>JAFIRS010000231.1:0-212500 GCA_018342105.1 Gonioctena quinquepunctata | reverse complement strand
AATGAATGCTAATCTTTCGTTGCTATTTTCTGCATCTAATTTGTAGTTGCGTTCCGCGAAGAACGTCATAAATTGTCTCCATATATAAGATTTTGATTTTTTTTGTGTTACTGGGTATATTTACTTTTGGTTTATTACTTCATTTGAAGTAGCACCGAAGCGACTCATTTTGACGTTTGCAGCAACAATTATTTTTAGTCAAACTGTCAAACTTTGCATTGCGATCCGTATCCATGGTTACGTCGTTGAAAACACCATGCTGATAGACCAATCAGAATTGAAAGACAGCTGGTGTTTTCGCGATAATACAAGCTGTCTCTGGTTTTTGATTGGTTAGATTTTGTGAAAATTCCAAGGTGCGTGGAATAGTCTGTATTATGCTTTTTTTCATTTTTGTTCAGTACCAATTTGATGGGTCATTGTAAATCAACAAAGAAAACATATGGGAAATTGGCTCTCGGTCGAATTGGCTGAAATTTTATTATGTTATAGTAGGATGAGTCATTAGAAAAAAGTGTGAGTTCAAATGTTTTTGTATGTTTAGTTTCTGAGATATAACCGGCCAAAGTTCGTAAAAACGTCGTATATTGGGGTAGGATTGACAAAGAAAAAAACTGTTTTTTTAGTCGAAATAAGACAAAGTAAGGATGAAAATGTATTGATCGGAACTCATATACATGTTCAATTATAATCTTATTGATGATAGTACATTAGGGTGTAAACGGGGCATAGTAAAAAAACGTTTTTCCGGATTTTTTTTCCAGCACTATTTTAAAACCAACAAATTATATTTTGTTAAAATATCATAGTTTCAGTCTATTGTAGGCGAAAAAACGTGTTTTGTTTCTTGATGACTCTCTCTGTTTGAAATATATATATTTTTTAATTTTCGAGTATATACCCCTATACTGAAAACACTTGACAGATCGTTTTTGATTACAAAAAAAAAAGGAATTAAATGCTACTGCTAAAAGATAGGGTAACATTCTGATGAACTCAATTGTTAAATATTACCTTTCATTCAAATAAAGGATGCGTTACATTTTTTTTTAGGTCATTTACAATGTTTTTATTGAATATCTAGAGAACTGTGAGTGAGGGAGAAGGGGTTGGCACAACCCTGTGGTGCACCCTGCACATGGCTAAGGCTGATTACTCCGAAATTTCGCCCGGTTTCTCGGAGACTCTTGCAGAATTAATAAAAATGTTCTCCATGCATGCAAATTATGTAGGTCAATGTATTGAAATAAATAAGCCTACACACGTGTTTCTCATCCACTTGTACTTGTTCGAAGATGACAACATCATCAGCCGATCATTTCTCATGAAAACTTGCAACGTAAAGCAGAGATAAGCTCTAATAGCTATAACGCCTGTTATACGGTCTCTCCTGTATCACTCAGTTCAAAAATCATAAATACGAAATCAATATTCAAAAGCTTTTTTACGGCCCAATATGGATTCCAGAGCCAAAGTGGTCCAGGAATGGTCATTCGACCGAAACAGATTGTGACTTTTATTTCATGACTCTCTATAGGTCGAGTGTTGAGAGGTTTTCAATTGCTTTTCCCTTCTTTCCTTCCGTACGGAGATTTGCGAGTAGAAAGCACTTTATGCATAATATAGCCGTTGAACTTGAAAGTGTTGAGTAGTTATTTAAAAAAATTATAGTAGGGGAAAATTAAATAACTTAAGGTTTTCAGCTGGAAGGGTAATTGCTGATTGACTTGAATAATAATTTCTGAGATATTGAGATGAGATTTATTATCCTCTGAGACAATTACATGAATTTTATAGGACTCGTCTTATGGTTCCAAAATAATAAATAGAAATACAATTTATCACTACGTATCAAAAATTTCCCCAACACTATAGAAAGACTTGTCAAGTAAAAACAATTTCAACTGTTTTTTAAATGACTATATCGTTGAAAAATTTCTTAGACTGATTGGCAGTTCACTGAAAATTCTTAGTCCAAAATTGTTAGGCGATAGGAGAAATTAGTTTTACATTATGAATGCGTTTGTTAAGCCTGAATTTAGTATGGTTTGTATATACAGGGTGTAACTGAATAAGTGTAAAACATTTAAGGAGGTGATTCCTCATCGAAAAAAAATAGGATCTTTCATATAAAGAAACTTCATTGGAGCATCCCTTGTTAAGATACAGCCCCTTAAAGGGGGTACATAAAATTTGTATAACAATTTTTTTCACAACACGAAAAAGTTACAATATTGAAATTAACCTGACGTTTTGTACTACCAAAAAGACACTTAGCCAGTAATTTATTTGGTTTACCCCATGGTTGTAAGGGGTGAAAAACGCAACCCCTAAAATTTATTTCCAATGTAACTTTTTGTCTTATTATCTGTTTACCATCTGTTTACCATTTATTTCCGATAGCCTGTTTCATTCTAAACAAAAAATGTCTCTTGGGTTTTTTGCCCAAAATAAACCAGTAAGCAGCAAAACATTATTTTACGAACAACTACAGAGATACATCGTCATAAATGCGAACTGGATTTATTGTTATTTTGTAGTTAGTACCTGCATTAAACGATTAAAGGGTAATAAACAAAACTAAGTTATTAATAACAAAACACACAACATGTAGAAATCATAGTGAATGTTCAATATGTCTACCTTCAAACATTACGCATGCGTCTAGACGTCGGCGCATTGAGCCACGTATTCGCTCAAATATTCCTGAGTCTCTGATTACCTCTGCACGCATCGATGATGCGGTTTCTTAAGTCCTCTACATCGCGAACAGGAGTACGATATACCAAATGCTGTGAATGGCCCCAAATAGAGAAATCGAGAGATTGAGATCCGGGGATCGAGCGGGCCATTTATGTGGTCCTCCTCGACCTATCCACTGATTTGCATATGTTTCAGTTAAGTGCTGACGTGCTACTTGCCTAAAATGGGCGGGAGTGCCATCATGTATAAAAACCATATCCCTTCTGACGCCCAAAGGAACTTCCTCCAGCAGTACTGGATGCACTTCTCTTAAAAATTGAACGTATGCCTCACCATTTAATCGAGGAGGTAGAAAATGAGGCCCAATTAAATCATCCCCAATAGGCTGTGGCACATGTTGCGCAAAACTGTTCTTGATGGCTAGTTTCGACAATAGCGTGAGGGTTTTCATCAGCCCATATGTGGTAATTATGAAAATTAATAATCTTGTCCCGAGAAAAACTACATTCGTCTGTGAATTCTATCGTCTTCAGAAAGTCACAATTTCTTCTAATCATTTCCAGCATCCAATTGCAAAATTCAAGACGGTTCGGAAAGTCTCGCGGTAACAGTGCCTGTACTCGTTGCAGATGGTAAGGGTATAAGAGTTGTTCCTTTAAAATTCGAAATACCGTCATATGATCAACATTTAGCTGGAAAGCAATCTTTCTAGTACTGGTAGTAGGTTGTTCTTCAATCAAATTAAGTACTGCTTCCTCAAGCTGTGGTGTTCGTATTTCTCGATGGCGACCACAATCCTGCGTTCTTTGTCGAATGAACCATATTCTCGTAATCGTTGATGAAGTCGAGCAAATATTCTATGCGAAGGATGCTGCCGTTGAGGATACATTTCAGCATATCTTCTAGAAGCTTCTAACCCATTCCCCTGCGACAGACCGTAAACGTAATGCATATCAGCCATTTCCTCATTTGTGTATGCCATTTTATTAACAAGTGAATTATTAAAGTAACAAATTAAGAACAGAACAACAACACACAATTAGTATTAATTCAATTTCGAAAATTCCCAAACTGACAGCGTCATACCAATTTAATTGTCACTATGCTAATAGCGACCTACTAGATAGATTAGTTTCGTATTTTCGCATTTATGACGATGTATCTCTGTAGTTGTTCGTAAAATAATGTTTTGCTGCTTACTGGTTTATTTTGGGCAAAAAACCCAAGAGACATTTTTTGTTTAGAATGAAACAGGCTATCGGAAATAAATTTTTAAATGGTAAACAAATAATAATACAAAAAGTTACATTGGAAATAAATTTTAGGGGTTGCTTTTTTCACCCTTACAAACCATGGGGTAAACCAAATAAATTACTCAAGTTTTTTTTTGGTAGTACAAAACGTCAGGTTAATTTCAATATTGTAACTTTTTCAGTGCTTGTGAAAAAAATTGTTATACAAATTTTATGTACCCCCTTTAAGGGGCTGTATCTTAACAAGGGATGCTCCAATGAAGTTTCTTTATATGAAAGATCCTATCTTTTTTTCGATGAGGAATCACCTCCTTAAATGTTTTACACTTATTCAGTTACACCCTACCGGGTGACTCTCCAAGGTGGCTCACCCCTATAACTTTTTTATTGTTGAAGATAGAAAAAAGAAATTTGGGGGTTGTGTATTATAGTTCAATATACATTTTTTGACATATTTACTTGCTTTGCCGTACTTCCGGTTTGACCGGAAATGACCCCAACTTTCGATTTTTAAATGAGACATCCTATATATCTTTACTTATTTTGATCAAAAATGACATTCTAAATCCAACAACACCTCACTTGTCAATATTTGACAATTAAAGTCATTTTTATTCCAATTTTAATTTTTTTAATCTAGAATACCATGGATCGTGTAAATAGCTTCATTCATGATCAAGTAACATGGGAACAATACGACTTTGAGGCTTATGACTTCACAGTCGTTTTAAGAATTATTTAAAAGTCGCAAACGTTCTAAGTTTTCAAAATGACCTCCTCCTTGATCACGGCAAAGTTCAACTTTTCCAATTATTGCGCGCACCACATTGATTATATGTTCCGCAGTGATGTTCTGGAATACCACCATTACTTTATACTTCAGTTCTTCACGAGTAGCTGATGCTGTGTTATACACCTGATTTTTAATTGTTCCCCAGGGAAAAAAAATTTGCGAAGTAAGATCTGGTGATCTAGAATATGGAAAAGAAATAATACATTATGAAAAAATATGACAACTTAAGAATGTACCTCGCAGGCCACTGAATAGGGCCATAAGTGCCAATCCACTTTTCTGGGAAGGTGTCATTCAAATGTTCTCTTACGACTTGAGAATTGTGAGGTGACGCTCCATCTTGTTGAAAATATATATCAACTTGGTTAGCCAGTGGCAAATCTTCAATAAAATCATTAATTTGATTTCTAAGGAACTGTAGATATCTTTCCGCGTAAGTTGTCCGTCGAAAATTATTGGCCCCAAAAGTTTGCCTCCGATAATACCCATCCAGCAATTGAAACCAAATCGCACTTGAAAATTCCCTTCTTGCATCAGATGTAAATTTGTTTGAGACCAGCACCTTTTATCATTCCGATAGAACAGTTGGTGAATCGAGTTTCATCTGAATAAATAATTTTAAATGGAAAACGTACATCTTCTCTGTATTTAGTCAAAAACCAGTTGCAATAAGTTAATCTTCGGTTGTGGTCGTTATCGTAAAGATGTTGGTGTAGTTGGTTCTTGAATGATCAAAAATTATATTTGTGAAGAATTTTCCAAACAGACGAAAAACTTATATAACACTCAGAAACAATTTGGCAAATTGACGCTGTACGATTCACTTCAACATAGGCCAACACGTCTACTTCTTTTTCTTCATTGACGATGATTTTCTTCTGGTTCATTTCGCATTTTCCTTTCCAGTTCTGGAAAATAATGCCGAGTGGGATGGCGACGATTAGGGAATCTCTGAGCATAAATTCGAGCTGCATCAGTTGCATCATTTTTTGCTTCTCCGTAAATTAGCAACATGTCAATTTTCTCGTTTCTACTTTAACTACTACAATTAAATTTTCAAAAGTGACAGCATATTCATTAGCCTATTTGTTTAGATAGTCCTAGAAACAGCTTCAATTGTTTGTCACGGATAACTAGAATAACAGTACTTAGTGCATAAGTATACCGAATACATATTATTTGTTATTAGGTATGATCGCTTCTTGCAATTATTCAGAAGAATAGTGAAAATAAAGTGAAAGTGTGTGGTATCAAATTATTCGTAAGAAAATTATCTTTCATATTTGAAAAAATCAAGTTAACTGGAAAAATTCATGTTTGCGACTTTAAAATAATTCTTAAAACGACTGTGAAGTCATAAGCCTCAAAGTCGTATTTTTCCCATGTTACTTGATCAAGAATCATGGCATTCTAGATTGAAAAATAAAAATTGGAATAAAAACAACTTTTTTGTCAAATATTGACCATTGAGGTGTTGTTGGATTTAGAATGTCATTCTCGATCGAAATAAGTAAAAATAAATAGGATGACCCCTTTAAAAATAGAAATTTGGGGTCATTTCTGTTCAAACCGGAAGTACGGCAAAGCAAGTAAATATGTCAAAAAATTGAAATTGAACTATAATACACAACCCCCAAATTTCGTTTTCTTCAATAATCAAAAAGGTATAGGGGTGAGCCACCTTAGAGAATCACCCGGTATAGATATAGATTAACATAATTACACGATTTGCTGAAAAAAGTATATTTTCGAATAAACAATAGATATTAGATATATAGAATAAATAAAGATCTTTAAAATATTACGATATAAAAATAAAAAATATTAAAAGAAAAATTAGGACAAGCTTTTATACAAATACACTAAAAATGAAAGAATTATGTATTTAATTGTTTAACCTTGGTTATTCTGTAAGTAGCAGATTCGAAATCTTGCCGCGAAGAATACCTATTTTTTTATTCGCGGCAAGCATTTGAATCTATTACTCACAGAATAAACCTACTACAATTAAATAAATTATTTTTTCTTTTTTAGTGCATTTGTTTAAAAGCTTTTCTTATTTTTTTTATTTTTTTATTCAATTCTTTCAATTGGTCATTCGTGAAATTCGTCCTTTTATTGGATGCTGACAAAAATTGATAATATACGACCCCAAAAAAACCCACATACCGATTTTCATAGGAATCAAGCCATAATAACAAATCACTACGCCATCATGAATTTATGAATAAAAAAAAATATCGAATGGTATCGAGCAATAATCACAAAACTCGTCGCCATCTTGAATTCATGGATTTTGTCAAAAAATCATGATCTACGACCCCAAAAACCCTCACATACCAATTTTTGTTGCGAACATTTTTCTGTGTCTCCATTATTTTTGCAGTTACAGCTAAAAATAAGAAAATTTTAAAAGTTTCTGAATTTTTTTCTTTTTATGTCTGTGGTATGGATACTTCATATATTCAACTACCTGAATCCAGAATTTCAGCTTTTATTGTAGTTTTTGTTGGATTTTAGTAATTTTTTTTTTTTATTTTTTGAATTATTATTGCAAAAATCAAGATTGGTTGTTAGGATAGTGTATTTCTTAACCGACGAAATCAAAAATGAGGAGGTTCTCTCTCTTTTTATGTAAGATCACGCATAACTTTTCACAGACCAGTTTGATTCCGATGATTATTTTTTTATTGGATAGGGTGTACTTCGAATTTGGTCCCATTTGAATTTGAACAAAAAAATACATCTCTAAGGGTAGCATATCGATCGTTCACCCTCTGAATTTTGGTCCGTTAACCGATTCTATCAGGCATAACTTTGTAGTGGGTTTTCTGATTTGGATGATTCTTTTTTAATTGGATAAGGTAGATAGATAGACTTTATTTGGCTAGTTTACACATCGGTTTATAGCACGTCAGTTTGTACAGAAATATTACCTATGGAAGATAATATGTAAAATATATAAGATGTAAAAACATTCATTTTATCGACATATACATGTGTTTAAAAATAACATTTAAAAATATTTTGTTGTAAAAAAAAACAAATATAAATGGTAAAAGTCATGTAAAAATTTTTCATGCATTCAGAAATTTTTCTACACTATAAAAACATTTATTTATGAGGTAACTTTTATACATCATAGTTGATGATATTTCAATTTGGAATGAAATAATTCACCCCTATGGGTAGAAAAATAGGGGATGATTGATTTTTCACCTAAGAACATTGGCACACATATATAGTTGACATTGACCGATCCTCCTACATCCATAACAATAATTACATTCTCTGAAAGGATGGAATTATATACAAAGTGATGAAATCAACTAACCAGAACTTTCAAAAATATTTTTTATTATATAACGATAAACAGTTAAAGTAGATAACCATATTATTCAACAGTTAATAGTAAGCTAAGTAAGTAAGTATTTTGGAAGTAATAAAAAATCAAGTAGGTAGTAATTAGTAAATTCAACTCAAAATTAGTTACTCACATTAGTTTAGGAGCTCAATTATCATTAAGACTAAGAAGGTTTATTTCATTTTTTGCTTTTCAGTTGATTTTTTCGTCGGTTTAATTTATTGATAAAGAGTTTTTATTGATGATCAGTTTTCGACTTACCTGAGCAGGCATAACTTCTGCATTCGTTCCTGAGATGTTGATACCAGCATACAAACAGCATCTATAATGCGCTTCTACAATATCACGTATCATGTAATTCGCTCCATTCTTGATCAAGTAACATGGGAAAAATACGACTTTGAGGCTTATGACTTCACAGTCGCTTTAAGAATTATTTAAATGTCGCAAATATGAATTTTTCCAGTTAACTTGATTTTTTCAAATGTAAAGGGGGTGGCTCGTCGGCTTTTTGTGAAAGATCATTTTCGTACGAATAATTTGATATCACACACTTCCACTTTATTTTCACTATTTTCCTGAATAATGCAAGAAGCGATCATACCTAATAACAAATAATACGTATTCGGTATACTTGTGCACTGAGTCCTGTTATTCTAGTTATCCGTGACAAACAATTGAAGCTATTATGTAAATTGAACTATAATACACAACCCCCAAATATCGTTTTTTTATCTTCAATAATAAAAAAGTTATAGGGGTGAACCACCTTAGAGAATCACCCGGTATAAATATGTATATATATATAAATTTAGAAATAACGACTGAAAATTGGTATGAACAGTGGGGAATAACGGGAATCTTCAATCAGCACAATGATGAAATTTTAAGAAAAGTAAATAACTACAATAAAAATTTACAATTCACAATTGAATTAGAAAAAAATAAAAGTATTCCGTTTTTAGATACTAGAATAATTCGTAGAGAAAACAATTCACTAATCATAGATTGGTATATAAAACCAACAAACTCTGAAAGATACATAAACTATCATTCCTTCCACTCAAAAAGAATGAAAATAAATTTGATTCTTTGTATGAAAAAAAGAATCGAGATGTTGGTTCATCCTTCATTGAAAAACAAAAATTTTAAAATTCTCAGAAATATTTTACTAGATAATTCTTACCCCAAAAAACTTCTTGACCAGAATTCTTTTCAATACCAACTCTGATAAACAAATTACTAATGATGACACAAATAATCAAAATTCAGAAAATAACAATGAAAGGATAATTTATTTTTCAATTCCTAATATAGGGATTCTATCATCAAATATAATTAAATTATTCAAGAATGAAAGTAACATAAAAATTTCACAAAAAAATATCAAGACTATTGGAAATTTAAATACGAGGTTAAAAGATCCCACACCAGATTTGAAGAAATCAAATGTTGTCTACAGCATACCATGTAACAACTGTGATCTGAACTATATTGGTACAAGTTCAAGAACTTTAAATAATCGTATTATCTCTCACAGAAGTGATATGAGACTCAACAAGAAATCATGTGCATTAGCTCAACATGCTATTGAAACAGGCCATAAAATATCATTCGAGGAAGCACAAGTTTTACATTCAGAAAAAAATTTCTCTAAAAGATTATTTCTTGAAATGATTGAAATTAATAAATCCAATCAAAATATGAACAAAAAAACAGATATCGAAAATCTTAGCAAAATCTACAGTTATCTTTTACAAATGGATTAAAACTGATGATTCTCAAAGAATATAATAAAAAAATTAACACACCCACTACATATTTTATATTTTTCTGACGATTAATCATAGGTTGTCATTTCAAATCCTTCAATGTCACTCGAAACGTCAAAGATATAACACCATTCCGACAAATATTTACATATTTTACGTTTTTTTTTTCAAAGTTAATGTTCATTAATCAACCACTCAGATTACTGTAAGTACTTCCTTCATTTTAAGTATTTTTTTTCTCAATAATGTAATTTACATATTTTAGGACCCTGAAGAAGTTTCAAAATTGAAACGAAAGCTCGGTCCAACGTATTAAAGAGTTTTTCATAGTTCAACACTTGTGCTGACTGAAGATCCCCGTTATTCCCCATATATATATATATATATATATATATATTTATATATATATATATTTGGAGTTTTCTTGGGTTTCAGATTCGATTGTATTAAAATGAGAAGAAAATGACATTTATTTAAACGTTTCGCCCTCGTTCGGGGGCATCTTCAGTAAAATTTATTAAAAACATTAAAAACATTTGAATCTGAAAATAAGATATTGGTTTGGATAACATCATATGTAGAAAGTTAGGTTTTGTCTGAAAATATCTTTAATTACCTTTTGGGTTACGTACCTTGGTTTTACCATGCTTGTGTTTTGTTACCAACATTAGTTGGATTTCGGGGCGGTGTTAAATTTTGTTGTACCATTGTTTTAACAGAAAACTTTCAATATTTTGTGGTTTGTTGTTTTGTCAATTGTCATTAAAAGCGCCTGAACGACGTAGTGTGGAACTATTTATAGTTATTTTGTTTGTTGTTGGTAGGCCCGTAGTACTCTCCGCTGGGATGGTGTAGTGTACGTGTGTGGGGGTGATATGGGTGAACTGAATAATGATTTGTTTCAGCTGGGATTTATTTATTTACTACGGGCCTACCAACAACAAATAAAATAACTATAAATAGTTCCACACTACGTCGTTCAGGCACTTTTAATGACAATTGACAAAACAACAAACCACGAAATATTGAAAGTTTTCTGTTAAAACAATGGTACAACAAAATTTAACACCGCCCCGAAATCCAACTAATGTTGGTAACAAAACACAAGCATGGTAAAACCAAGGTACGTAACCCAAAAGGTAATTAAAGTTATTTTCAGATACAACCTAACTTTCTACATATGATGTTATCCAAACCAATATCTTATTTTCAGATTCAAATGTTTTTAATAAATTTTACTGAAGATGCCCCTGAACGAGGGCGAAACGTTTAAATAAATGTAATTTTCTTCTCATTTTAATACAATCGAATCTGAAACCCAAGAAAACTCCAAAAATACAATCACCAAGATTCAAGAACCCACTATACCCAATATATATATATATATATATATATATATATATATATACATATAATAACTGATGTTATAGAATATTGATATATTCGGTTCAAAAGTTGACTTAATTTTGGCCAAGCTACATGATCACTACGTTTCTCCGGTAGACATAGTATGCTAGCACTAATACCATAATGTTGTATAGGAATTATTACAATATATTTTGCAGTTTTATTTTGTAACGATATATCTGTTACATTTGTTATTGATATGCTCAGAGATACAAAATAATTAAGAGTAGCTCGAGTTATCTTATTAACTCCAATCTAAGAATCACTGTTGCAAATCTTAGCGCCATCTAACGGCGAACAGTCATTAGAGTTGAGAGAAGACGAGCGAGCGCGAAGCATTTGACAGTACGATCTGGTATCAAAGAATGCATCGAGCGATCCTCACCCCTTACCTCCCTATCTTGGATCGGGACATCGTATGTTCTGAAGCTTGTCAGCCATTGCTTAAAGAAATAGAATTTGTTGATGTTTAAATAACTAATGAATCAGAGCACCTTCCTTTCTTCTGCGAAAGTGATTTCAAATAATTGAATTATAGTGTGATATCGAGGTATGTAGGAAATTTTTGACCATTTTAAATATATGTCATGTTGAAATATTTTCTAACGAGAACGTGGGATATTTCTTCATGATGTTCCGTTATTTGATTCATCAATAGTCCTTGCTCAGTAAACAGCAATCGAACTTATTTAGGTCAAGCAGATAATTTGATTCCAGTGCAGTACCATATTTATTTTTTCAAATGAGTTCAGGTGGAATTATAAATATCACATGTAATATTATCGAATTGAATCAAGATATCTGTGTCAGTCTCATTGTTTTAATTGGTTTCTCTGACAAGGGTTCATTGGGGTTAAAAGAGGGTTTCTCAAATATTGGTTTTTGGTGTCAATCACAAGAAGTATGTGATATAGTTGAATACTATATATTTTTCATGGTATTACATAATTAACTTGTTACAATTTCAAATCAATACATCTTTATCTCCAAACTTCTCACGTATGATAAGATTCAATGATATAAGGAGGAACTAGCAAACAGAAATTTCGTTTTCCTGAATTTTTTCGAACGAAGGGTTTACTCTCCATCAATTATATTAATAAATTTAGGTAGTTGTAATGTAACAAAAATTTCAATGAAAAGCAGATAAAAAAGATCCAACTCACCTTTGAGCAGAGGACACAATCTTCCCCAACAGTTATTGCCCCCTTTCTGTTGAATTGTCCCAAAGCTAACTCCATGTAAAATAAAGGGATTCCGCCGATGACCAGCATGATACAGTATGGAACCAAAAATGCACCTGAAATAAATATGTTCTATTGAAAACGCCATCAAAATTGTAAACAATCCTATCTCTTTGAATGACCTTCGACTCAATAGAAAATGGTAATATGAAATACCCATAATAATTGAATAGAAAAACCGGAATCATCTCTGTCTTCTCCTATTTCGGTAAAAAGTTGCTTTAAAAATGCTCAGTTCAAAGCCATTTCCTTCGAAAAAAAAACAATTTTTGCAAATTACTCGGTTTTATTTGGCGATGGTCGGATTTACTTTTCAATTCGGAACATACATTAACATTCGATTCGGAAATAAGTCACCAAAAAACATTTGGAAGGATTTTCACGAGCAGTCGGACAAATGAAGCACTACTCTATCTTTACAGTTTTAATGCCAACGTTCCTTCAGTGCTACAATATATATATATATATATATATATATATATATATATATATATATATATATAATTTATTTCTTTTCTATAAATAAACAATTCACTGAGAAAAAAGAAAAGTACATACAAATATATGGTAGTTCAACATGAGATAACCAACTACAAGAAAACAGAAAAAACAGAACAAGGAGGGGAGGGTTTGTTTTCCCACATCACATCCGAAATAACATATTTAGGAACACACAGCTATGAGGTAGTGGGGGTAAAAATGGCCCACCTAAGAAAAAACATAGATTTTCTCAAAATTGTATTTATAAAAATAAAAAATTTATTAACAAAAAAAAATATTCGAAAAACATGAATTGTTGCATTTGGTCATATTACTCACCTACACTAGTTAATATGGCCCACAGTAAATAAAAATCACTTCATGGAAAAAACTTTGAATGGTTGAAACCAGGAGAAATGACATGGAAGACTTAAATCTATGTGATGGCCATATTACCCGCCTGATTCAGTATATCGCATAAACCACAAAAAATCTTCAAGAACTTGGACATTCGGAATCCTCTTCTACTATGAAATCAATAAGGGAATAGTTCCTTAATACCATATACATATATGCCTTGTCAAATAAACAGTTTTATTTTCTTACCCTCGACTGGAGAACACACCACGTTATTACTGAGATAATTTCTGTTGTTTACACTTCCACTATTTTCTGCATACTTTGATAAATTGGCTACTTTATGAATAATTTACGAAGTCCACACTTATTTCGTATCAGAAGATAGCTATGCATCTTCACTAGATGAAAATTGATTCTACTTTAATGCGCTTCATATTATGAAGGCTCTTTCTGACTCTGATCTGATCTAATAATTTCATTCTGATTGCACTAATGTCCCCGTTGACTGTTGACTTCGGTCTTATATAGAATCTCCCCACTATGACCCCTTCTTGGTATTTGAATAGGTGCGGTGTTGGTCTCACAGTAATGAATTTTAACTTCGGACATTAATTTCCTCTGCGGTACATTTCAATCGCATTCTTTACGAGTTATATAATGTTTCATCCTGGCTGTCGGAGAATCGTTAATTATCTATCGCGGCTTTGAGCTTAATAGAAATTGAATAAATGTCCTGTCGTAATTATGTTCGGTATGTTTTAACTTTTGTGTCGCCGCTGTCATCTTAACCTATTCCTGAGACATTTTTGAGGAGTGGCGTTATCATATTAAAGATTTTACGAGATTTTTACAACTGTTGTCGGAACTCACCCCACATTCTGGCCTTCTAATTTAATAGCGGACGAAATAAAACAGTCGTTCCCTTTTTATTGCCGCATTCTTCAGTCAAGGGTATTACACATGGTTACATTAAAATAACTTGGCTGATCGTGCTCATCACACGTTGTCGCATATCGAACAATACCAGGACTCTAATAGTTTCGAAGTTGGAGGTTCTTGTAGTTTTGATGTAACAAGCTGACCTACAGATTTTTTAAAGAGGTGTTTCGTTACCTTTTGGACTTTATAATTAATAGCCTTCCGGTGGTTAACGTTTTTGTTGACTGGTTTGGAGTAGGCAAAAGGATTCGTCTAGATTCGATGATTTAGGACTTTTTTGAGGACTAGATTTAGACATGCCAGTCTTGTTCGTTTGGGTACGAACGTTATTCTTAGCTTTTGAATTGCCTTCTGCATTGTTGGCAGTCTTTAGAGGCTTTTCATCAATCTACCAATTTCTTTATTCTTCCGAAGTTTGATAATGGCAAGTGTAATTTCATCCTCTGAAGAATATCTTGTCGTTTGTTTGGACTTACTGGTACATTTTGACGCAGAATCTGGTAAACCCGAAGAGTTGAAGGGGTAAATACCAATAGCTCTAAATCCATGTATGATATTTTCCGGAGACATGCATTTGGGGTAAACTTGATAAAATAATATTGAAACGGGCTTTCGTTAATGTCCTTTCTGGGTTAATATCCCTATATCTAAGCAACTCCTGATTCAAAAGATTCATCTGGCGGCTGCAATTCGTGCCTGATATTTGACGGTGAACGAAATTAAGTCATGTTCAATTCATCGGCAGCTTCAACAATGCTCGAATCCAGTTGCTTGACGCACTATCAAATATCAACAAAATGTTGCCGTTTACTTTGTGTTTTGCTAGATGACTTGAAAAAATCTATAAAGAGTTCAGTTACCATGCTGCCCTTTGGAACAATTTTTATCAAAGTACCAGACGTTTGCCCTTAAAAATTACCATTGGCGGTATTGCGCTTCCAATAGTGCTGGCACATCCAACTACAGTTAAATTTTCTACGTGCACTTCCCTTAAGTACCAGCACGGTTTGTTGGTGATGGATTATGACACCCTTTCTCATCCATGTTGTTGATGCTTTGAGCTTTGTCTTTTGAATCGAGTTCATCTAAAACCTGACTGAGTTTTTGAAAATAGTCAGTAACAATGTGACGATTCATCTTCTGCGCTCAAGCGGGATTAATTGCTTGGACCTTTCTCTTCGAAATCTCGGGATGTCTTCGCAAAAACAGTAACAACCAATCTTTTTCAGCCATACTTCTTATTACTGAAGTTATTGGCGATGTTGAAGTCTTTTAAATATCTACTAAGAGTTCGACGTGGAATTACAAATATTGTTGACACTTCTCTTTGTAACTGGTTGTTGTTTATTGCTTTCAAAGCATTTTCTAAATTTTCTGTGTCCATTGTTTTCTAATGTTTCTATTCTTAGCCTTTATTTTGACCATTGTTGATATCGGCAATAAAAAATATATAATTTAGATTTCCTGGTAATATGGCCCTCAGGGCCATATTTAACGTCTCGTTGATGAGCCATATGTTACCCGAAAGCAGTTGATTTAGTTATTTACAGAAAACGAGAGAAATCAAAGTGGATATCATAGATCCAAAAAGGAGTGTTATCCACAATTTTTTTTTAATCATTATTTTAATAAACTGGATGCATTTCGGGAAAAATAATGGAATGAAAACATCAGTACTTACATATTTGTTGGGCGCACTATCAACAAAACCTTTAATTTCACGTTAATCCTACTTTGTTTTATAACGAAGAAACACATCTAATCAGATTCGACCACCCACTAAACACTGAAGACGTATCATCCCGCTCATCCTTTGTAGGTGTGAATACCACTCTACTACAGAATGAATCGGCGTTATCAGGTTTCAATTTTTTTTTTATATGAATCTATGATGCACGGGCCATATAATCCGCTGGGCCATACACTAGAAACATCTGCCTAATGATGTTTTGACAGGGAAGGTAAATTAAGTCCAATAAATCTCAGACTCGTAGTAACTAATCTGCCCCGGAAATTAATCTTTAGATTCGTGAGCCCCTTTTATTGTCTTAATTCCTGATAGAGAGCGATGAAGGGAAGATTCTCAGCCAACTCCGTGAAGAGCTTCTCAGAACATGTAGAAAATCGCCGATCTGGAGATACCTAGATGATAAGATGCGAAAAATATATTTGAAGAACTCTCTGATGTTCCTCATATATCCAAATGGCCAGGATGAAAATTCCGTTAAACGTATAAAGTTGTGGAAATCTTCGTTCTTCTCATAAAGCCCATCGCCGTAGACAGGCGGAAAATAACTCTCCTGTTCTGCCACTTTCTTGCCACTTCAGACAGGAGACCCAATAATCGAAGCATAAAAAAAATTAATCCAACCGAAGTGTCCTTCGATAAGGCTCCTTCCAAGGAACGATGTGGACGCGTACCTAATTTGACAACCACTCGATATGATTATCAAACCCCCAATGAAGAAATTTCAGCTACTCTGCCCAACTTCGAAAATTGGAAATGAAAACATTCTGCCTGAAAACTAAACTCTGATTGTGTTATGGATTATTTCATAGTTGTTTTATTGTTTTATCTATTGTGTGTCCCTGTATATATTTTTCACTGTTGCTATGTTTTAACAAAAAAGGAGAGTTGTTGTTGATTGTCAAGTAAAAAGTCAAAAAGTAAAAATTGGTATTTTCTTGAAAAATATAGTAAAATAAAGAAATTACAGATTGGTCTAACACCCATTAAACTTCGGCAACTCACTTTGGCACAATAGCGTCAAAAACCGATGTATGTTGTTATCGTTCACATCACGGAAATTTAAAGGGACCGTAATGGTCAAAAGATTGCACAATATGACGAAAATTTCTGCATACACTAACCAAAAATTTTCTCATTCAAAGGTAAAATGAAGAAGTAAAAAAACTTGTAATAGCCATAACTGCCTTATCACACATCCGATCTAAATGAATGATATATCAAAAGAAAAATATTCTACTGTTCTTTAACGTAGTGCATACGATCCAATCACCGGTTTACGGAGAATTTGGAAAATTGGAGTTTTCACAGGTAGTTTTTCAATACCCTGTATCTCCGATGTGGTAGGTTTTAGAAAAAACTATGTTCAGATGTAGCGGTTTTCATTTTTCTTCAAAATGACATAAAATTTTCCAACGTGCAACTGCGTATTAGAAAAAATTTCATCTAGTCAAAATTAGTAAACATAAATCCTGTCCCAAATCAATTCAATTCAATTTTTATTTAATCCATAGAGCTGTGAGGCTATCGGACAAGTCAATACAGACAAGGTTCACATAAAGTGTATAAGATAAGATATAAAATATAGGCAAACAAAACATTTATCTAAAATATCAAAAAATGCATTTATGTTATAGGGGCAGAGGGCGGGGAGAAGTCTCTTTATCTCTTTTTTGAATGTATGCACTCTTACTATCAATTATAGTTCTTCAGGAAGAACGTTATATAATCTTAGTCCCAGTATATCTGCAGATTTCTGAGATACTGTTAAACGAACATTGGGCAAATGGAAATTATTTTTTCATCTTGTATGATGATCATGTAGTGAGTTATTCTTAACCAAAGTTTTGCGTTGCTTGTGTATATATGTTAAAAGTTCCAATATATGTAGGCCATAGAGAGGAAGAATTTTAAATTGTTTGAATAGATCCCTGCATGAGGTACCATTGGGACATTAGCAAGACATCGCATAATCCTCTTTTGCACCAGAAAAACCTCATTAACTGCAGATGAACTACCCCAGATGGTTATTCCGTATGTTAATCTGGATTGGATTTCCCCGAAGTAGAAGAGCAGGAGTCCCTGTATGTCAATTATAATTTGAGAGTCTCAGTTGAAAAAATTTAATACCCAGTGTATTGGCTAAAATTTTACAGTGAGTATTGAAGGATACATTCTGATCAAGTCTAATACCTAGAAAAGTAGAGTATTCCACCTTGTCTATAATTTGATCATCTTAGTTATTTCTACTGCTGGGCAATTTTTATTCTGTCTGGTGTGGAAATTTATATGATTTGTTTTAGTACTATTCAAAAATAGAGAATTATCGTATAACCACTTACGAAGTGACTGAAAAGTAGTATTAATGTTGTTTTGAATTTGCACCTCAGATTTGCCTGTGAATAATAACGTGGAATCATCTGCATACAAACAGGTAAATGCATTCGGGAGGATCAGAGGTAATTCATTGATGTAAAGCGTAAACAAAATAGGGCCCAATACTGAGCCCTGAGGAACTCCTATTCCTATCGGAAGTTCACTAGAAGTAAATACCAATTTTTCATTGTTCTCCACGTGGTTTAACTTGATTTTCTGAAGACGTCCTTTGAGATATGTCGAAAACCATTCATGAAGTTTGCCCCGGATTCCGTATCTGAATAATTTATCCAATAAAATGTCATGTTGAACACAATCGAAGGCACGGCTGAGATCACAGAATACACCAACCTCGCCTTCGCCTTCTTCCAGGGAGAGTAAACATTTTTCGTAAAAACTGTGAATAGCTGTTATAGTAGAATGTTCAGTTCGGAAACCGTGCTGGTTTTCAGCAATTGCCTTATTTTTTTCCATGAAATTCAGTAGTTGTTCTAATATCGAATATTCAAAAATTTTCGAAATGATAGGTGTAATAGTGATGGACGGTAATTTTTCAAATTTTGTTGATTTTTTTTTTAAAATGGGCGAAACAAGCCGGCTTTCATTCTGGATGGAAATATTTCTGTTTGAAATGGTAAATTAATGAGGTAAGTTAAAGGTTTTATAATCGTCTTTGCGATTTTTTAAATTATGAACCCTGAAATTTCATCTGGTCATGTTTTATAATAAAGAGCACCTGCTCTTCCGATATATGGGAAATGAACATACTGTTGACCAGACTTTTATTTGTCATAGTTGAGGTTTCATCTGTCAACAAAGGCGTCTTTATTTTTTTTATAGTTTCATGTGGAGAATTCACAAAAAAATCGTCAAAAATTTCGGAAATTTCCGCGGGATTAGAAATACTATCATTTTCCTGTTTTATTGTAATGTTTCTGTTTTGCTCTTCTATTTCCTGTCTGCCTGATTCTGAAATAAGGTTCCAGGCAGTTTTATTTATATTATTAGATTTCAGTTTGTCAGAGTAATAATTAGATTTGGTAGTATTTATCAACATATTGTGCCTTTTTCTTGCATTTTTGTACTGCTCTTTTAGAATAGGATATTCTTTGAAGATGAAAGAGTTTTTTCAAATTTTCACCAGATTCTCTCACAGTGTCATTCACCCATTGATTGGTATTTGCTTTAGAAAATGATGAAGATTTCATGGGACAGTCTTGATTCAGGTGAAACATCAAAGTATCGTGGAAATTATTGAATTTTTGTTCTAGGTCTGTTCCCAATTTTCATTTTCAAGGGACGTCTTCAGATTGTTGATATTAGTATCATTTAGGGATCTTCTTTTAATATGAATTTTTTTTGGTTCTCTGACTTCGTTCACCCCAGTGCAAAAGAGGACCGTGCGATGGTCAGATATATTATTGTCATGGACATACCACTTTCCAATAGTGGGAAGGTTGGTGTATTCTTGATCCAGTATTGAGTCGGTGGTTGAATTTATACGGGTTGGGACTTCGATCCTGGGTTTGAGGTTATAAGATGTCAGTAATCGTAAAAAGTTATCGTTTTCGTTGGCAGTCATTGAATTAATATTGAAATCCCCGTACAGCACCATTGGAATCTTTGGGTCAAAAAGACTATTCAAAATTATATTTATGTTTTGCATGAATACTTGAAAATTTCTGGATGGGACCGAAAGAAAATAAGTTACATGCCTAGAACTACGTACAAGTTAGAGATGAAATTTTTCCGCGTTAAAAGGCGATTTTCGTAACAATATATATACTTACAAATCGAGGTTGATCGCCAAAGAAATTTCACTTGTAACGATGCTCTATTCGGGGAACCCCAGACATTAAACGGCTTGAAACAAGTAAATATAACGGCCATGGTCATCTGTTTTGATATTTTCTATCAATCTTTTATTCGTTTAGCTTAAATAAAAATTGTTATATACGATTTAAAAAGTTATTCAAGATTTTTTTTGATTGTGAGAACGTGTAGCGTGTTGAAATACTAGTACTTTCATCTTGAAAATATATATTTTGTAATTGTGATGTTCCATAAAAGTTAAAAAATCATATCACGATTTTTTTATTTTTTCTTATAGAAGGTTTGCTTATCAAATATTCGAAAGTCCCCAAACCTAAAAAAACAGTATTGTTACGCCATCGTTTGTGATATAACATCCATCCACTTTAGTCAAAAGCTTTGTACGCTTACATATTGCCCCTATTTACATCTAAACGAGAAACGCAAGTCAATATATGCTTAATTTAGGAAATTAGCTGCAAATGGAGAATCCTGGCATTCAAAATTGGCCAAATGAGTTGAAATGACCTAATGGAAATTTTCCGCTACCTACATGTATATATAATTGAGGTAGAGCCAGCGGAAGGCATGAAACAGTGTAGATTTTTCAGGCGGTACTTTTCTAATGGCGGCATTTCTGTGTTAATAGCAGAGTTATTTTTCAAGAAGAATTCGACATTCAAAGCATGCGCCTCTTTATTGCTATGTTCACTAGTTCCAACATGATTTGTTATTCATAGTGTTATATCATTCGAGTGACATAATATTGCAGTGCGGTATTGATTCAAATCCTGCCGACACCGAGTTATTTTCAAAATTTTGGTATACTCGATTCGACGGGCAATACATCTAAAAGACTCATTATTATTCATTATCGATAAGGCTAAGCGGTCGACCGACCACAAGCAGGGACGTACTCGATACAATGAAATTTTAACTCAAGATGATATGTTTAATTGATTATTTTAAGCAAATTAGTTTAAAACATAATCCAAACCTAATATAAAAAGATTAAAAATCAATCAAATTAGTCATAACTATCAAATTACGTGGACAAATTTCAATTCGCGCATTAAAATGTAGTATATGAGATAATTTACGTATTTTCAAATCCTTACCGAATTTCACACCTCGAACAATTAGATAACGGTATCGGATTATCATTTATAATGAGTCTCTTAGATGTCTGGCAGAAGTTAACGGTGCAATGTAAGTTGCTCCGATTCCAATTATGTCAAATAGTCCGTTGAGCGCCTAAATCCTTTTTCTGAAAAGTGTGATCATGGCTCGTAGTTTAGACGATAAATTTGAAGCAGTTTTGATATTTGGAGAAGCTGAAGAAATTATCATCTAGCAGTCCGTATGTTTAATGATAGATTTCCCGAGAATCCTATTTCGAGGTCATATTTGCGTAAACTTTTAAATAAGCTCCAAGCAACTGGTACGCTGAAAGATGCTCCAAGATCAGGAAGACCGCCTCTTTCAGAAGAAAAAAAGGTAGAAATTGTTGCTGAAATGGTAATCAATCCGACTCAGTCGACGACTGCAGTTTCTGAATCTTGTGGAGTAAGTTCAAAAAGTGTCCAAAGAGTCCTAAAAAAGAATAGTTTCATCCCTATAAAATGAAAGTCCTGCATGCTCTCACGGAGGATGATCCAGACCGGAGGGTTGAATTTTGTGAGTGGTTAACAAGAAGAATTGAAGGAGAACGGGGCTTCCAGAAACGTGTATGTTTCGCAGATGAATGCACGTTTTTCTTAATGGAAAAGTCAACAAACAGAATGTACGATACTGGAGCGATACTAATCCGCATATTTTTAGAGAGGGACATACCCAGTTTCCTAAAAAGGTGAATGTTTGGGCGGGGATTTTGGGCAATCGCGTTGTTGGACCGATTTTCATCAGAGGCAATCTTCTTTACAGAACTCTTTTAGTAACTGATATTGAACCTCGAATAAGACAAATTGTATTAAACAATCAGGAAGAGTTTGAAAATCGTGAAATCATATTTTAGCAGGATGGGGCACCTACCCATTTCGATCGCATGGCTAGAGAGTTCCTCGATACAAACTTTCCTGGGCGATGGATAGGTCGCACGGGAAGTACAGAATGGCCATGAAGATCTCCGGATCTTACACGTCTAGATTTTTTCCTTTGGGGGTATCTGAAGTCAAAAATCTACGCCACTGAATTCCAAACAATAGAAGAGTTGGAACGCAGAATAATAGATACATGTGAAGAAATATATCAACGTGAGAGAAGCTATTTATAATAGGGCACTTTATTGTCAAGATTTAGAGGAGGCCACATTGAACACTTGATGAAATAATTGTTGGGGTCGAATAAAAGTGTTATTCAAAAATAAATTATAATTTTTTAACTAACTAATTTGTTTTGATTGTGAATTTACAGAACACATTCGTAGGCTTCGAGATTTGCCGGTAAGCGGTACTTTTTATCCTTAATAAACTCTCTTTACGCCTCTTATTAGTCGAATTCATTAAGAGATTTAACTACAAATCAATAATAACGTTTAGTTAGCAAAATGTTTTACCGGAAGTGACCAAAATCCATACTTCATTTTAAACCAGAATGTCCCTTTTCAAACGTTAATATTTCGAAAACAATTGAATTTAGGAGTGAAGTGTATTGGAGAAAACTGTTGAGAATTATAAAAATCCATACTTCATTTTACTCGAGCATTTGAAGATGGCGCTAACCACATTTTAAAACTTTAGCGTGATTTTCATGGAAAGTAGGTTTATCTCCTATTTAAGCCTTCTCAAATTTAGACTAGAGCACTGCTATGAAGATGGCTCCCGATATCATTTTTATGTTTTACCAGAAAAATACTTCATTTTTATTTTCAAACTTTATTTCAGAACTAAGTCTGAAACTTTTATAAGCAATCGAAATGGTTAATATGTGATTAAAGTCACCGTTTTACTCTCATATTCAAAGCCCTCCATTAAACATTTAGACGAGCACTGTATATCGATTAAAGTGTAACTTCCCGATATCATTGTTTTTCACTTACCACGATAGAAATAACTGTTCCACATTTTTATGTTCTACTTCTATGATTCCCGCACTCAACTCTGGAGGTATACCATTTTGAATAAGAACGAAAATGTGTTAGATGGATTTATCAAATCACAAAACTCTCCCATACAGAATACCATCTAAACATGTTTCAAACGGTAGAGGAAAGGATAGATCAACACGTCGTCAATTCCCCTAGAGTTTAAGTACTTCAATAAGAAATAAAGTGCACAAAGTGCACAAGTCATCTTCACAAAGGATTCAATATAAATTGAAACACAATTGGTAGACCACAGGCGAAAAACAACTACTTTCCTAGCAAATACCACGCAGAACGTTGAATGATATTCACCTGAAAATCCATGCAAACTTCCATATAAATGGATATTGATTGCAAATGTTTCTTTCTGATAAGCTCGATTATGTTTAATTTATGTCGTGTCCGCCTAACAATCCGCATACCGGTTTCAGGCTTTTTGGCCCTCATTAGTACGGAGTAGTCACCAGCCAGAGATCCGGAGAGCTCTGGCCGAAGTGAGACACAACATAAACAAAATTACCATCAAGGCTACAACATCTTTAGGTACGTCGGAAAAGATAACTTTTAACCGGCGGTACCTAGTGACAGAAAGAAACACTCCATACATTTCTCCTAATAGGATTCTAAATAAAATATTCCTTCTCAGTAGGAGTGGCTGAGTTGTCCGACTGGTATATATTTGAAGAAAGAAAAAGCCAAGTGAAGTGGGATAAAATAAGAAATAAAGTGCACAAAGTGCAATCAATATCCATTTATATGGAAGTTTGCATGGATTTTCAGGTGAATATCATTCAACGTTCTGCGTGGTATTTGCTAGGAAAGTAGTTGTTTTTCGCCTGTGGTCTATCAATTGTGTTTCAATTTATATTGAATCTTTTGTGAAGATGACTTGTGCACGTTCGTGCACTTTATTTCTTATTTCATCCCACTTCAGTTGGCTTTTTCTTTCTTTACTTCAATAGTTGAACGAAAACCAATATTTATAATGTATACCCGGTATAGTACAGTAATTGATATGGCGAGAGAAGCTTGAACATTTAGTCATCTTGCAAAGTGCCAATCGGGCGACGGCTTCTTTCCATCTCTATGAAGGGGTAATTCAATTTCCAAGCCATTAGTGTTGCCCGTCACCCTTCTTACTCTCGTATTATTATAACGATACTAGTTGCATTATATTGTAGAATGGAAAGGGGTCGTCCTTAATTTAGTTCCTGGAAAGATTCCATGTATATTCTCACCTGAAATGTTTTTTTTACAATACAATGAATGATATACAATATACAGAGTGACCCATTTGAAAGCGGGTCACCTCTCTAAAACTGTTATTTATTATCCGATTCAGAAGTTTTTTTTTCAGTATAGCATTAATAGTTCTAGTTGAATGCCATAAATTCGAAATAAAAATAAAAATTTCACGGCCTACTTCAAATTTTTTTTTAAGGTCAAAAATCCACATACTAGCGATTTTTTTAATAAAATTTGACGACGCTATGGATTTGTGATGTTCAAATGGGTGTGACCAAAATTTCACGTAATTTTTTTTAACAGAAATATAGCTAAGTAAATTTTTTTTTAATAAAATTTGACGACGCTATTATTTGTTGTTCAAATACCTAACATAACAACTCTATGTGGGATGTGTTATGTCTCTTAGAACACTGCAGTTTGTTGTCAAAGAATAGAAATGCACATCTTTACATCCAATAATATAATTACCAATATTAATAACATAAATAAACTACTACAAAAGAATGTATTGACATGACAGTGCCTACACATTAAATTTCGGACTGTTCAACCAAATCTCCATTTAATTCGATACATTTATCGTATCGTTTTCTAATGTTAACCATAACATTCGATAATTGGTTTGAAGTGATATCTTTGCAAGCCTGTCCTATTCTTTTACGCGGTTCCTCTTTGCTCGTTGGGCGAGTTTTGTAATTTTTTTCTTTAAAGAAGCCCCATAAAAAAAATCCAATGGAGTCAAGTCCGGGGATCTGGGGGGAAACTCGATCAATGCACTGTTTCGCCCTATTCACCGATTAGGAAAATTTTATTCCAATCAATCTCTCACAATCCTGCTATTGTGGATGGAAGAGCCTTCTAATTGAAATAGAAGATGAGCCTCTTTTGCCAGTGGAAGTTCATCCATAGCGTTGGAAGGGGCCAATTATTTTGGTATGTAATATTCCACACCAAACATTTATTTTTTGTGAGTACTGTCTACTGCCATTTATTATCCAATGTGGATTTTATTCCGTCCAGTACCCTGTATTTTGAGAATTAACTGTTCCATTGGTTGTGAATGTTGCCTCGTCACTGAGCAAAATTTTTTTCAGAAAATTCCTGTTATTTAGATATTCTCCTTGAGCCCATAAACTATACTCCATCCTCTTTTCATTATCGCCTTCTTCTAAGATGTGAAGAAACTTTGGTTTAAAGGGCTTCATCTTATTATATTTCCTAAGATGTCTCCTTATTGTTTGACGCGGTAAGTTAATGTCCAAACTTGCAATTCTCACACTCGTTTTCGGATTATTATTAAAATAATTTCGAATTCGTTCAGAATTATTTCGTCTCTATCTTTGTACAATATTACTATTCTTCAGAATATGTTTACAAACAGCTCCATACTGATTGAAAATTTGGTTTATTCGGCCAACTGTAGCTCTGCTAATATTTCGACGCTCCGGATGCATGTTATTGAAAATTCTACATACTTCCCTTTCGGATCTGTCGTTGTTACCACGATGTCTTACTATGTCAATTTTCTCCTGCAAAGTCAAATTATCAGCCATACTTCTTTATTAGTATAGGTGCTTGAGGAGTTATAAACTCTCATTTCAATCCGTTCTTTTGTTGTAGTTCATTTATGTTATCAATATTGGTTATTATTGATTATTGAATATTGATTACTATTTGATGTAAAGATGTACATTTGATTTCTTTGGCAAAAAACTGCAGTGTTCTGATGGACATAACTATCTCCTATACTATGGAGTTACGTTTGGAAAAAAAAACTGACGCCATTTTGAATAACTGCTGTTTGAAAACTCGACTGCTAACGACCTGAAAGAGCATTTTAAACGATATTTTTAACAAGATTGTGATTTATATGACGACTATTCGAAATATTTTGATAAAGGTATATGAATTTTACTTATGCCATATTTCTGTTGAAAAAATTAATTTCATTGTGAAATTTTGGTCACACCCATTTGAAAGCATCACTAATCCAGTGGCGTCGTCAAATTTTATTAAAAAAAATCGCTAGTATGTTTTTTGGATTTTTGACCTTGAAAAAAATTCAAAGTAGGCCGTGAAATTTTTATTTTTATTTCGAATTTATGGCATTCAACTAGAACTATTGATGCTCTATCTACTGAAAAAAAAACTTCTGAATCGGATAATAAACAACATTTTTAGAGAGGTGGCCCGGTTTCAAATGGGTCACTCTGTATATATGATTTTAAGAAAATTATATTCATTAGAAGAAATAGTGGTAAAACTGAGAATGATAAACTATAAAAAATAGTCAAGGGTGAGTTTGACGTTTCTCATAAGATTTCCACATATTTTGCACAGTTAAATACCCATCGATGAAATAGGCCCCAAGTAATTTCTCACACCGCATCATATGTTCAAGATAAAACGATTTTGTTGTCACTTCCACAATTGAGATTAACCCTCAAGAAAATTGAAAATACTTCGAAAATATATCAAAGCGGAGAGATGTTTGGAATCTCTTTGTGCAAAATAAGTTTCTGGAAATGCTGAACATTTTGAACAGTTACTAAAATAATTTTTATTCACTCCCGAATGCTAATGGACTTCTTGCAATAACTTTATTGGTTAAGTTTTAGAACGTTTTTTTTTTCAAATTTTTACACATACCTACCCATATAACAATTCACCGAAAAGTTACAGTAAATTAAATCGGCATGGCCAGACCTATTATAACTTTGGTGGTAGTCGAATAAGATGGACATCGTTTTTGAAACATCCATTAAAAAACTAATCGCAAAAAGCTAAGAAAAAATATCCAAGAACCAAGAAAAAGGTAGGTTGAGGGTTGTTATTTCATGGAGGAACGATATTTTTCGGAATAACAGAAACATAAACAAATAGTCACTGTGTAATGGAGTGCTATCTCTGAGAATTAAGGAATGACAAGAGAAATTTATCAATAATACGTCATAGGGCTTCACTCACAAAAACACAGTTTCTCTACCTAGTTCGATTCACTGAAATATTGTTGGAATTATTAGTAAGAAACTGAACGTTACCCTCTATTCTTTTGGGAAATGTTCAAATCCCGCTTATA
Organism: Gonioctena quinquepunctata; assembly: GCA_018342105.1. Classification (NCBI taxonomy): domain Eukaryota; kingdom Metazoa; phylum Arthropoda; class Insecta; order Coleoptera; family Chrysomelidae; genus Gonioctena; species Gonioctena quinquepunctata. The sequence goes on along the minus strand of JAFIRS010000231.1, from coordinate 184,841 downwards.
ATCTAGAAGTGTGGCAAGATTGAAATTCAATAAAATCCCTCACTGTCTTCATCATCTATAATGCGATCCCTTGACGTTTTGATTTGATTTAATTTTTTCGATGCTCCCATCTCTTGAAAGGAAAAGAAAGATCAATTCGAACATCTTTCTCGATGAAAAGATTTTATGGCCTCGAATATTGGTTTATTGTCGATCGCATTACCTCCTTAATCGCATTATGCCATCAGAAAATTGCCACAATTACTCAGATTCTAATAATACTTTTTGGGAAGGCTCTGAATAAACGTGACGAATCAGAAAAAGTCATTTGTAAGTGAACTAACATTGAATCTCCTACGTTAATGTTTCAGTTTAATTTTATTCCGCAGTTTATGGTTCCTACTTTCGGTATAAATCTGAATTTGAATAAACCCTGATGTCTATCAGGAAAGCATCAGTGTTGAAAAACATTCTTCGCCCTAATGATTTTTTGAGATGTAGCATTTAGATTTGATGGAATATTTCGGGAGGAATATATGAAGGATTTTTTCGCTGCTTCTCAACACATTACGAATTACCATCATGAATGTTTCCATATTACTTTGAATTTGAATGAGGATGAAGATATACATTAAGAGCATTTCGTACTTTTTATCCCTCATTTTTATTCTTGGAAATTAATTTCCTACCATTTCACAAGTTTCACCTCATTTCGAGAAGAATTTCGTCATTTATTTTTACGATTTGATTACAACATTTGGAGAATAAACTAAATGGCGAGATGTGAACTCTATTCGCTCTTCAATGGAAAATAAAATAAATTTCGTAGTTCCACAAAATGAAAATTGTATTCAAAAATACTAAATTGGAATATTTTTCCGATATTTGTGTTACTTTACGTTGCCATTTCTCCTCAATCTCCTCTTTAGTGAATGAGTGTACATCCTGAATGACTGATTGGTTCAGTATTTTCATTTCATATGTAGCTTCATTAAGGAATTTTTCAAAATTTGAAACTACCCCCCGATATTTATAATATTATCTCAAAAAGTCACAGTAATAGAGAATAAATTTTGCATGAGGGTTAAATTCCAGAGGTAGGTTTCTCCAAAACTCAAATCCAAAGGGTTAAAATACCCCTTGAATTTTTGAATAATTTCAATCCATGAAACTGTTATCAACAAGCAGTGAAACTCGTCATTTCTATTTTATTATTTTCCTAAACTGATTTTTTTGGCTGAATATTGCACCACAGTCAGTAAAAACTACCCCTATTATAAAACAGGTTATATCTCGAATTGTGTACATTCCAGAGGTAGGTACATACTGAGGAATGATTTCCCCAAATTCAAACACAAGTCTAAAGGGGTTGAAACTACCCCCTGATTACTTGAATAGTTTAAACTATAAAACTGGTAATTTGAAGGAAAACGGCAAAACGGTCATGAAATAATGAATTTTCGCACGGAGGTTACATTCCAGGTGTAGGTATATACGTACTTATTGAAGAAGGATTATCGTAATTTTTTCATGTTCTGTTTCCTTGCAAAGTTTCAAATTGAAACCAAATGAAGTACAAGGCAATATACAGGGTGTTTCATAATTGAATGCTAATCCTAAAGGGCGATAATCATTGGATGATTTTAAGAAAAATTCTTCATATGAATATAGGTCCGCAACCGCTTTATTTCTGAGATACAGGATTTCGAAATTTAACAAAAAAAAGTTCTTCCCCAATATCTCTGATACCGCTTTGGCTTTTTTTTTCAATTTTGGTACATGTAAAGTACGCATAAAAATAAATTATTTCCATGATAAAGGAATTCTTAGTGTTTATAAAAATAATGATACACCACTGTTTTTTCTCCAAAAAAATATTATTTTTGTAATTGTCCTCTAGCTTCTCATAAAAATGGTCACTTGTCTTTTTTTCGTCCGGCGAACGGTTTTTGAGTTAGAAAATAAAATGCATTCATTTGCTTGTCCCTATGCGAAATCAGCCGTTGGAGAGTAGTAGGATTATCTTGTGGGCTAGAAACATCTAGTATGCTAAGAACACATTTCGTTGTTTTCAACATAAACAATTTTGACACTTCTTTAGCTAGATACGTGATATTATTTGAGTTATAAAAACTTGTTTATTAAAAAAAAACATGATAAATTTTACAAATATCGAATTAGCAGACATGCATTACTTGTATGGGCTTGCTGACGGGAACGCATATGAAGCCAGGCGACTGAATCAAGAGCGCTTCCCAAATAGAATGGTTCCTGATGCTCGCACGATTCCAAGCACCCACAGAAGGTTATGTGAAATAGGAGGTTTTGAGGCAAATCATCACTTGAAAAAAGCACATCGGACTGCAAGAACTCCAGCAATTGAGGTAGCTGTTTTAAATTCAGTTGACGAAAATCCTGAAATAAGTACGAGGCAAGTTGCCAATAATTTGAATATCGCCCATATTCTAGTGTGGAGCATTTTTATGATTATTTATTATACACCTATCACATTCAACGGGTTCAGGCTCTAGTTCCTCGAGACTTTCCATTGCGAGTGATTTCTGCCAATGGTTTCTCCAGAAAGTTACTGAAAATCCTTTATTTGACAGGGAGATTATATTCGCGGACGAAGCTAGTTTTACTAAAAACCGGATCAGAAATTTTCATAATAATCATTTTTGGGCCGAGGAAAATCCGCATGCAATCGTGGAATCTCATCACCAGGAGCAGTTCTCATTAAATGTCTGGGCTGGAATTATTGGAATTACCTAATTGGACCTTTTTTTTATCACGCAGGTTAAATGGACATAATTATCGCCGATTTCCTGAAGATAATTTGCCAATTCTGTTGGAAGATGTTCCTATTTTAATGCGAAATCGCATATGGTTTATGCGCGATGGTGCACCTGCTCATTTTAGTGCTCTGGCACGCGAATATTTAAACCAAAACTTTCATAATCGTTGGATAGGTCAGGGGGGAACAGAGTCATGGACGAAGGAAGCAGCCCTATAACTAAGGGGAAAACCAAGAAAGTAAAAAGACTCAGACGGAAGGACGTAAAAGAGGATACGTCATCGTCCGAAGGAGAAGAAGAAGGGAAAACTCCCCCGAAAAACAGGGAAAATAATAGCAAAGAAAAGGAGAGAAACCCCTCGAAACAAACACCCAAGGGGAAAAAATTGAGTCAACAGCCCCCGCCCATCATACTGGAAGGGAGGCCTATTATTAATAAGAAAGAGATGTTAGAACTGAGCAACATATGTAGCAAAAGTATCAACATCGAATATACGCAAGAAAATACCCTCATATACACAGAAAGTGGAGAAGATTTCGAAAAAATCAAGGACCTTATTAAATGAAGGAATGTAGGTTTTTACACCTTCACGAACAAGGATGAGAGACAACATGCCTTCATATTGAAGGGCCTAGATAATAATCCCGAACCGAGCAAGATCAAAAAGTGGCTCCAGGAGGAACATAACCTGGAAACACACATCATATATCGCATGAAAAAAAAGAGAAGACCACTGTACCTCGTAATTACGAATGGAGAAATTACAATATCTGCCTTGAAAAGAGATGTTAAAACACTGAAAAAAACTTGGATAGACTGGGAACTCAGAAAAACGGAAGGGGCCATGACTCAGTGCAGGAGGTGTCAGAGGTGGGGGCATGCAGCTGCAATCTCACACCGAGATGCCTCAAATGTACCGAAGAGCACCTAACTCACGAATGCTTAAAAAGCCAAGACAACCCCGGCTAAATGCGCAAACTGCATGAAAGATCACCCGGCTAACTACCGCAAGTGTGAAATATATCTAGGAACATTGGCTGAAAAAGAAACACAAGCCATGACACAACCCGCAAAAAGTCAAGAGCAAAGCTCTCCAGGACCAAGAACGAACAGCTCAAGAATGCCTACTCGCCCCGCAAGAGGTCTAGGGGCCCGAGACACTGCATGGAGAACAAACACAAAACAGCCAAACGAAGCGGAACCCCTACCCAAAGGAGACCAGGGGGGAGACCTCATCCCGCATCTTTTGGCGCTCACTCAAATACTCACTCAAACACAAACGCAGGAAGTTATGGCAAAACTCCTGCAAACACTACACGAAATACAAAGCACACTAGTAGTGCACACTCAAATATTGCAACAACTTGTCGTCCCGCGGACAGAAGCGGCGCCCGGGGGCGTATGGGGGCGGCATGGAGTCGTCTAGATACGTCCCCTGGGTGCGGCAGCCGGATGCAGAAACGGCAAGTTGAACACAAATTAAACTACCTCAAAACTACATCAAAACACTCAAACCCAACACTCAAATAACTACACAAATAAGGAAAACTCAAAACTGAAAACTCAAAAAAAAAAAAACGAAAAATTCAACAACGCTCAAACATTTAAACTTCATACCCCTAACCAGGTTTTTTAACTTACACTTTTCCTGGAAATAAACTACAAAACATAAAAACACAAAACCCACAACACACAAAGCAACAACATCAAATATTGGCATAAACAATACGTAGGAGGCCGATAAAACGCAGCCGAACAAGAATCATTACTGGATGACAAGCTGAATTCTGTATATATATTGTAAATAGTTAGTTTGTAAGTCAGTTTGAAATGTACTATATAACATTTGAAATAAATATTATTGGATTGGATTGGAGTCATGGCCAGCTAGATCCCCAGACTTAAACAGTCTTGATTATTTTCTTTGGGAACATCTTAAGACTTTGGTGTACAGTCAACCAATTCTAACTAACCGCGTAATAGTTTCCTGTGAAGGAATACTCCAGTCAATGACAAGAAGGGCTGAAGCGTGCATACTTGCAGGAGGCGGACATTTTGAACAGTTAATTTGATTTTGGTATTTTTTGTTGCTAATAGTTATGTTTTTAAAAATAAAAAAATATATTTGTATGCGTACTCATTACAAAAACTAAATAATAATTACCATAAAATTATAAAAATCTTGCCTAGATCCTTTGCTTACCAGAATTGTGAAATTAAGACTAAGAGAAAAATCGAATAGAGACAAGCAAATTAATGTATTTTATTTTCTAAATCGAAAACCGCCCATCGGACGAAAAAAAGGCAGGAGACCATTTTTATGAGAAGATAGAGGACAATTACAAAAATAATATTTATTTGGAAAAAAACAGTGGCGTATCATTATTTTGATCAAAAATATGACAGGGCATGTAACAGGGACCCCACTGATGAAAATTAAGAAATCTTTATCATGGAAAAAATGATTTTTAGCTACTTTGTATGTACCAAAATTGAAAAATACCAAAGCGGTTTCAGAGATATTGGGGAGGAACTGATTTTTTCGTTAAATTTCAACATCCTGTATCTCAGAAATAAAGCGGTTGGGGCCTATGTTCATATGTAGAATTTTTCTTAAAATCATCCAAGGATTATCGCCCGCCAGGATCAGCATTCAATTATGAAACACCCTGTAAAAGTATACAATTACCTATCCCAAAGAATATTATTGTTGGCAAAATTGACGTCATGTTGACCTTCGAATAGATTGTGCAGAATTCAGCGAAGTGGAATTTTATTCAGACACATCAGTAAATACAAATAATAAGGAATCATCACTCCGTATATCACATTCTCTCCTATCGTTCCTGCTATTCCAGACGAGAGACGTGAGTGTTGATCATGACCCCGACTAGGATATGAATAAAATGGATTCGAGAAAACCGACCTGGCTTTGAGTGAACCAAGCAAGCTTTGAGAAAGGCTTTTACAATGTCCGGCTGTCAACTGCCTCTGAGTGCCTTAAGCTGATTTATCTAATTTCCTGATATATGACGCTAGTTCTGATTCAGAGATTTGTGGGATCTCATATTTTAGATTACACTCGACTTAACTTTCTTTTATTATGCCGGGTGTGACAAGGGAATATCTGTTGGGCCATGCTCCCACAGCATGGTCCCCTATTCTTTCTTAGTTCCACGATTCTGTTATGCGTTTTTCCATTTCGAAGGACCCCACCTGTTTTAGAATATTTTATTATATTGGCATGGATCAATCAAGGGATATATTTTATTTATAAAGCGAGTTTCAAAAAGTTTGCACCATATGGATTTTTTTTTATTATCCATTTTTCAGAAAATTGGTGCATTGTGAAAAATTTGCATTTGAGTTGTCATCACTCTAAATTTGCAAACGGTGTACAGCAGAAAACAAAAAATAGGAATATCAGGAGTAACTACCCTTAGGTTCGACAAGTCTGAATTATTTCTAAATTCGCTTCGACATATATCTATTTAAGAAATGAAATGCATAAAGCACACAAAGTCGTCTTTACAAAAAGTTCAATATAAATTGAAACACAATTGGTAGACCGACAGGCGAAAAACAACTACTTTCCTAGCAAATACCACGCAGAACGTTGAATTATATTCACCTGACAATCCATGCAAACCATATAAATGGATATTGTTCGCAAATGTTTCTTTCTGATAAGCTCGATTATGTTTAAATTCATGTCGTGTCCGCCTAACAATTCGCATACCGGTTTCAGGCTTTTGGCCCTCATCAGCATGGAGAAGTCACCAGCCAGAGATCCAGAGAGCTCTGGCCGAAGCGAAACACAACATAAATGAAATCATCATCGAGCACCTAGTGACAGAAAGAAACACTCCATACATTTCTCCTACCTCGATAGGATTCTAAATGAAAGATTCCTTCTAAGTGGGAGTGGCTCAATTGCCCGACTGGCATATTTAATGAAAGAAAAAGCCATATGAAGGGAGATAAAATAAGAAATGAAATGCATAAAGCACACAAAGTCATCTTCACAAAAGGTTCAATAAAAATTGAAACACAATTGAAACACAATTGGTTGCATGGATTGTCAGGTGAATATCATTCAACGTCCTGCGTGGTATTTGCTAGGAAAGTAGTTGTTTTTCGCCTGTCGGTCTACCAATTGTGTTTCAATTTATATTGAACCTTTTGTGAAGACGACTTTGTGTGCTTTATGCATTTCATTTCTTATTTTCTCTCCCTTCATATGGCTTTTTCTTTCATTGAGTATATCTATTTGTTTGCCTATAGCTTCGTCAATAACATCAATCTAAAGTTCTACACAATCGCTTAGTCGTACTGTGAAGTTTCGAAAGTTTAGACGTCCTGAAAGGGCTGTGGGGCCTATCAGACACCTGGGTTATAAAGTAACTGTTTTCAGTTTTGAAATGTGAGTATGATTATATAAATGAAATCCGTTTTTCAATTAGTATCCATGATTATATATTTAGAGTGATGGGGGACTACGAAAGAGAGCAGCAACAGCTTTTGAAGATCTGGAATGAGATTGATATCGACGAGGATGATATTTTAGGCGGGGTCATATGATATGAGTGAATATGACGACTTGGATCATTTTAGTATTAGTTCTCAAATAAGTGATTCTGAAAAAGACATAGGCTTTACAAATCTTATTGTTTAGAAAAAAATATATATGTACCTACAGGAAACAAATACGTCATATCGCATCCATCGTTACCTCACGACGATTCAACGAAAGAAAAAAATGTTTCCAGAAATAATAAGCTTTTATAACATGACCAAATGCGGTGTAGATACCGGCTGGTTCATATTCCGTTGCTAGAAACTGCAGGAGATGGCTTTTGAGAATTTGTTATACTCTTTTGGATTCAGCTCTGATCAACCGCCAAATGATATATAAATATAATACCAAGGATCATACTCTAAAAAGACGCCTTTTTGAAACAAAGGTTTTGCTTTTATTTAGTCAAATCTGCAATTGAAGCCAGAAGAAATAATCCGCACTTGCCGACGCTCTTACGAAACACGATTCGTAATATTCATGGGGAACCCTTAAAACTTCAACCACAAGGACATAATGGAGGAAAAGGACGATGTCAAATGTGTCCAAGAAGTAGATATAGGAAAACGAAATACCGTTGTAAAATGTGGGGCTTATTTATATGTTTGGGTCATGTGACAAGTAACTGCGAAAATTGTGCCGACATAAATATTGTGTAGAATGGTACTGTTGATGAAAATATTATTTATTATAATTTTTGTTGTTTAATTAACATCTGCAGAATATGTTTTTTTTCAAGAATAATTTGTATTTAGTTGTTCTATTTTGATACATTCTTGAAACATTGTGTTTTTCTATTCATGAAAATGAATTAATTCAATTTTTGTTTGTTAAATATCATACATCTATTATCTCGTTCCTCATTTTTTACGATCTAATACTCTTCACAGAATATTAATTATAATTTTTTTCTAAAATTTTTAATTTAGTTTTTATATAATAATTGTTGCTATGAGGTTCCTCAGAACCCACCTGGTGTTATGAATGAACACACCAAAGCTACCACACCAATGTTACGACTGCTCGTTATTTATTAAAGCTAGGCCTCAACTATACTGGGCGTTATTAGTCTATTGACCAATAACTGGACAACCTCCCAGAGCGGCTTGAGAAGCTATCACACTGAGTATATAATGAAGCGTGGGACTTAATTTGACAGTACAGTTACCAATCTCAGTTGATTGTTTGTTTGGCGCCGACTCAAAATTAGTTACTCACATTAGTTGGGGCGCTCAGTCATTATCAAGACTGAGAAAGTTTATTTTATTTTTGCTTTTCAGTTTTTTATTTCGTCGGTTTTATTTTTTGTTCAAAAGTTTTTATTTGTTTCATTTCGATTTTTGTTTATATAATTGGACACACTCATTCTTCAGGAATATAATGAATTCATTTGTTGAAAATATAAACAGGATGTTCATAAAATCAGGTGTGGAATCATCTGCGACTGAAAGATGTAGTTGTTTTCTGTTAGAAATTCACAAAAAAAATAATTTTATTTTAATCGTGGATTTTTCAATTCACAGAAAAATCTTTCTATCAATATTCAATTGAGAATGTTTCCCTTTTCATAATGAATTCAGTATTAGAATCATATCGAAGTAGAATGACTTGAAATTTGACATTTTATATCGCAGTTCATGGTGTGACACGAATTTCATTTTCACCATTTCCCAAGAAATCACTTACCTCCGCCATTTTTGTAGCACAAATAAGGAAACCTCCATACGTTTGCCAAGTCGACTGCAAACCCGATGACAGAGAGTAAGAAGTCAACCTTCTTATTCCATGTCTCTCGCTCGTCTGTTGTAGTGAGAAAAACTTCTGGTGGACCCCGAAGACTTTTCAAATCTTTTTTACAGGACATGACTGTTCAACGGCAGATGGTGCTGATGGTGATGACAGAGTGTGCCGTGAACACTGAAATCGTAATTATTTGTTATTAGATATGATATTTTCTGTTTTTCGTGTATTCAATAATAGAGCCGATCATTATCTCAATTTTTGCATTAGAGTACGAACTTTAAGTTACATTATTAGTAATTGTTTCGTGGTTCCCAAAATTTGCACGATTTTTTAATTTTTTAATTTTTTTTTCCAATTTTTAACCACATAATTTGTTATAAAATGGCTAATTGTTTACGCTTGCTGTGTTATCCAAAATGTGCACGACTTGTGCTTTCTTAATTAATAAATTAATTTTTATGATGCCTACCATCTCGTTAATCTTTTGTAGAATGAAGACACTTGTTGAGATAAAGATGCTGTTGTCGATAAATTAGATTTGGTTAAAAAGTTAATACGTTGCATTAAATTTGTCTGAAGGACCTACAACCATTAAAATCCACCATACATCCTTTGTAAAATTTGGTCCTTGCTTCAATAATAAATTAGGGTTATGATCCGCCTACATCTTATAATTTTGAGAACTGACTGACACCATTTGGGTACAAATTGGTTCTCAGAAAATAACATTTTTGAGAAATCCGATTGTCTTTTCATTCCTGAACCATGCACAAAATAATCAGCGTCATAATCCTGTCTCGCAGACTTGACAAATTTTGGTTTGTATGGGTGAAAGTGATTTTGTTCAAATTCGTCAACCCGAGGTTTGAGATATTTCGCCTTTCTGTCATAATTTCGTCGAACCTTGGTGTCTGACTCAGTGAAACGTTGTTTACATTATTTCCATTATTTACAACAGGCTTAACGTGAACACTTTTATATTTGTTTTCAAACGAACTACTTTCCTTAAATTTTTGCAATATCTTTGCCACCGTAGTAAAATGCAAATTTTGGTCCATTGAAAATTTTAGCTACTTCTCTTGTGCTATGATAATTTTCGCCATATAGCAATACTATTTCTGTTTTTTCTTGTATACTCAGTTTTGGAGCCATTTCTATTGATAGACACCAACACTGAGAAAGAACGACAACTCCAACAAAAGTTATTGTGACATTTGTTATTGTTACAACAGAAGTAGATCTTTTTACAAAGCCGCCTTATAAAATTCAAAAATATAGCTAAATCTTTGAAGTTCAAATTTACTAACCAATTTTAAATTTATCAAGGATAAATAATGTGATTTCTTGAAAATATAAACAGGATGTTCATAAAATCAGATCCGGAATCATCTGCGACTGAAAGATAAACTTTAGTCACTATCTTCCATTGTCAAGATAACCTCTTGTGGGGTATTCATGTTGAAAAGGGAAACATTCTCAATTGAATATTGATAGAAATATTTTTCTGTGAATTGAAAAATCCATGATTAAAATGAAGTTATTTTTTTGTGAATGTCTAACAGAAAACAACTACTTCCCCGGCTAAAGCCACGCTGGACATTGAACTACATCTGATAGATATTCTGAAAAGGCCCTAACTCAGAAGAAACAATCTGAAATTGAAAATTTGCATTTTCATTCAGATAGTTATTTGATTTTCCATTCCAGAATGGAAAATCAAATCAAAGTTATTTAGCCGGGGAAGTAGTTGTTTTCTGTTAGACATTCACAAAAAATAACTTCAGTTCAATCGTGGATTTTTCAATTCACAGAAAAATCTTTCTATCAATATTCAATTGAGACTGTTTCCCTTTTCAACATGAATACCCCACAAGAGGTTATCTTGACGATGGAAGATAGTGACTAAAGTTTATCTTTCAGTCGCAGATGATTCCACCTCTGATTTTATGAACATCCTGTTTATATTTTCAACAAATACAGGATCCGTATTTCTACATCTGGTGCAAAATGAAATATGGACTGAATATGTCTAGCTCCACTAACAATCGAAATATTCGACAGTTTCAATCAGTGTTGAGCTAAGTTCAATAATGCTTCATCACGATTTGCTGGACTAATGAACTTGGTGGGTAACCGTCGGTATTTGATATTTTCAAGTGTTCTTGATGTTAACAAGAGATTCCGCACTGCTGCTGCGGACATATGTCATGAATCATCATTATTGAAATCCCGATTGGAATTGAAGTACGCATTTATTCAATGATCGAGTATCATTTTTCATTTATTCGTACTTATCAATCTACAAACATCACGGACATTTCACACTTGCTGTTGATTTTTACACACGCTTCACCTGTATGTATTTATGTATGTAACGGAATCTCTGAAATTAATTTTCACCTACTTCCAGACGTCCGAACTATTTGAAATTTTGCACGTATTGAGAACCCAATACAATAATTTCATAGCTATGACCTGGTATTTTCACCAAGATCATCAGTTCTAATAAAAAAATTACTAACTTACATTACAAAATTTGTATTGATGACTGCGCTGGTTTGATCTCTCACTTTTACCAAGAGTTTTTCTCCCGTAGTCGGGAAAGTTTAAAAACACGCTTTTGTAGCAATATGAACTGAAACTTTAAAAATGATAGTTTAAAATGAAAAACCCACACATCCAGAAATTTTTTAACAGAACGAATGGGGTAGAAACCCTTAGACACATGTGTTTCAGGAAACATCATTCCTACAAGCGAGAGTAGAATCCAATCGTTGTATCCTAGATGGAATAAAACAAAAACGCAACGTCAGTGAATAAACAAGAGAATATTCAGTGCAACACATATGATGGAAATAGCTATTTGTATTACTAGAGAGGAAAGTGTCACTTTTCCTCCTGCAGTTAGTTTTGACAAAAAATTCACAATCTTCGTCCACGAACCCCCCCAATACCAATTTTGAATCGAATTGTACCATTGTCACAAAACTCGTCCGCCATCTTGAAACCCCATTATGTTTCATAATGAATTGTCACCGGAATGATGAACACCTGCCAAATTTCAGCTCAATCAGATGTGGCAAGTGCTTCAAAAATGGATTACAAATTTTGACTACAACGAAGCAAGTTACATAAAAGCTTGTAATAATAACAATAAAATAATTAATATAAAACCATTTTAAAGACAATCTTTCATTCAAATGCACTAAAGAGTAAAAAATAATTGCTTTGGATGTGTGACGTAGGTTATTCCGTGAGTTATAGATTCAAAAGCTTGTCGCGCAAAGTTTTCAGCTCGAATCTATAACTCACGGTATAACCTACGATGTGCAATTATTTTTAACTTTTTAGTGCATTTGAATAAAAGCTTGACTTTAAAAAGGTTTTTTTTAATTATTTTATTTTGTGCTTTTAAGTACTCAAGTACGCCTTAATCTATGCATTTTTGTTAAAGCATCGTTATTCTGAGGCCTTCTTTCCTGTAAGTTCTGAGCTATCTAGTCCTTCAATGAGGAGACCACCTAAAGATTAACTCATCCCCCTTGATGCATAACTGCCGCTACCTCTTGGAGTTGCCATCTTCAATTTATGAATTATAGAATCGGACCATAAACACAGAGATCATCGGCCATCTTGGAGCGCCATTTTGATTTTGAATTGAGAAATTCGAATCTTGACCCTGAAAACCCCATACCAATTTTGAATCGAATCGGATCATAAACCTAAATCTCGTGCGCCATCTTAGAGCGCTATTTTGTTTTTTTCTCTAACAAAAATTCCATGAGCCGCCATTTCAATTTCACAAATTTTGACAAAAAATTCATAATCTCCAACTCCGAAAACCTCCACATACCAATTTTGAATAGAATCGGACCATAATCACAAAACTTGTCCGCCATATTGGAGCCCCCATCTTGAATTTTCATATTTTCGACGAACAATTCACAATCTCCGTTTCCGAAAACACCCACATACCAATTTTGAATAGAATCGGACGATAATCACAAAACTTGTCCGCCATATTGGAGCCGCCATCTTGATTTTTCAATTTTTGACAAAACATTCACAATCTTCGTTCCCAAAACCCTTACATACCAATTTTGAATCGAATAGAACCAAAATCACAAAACTCGTCCGCCATCTTGGAGTCGCCATTTTGTTTTTTTCTCTAACAAAAAATTCATAAAGCTTTGTCACAGGAATCATGAACACCTGCCAAATTTCAGCACAATCGAATGTCGGCAATTGCTCCAAAAATGAATTACAAATTTTTAACCGGAAAGAATGACAGAACAAATGACGAACGAAGCAAGTTAAATAAAAGCTTGTAAAAAAAAAATTTACGCATATCCATCATTCGTATCGTGAGTTATGGTTTTGAGTTCATACAAAAATCCCATAGATAAAGCCCTATCCCGAATTTTTCAATTTTCCGGACAACTTTTCCAATTTTTCGATAAAAACCTTCCTCAAACTATTGCGAAAATTAAAAAAAAAAGCTAAATTCATTTTTATTATATAGATTTGGAGGATATATGATGAATGTCCAATAAATCTAATTTGAAAATCCTCTATGGTATTATTTCGTATCAAAGCAGTTTTTGATTTGTTGCATATTTTGGGGCACGCTGTGTATATTGCTTTTGAAAAACAATAAGCACCTTATGAAAGAAAGGGAATGAGTATTTATAGAGAAACCTCATAAAACAATATTTCGTCACGGGCGTTTTTATGGCTCTATCGTATTTATTTCGTTCCTATAATATATGATCCGTTTATCGGAAAACATAAAGCAATAATCAAGATCGATTTATATTGTGTAATAACGAGACTTGAAAATGCAAAGAAAAACATACTTGAAAATATATGTGAATTAAACCAAATGAAGTTTTTATTCGAATTCAAAAGAAGGGAAAAATATATCCGCCAAAGGACTCTGAGCTCTATAAAGCTGACATTTCTCACAATTAATCACTGAATAAACACCAAGGTTGAGTTGTATGATGAAGATCGAAGAATAACGGGTTCGACTGGAATAAAAATATCACTTCGAACCTCAAAAACTGCATATAAGGGCTTTAGTGGAGTCCGTTATGATCAAACTTTAAGATTAACTAATATGTTTTTAAAAATACTATTAGCAGGAGTAAGAAATCAGTTTTGTCAGCTTCTCAGATGTGTTACAAAAACGAATACACTACCCCAATGCCGAATACAATACACCACTACATCTAGCGTGACGGAAAATTTCCAAGAAATTTGTGTGAAATGTACAGGACGAATCTAGCGACTTCGGGAAAGGCCGACCAACTACCGATAGAAGTTTCGGGATACTAGTAACTTATACAGAAGCATACCTCATCAGTTTCGAAGATTGATTTAGATTGAAAGTTCAATGTTTCAACAGTGAATGGTGATTGCTTTATTCAATTGTTGTGAAATATAAATAAACGGATAATAATTATTTCGGTATTTTAATAGACACGAACCCCCGTTTCATAACAGTTGGTGTCGGTAGTGAAGATTTTAGTGACTATTCGAGGAAAATCAATAATGAACACGAAAAATATATCCTACGACGATATGGAGGCTATAATGGAAATGAAGAGGAGGAACGTTGACAGAAGAAAGAGGGAGGAAAAGAAACTGTAACGAATAATAGAAAAGCAAAAGGAGAAGGAACAGAGACAGAGATAAAAACAAGAGGCGGAGAAACGTCGACAGATAAATAACAAGTGGGAAATTGTTATAAGGCTGGACTACGGGGTGTTGTGACTTACCACACCACACCTGTAATACCAGACATTATTCGTTAGGTTGGAAAAACAGTATTAAGAGCAATCGACTGTCTGAAGAAGGTCGATACTGAAACTAGGTCTGGAGCGGCTCAGAACTGAGTTCATTTCTCTTAAATACCGGAACATGGGCTGTTTATTCAGGAAATACTACCGTTCAGAATGTTTCGAAAAGTTATTCATAAAAGAAAATAAATAAAAGAATGCACTCATAAAATGTTAAGAATGTACATATATATATATATATTTAATAAAAATTTACACAATTCTCTCAATCGTCTATGGACGAATGATAAGCAACAATCTTCATACAATGACCACTAATGTAGCGTATTGGCAGATAATTCTGCAGTGGGCTACACAATAGAAATAATTTTACTAAAAGAACAATCTTGAAATTCAATTGCTACAAACGGCTAACAATAATTCTCTTTTTGAGATCTTTGTAATCTTGAAAACTATGGAAATACTTTATAGACACATATACATTTTAATAGGTTGGGTTTTGCCATAAACATAAATACAGAAAAACAAACATTATACTCACCCTGTTTAACACTTATTCACTGGGGTCGTTTTTAAACGGCAATTAGATTTGAATTTATTATTATATCTTTTTCTCCCGCGTAAATCGGTTATTTTACTTAATTCGGTTATTTTACTTAATTCTTCGTATACGGCTAAGATTTTTCTAAGTGAATCGTGAACCATTGAAATTGCGTAATCCCGTTGTATTATCTCTGTTCTGGAAGCGTTGACAAAATAGGCAATTTGTGGAAAACTATATTGTGCACTCGTGTTTTCACTAAGAGCTGCAATACTTGAGTTGAATTGGCTGAGTTTTTATGTTTTCTGAAGTTCACTACACTACACTGGAAACTCTCAGCATTATTGTACGATACTGTAATTAGACTGACTTTTTAACCTAACTTTTGAGAATGGCATGTTCTCCGAAATCTTTTTGTCCAATATAAGTGATTACTGAACGGGCTACTGAATTGAACTACTTTTCTTTCGGCTTCTGGAGTCTTTTATACGATCTTCGAAACAGAAGCTAGGGGCGGGATTTAGGTAATACCTTTTGTTTTTTCTCTCCGCTAATTGGTTGGTAAGAACCGATAAAGGGGTGGCTTGTACGACTGATAAGGACCGTGTTTGTCGGATATAGTCATGAGTGAATCGCGATGCTTATCTATATTATGAATGGGTAAAAATTGTACTGAATGACAGGAATTTATGGTGGGCTGTCTGATGGTCGCTGAACTAATGACCACACAAGGGTGAATTATGAGTCTAGACGTTGCATATTTCCGGTGACTTTCGGGTTTGTTTACTTCAATTAATGATGCTGGTTAGTGATGCTCTCATTATCTAGTTATTAATGTCTTTCCGGGTAAAGATTTATGTTTCTTTTAACTGCCCTGTTTTTATCGACTTTGGACGTGTGTCAAATTTACGACGGTGTTTTGGTAATTATTTAAGCTGACTTCCTTATCTCGCTGTGAATGTATCAAGTAGCAATCAATAATCTTTGTTTACTCTCCTAGATGAATTATTTATGCGTCCGGTCTACCAGGGGTACTTCTGGATAATTATTTTTAAATGCTTTTTAATTGTCTTCCAATAACAACGTAAGGTTTTATCGATCGTATGCTTATCAGCTGTTTCAGTCTAGCATGTGGTCCATATTGACCTTTACTGTTTATCAAGAATGTTACGTTGTTTTGTATCGTAGAAAAGTTTCTCTGTAATTACGTGGCTTAACAAAATGATCGGCTGCAAGAACATTTCTGAAAAAGTCTGGAAGAACAACAGAGGGCAATTTTCGAGCAAATTGGTCAGAAAACCGAGGGACAAATCGAAAGGAAGATGCCGATAAAATTGGGACAGCCTGGAAGGAATGGATATTGAAAGGAAAAGATAAGTTACTGCAGTACGAACAGAAGCAAAGAAAGGCGTGTGGGCGGTCGGTGAAGATAATAAAAAAACGATGGAGAACTTGGAAGAACTGGAGAAGAAAGTTGCCCCGCTGAAGTTCCAAGACTACCTCGACAGGGTTGCCAAATCGAATAATTCCGTGAAACCTCCACTTTTGAAGGGCAGTCGTCATGGTCCCGATATCGTAAACAGTTTGAAGCTGCGGCAACGGCCAATGGATGGGACGATGAAGAGAAGGCTACCACACTGGCCTTGAGGGACCTATTTTGGGAATTTTACAAATCCGGAAAATCACCAGCGCAAGTATATTCCTGATGCTCTAGAATTGAGATACAGCAACCAACATTGAGGAAGCTTATCGGGCACAGTTGAGAAAGGCGGAATGTGGAAATCTGCAGAAGTTTAAAGCAGATATGACAGAGCTTGAATACCCAGAGGATTTCAAAGAACATCGGGCGCTGCAGACACTCATTGACAGATGTTGAAATACAAAGAACCCGAAGAAACACACTTTAAGAAATGGAGTGAAGCTTTGGTTCATTCCTCAGAAGTGAATCAACTTAAACACCACAAGGCCGAAAATAAGAGAGCAGAATAATAGAAGAAATAGGACCTAAGAATAACAGCGCCAACAATCGACCAAGAAAAACTATTTCAGCTATGGTAGACGCGGACATTTCCAGAGAGATTGTAGGGTGGGATTGCCACTATATTCGTTATCACCTGGAATATCCCCATGTTTCTATATATTGATCTACGAGGCCAGGAGGAAACTATTTCAGATGTGGTAAGAACGGGCATTTCCAGAGAGATATCAGGGTGCAGTTGTCACCACTTTCGTCATCACCTCATGTTCCTACTCATCGATCAAAAAACTAGATTGGTCATTACATCGGGAAGCATGCGTACTAGTGAAAGCGAAGCTCCAAGCGTCATCAGAGTCAACAGGGTCAGGTCAGAAAAGATGAACCAGTACCACTCCAATACCGATGTCTAGAAGACCGTATCCTAGAGCTTCTGAGCAAACTCAGAAAACTAGATGCCTCGATCAGACAAAAAATACTATCCACTGAAGACAAATGGACACATGAGAGAGGGCCGAAAAACCAATCCAAACATTGAGGACTTTCTACCTTGGACAGAGAACGGAATTGGTAGGTCCTCAGCCCCTCCTGGAGAGCATTCCAAACGGAGATCAATTTTCAAGACGATGTCGTAGTGGTAGTAGAAAATGGACTACTCAAACGGGTATGGGAGACAGCTGATGGGAAGTGGTCAATTTTCCAATTGGTTAGCTCAGGAAGAGGAAAGGTTATATTGAAGGAAATTCATGAGGAAAAATCGGGAGAATGTCTGGGAGTCAATAAGACTTTGGGCAAGATCAGGAAGAGGACGAGATGTCCAGAGTGTGGAGCTTCTAAAGGTCTCAAATCAAGCTCCAGGGGGGAAATGGTGCTCCATTCGAATGGATTGCCATTGATATAGCGGGACCATTCCCTGTGACGAATACATGGACTATTTCAGCAAATGAGTAGAAGCCTATGCCATTTCAGACCAGGAGGCATCCAAGATAGCAAAGTCATTGGTGGACAACATGTTCTCAAGATTTGGAGTATCGATGGATTTACATTCCGATCAATGGGTATCAAAAACCAGAACTCGTACAATCTACAATTCATAGTCTGTTTTTCCGAGAATCATAGCATATAATCCTCATAACAATTTGATAATAAGTTAAGGTACGTTATGTTTTAGCTATCACTTACCCAGTGACATAATATATAAAAAATCTAGGAAATTATATTCCAAATCCATAACATTACAAGAAGTCCAAATAAATTGTTTTATGTCAATGAAGTTCGATATTTTTACAAGCTTCAATTTAACTTCACATTTGTATGTATGTATGTTTAGTTTGAATCTTGGAAGTGAATTTTGGCCCACTTCTACTTGTCCGATTAACGTGAAATTTGGCAGGTGTTCATAATTCCGGTGACAATGCAGTATGGAATTTTTGCTAGAGAAAAAACAAAATGGTGGCTCCAATATGGCGGACGAGTTTTGTGATTATGGTTGATTCTATTCAAAATTGGCATGTGGGGGTTTTCTATTCAAGATGGCGGCTCCAAGATGGCGACGTGTTTTGTTGTTAAGGTCATTCAAAATTGGTGTGTGAGTTTTTTTGGGGTCAGAGATTATAAATTTTCGTCAGAATTCAATAA
Source organism: Gonioctena quinquepunctata (assembly GCA_018342105.1). NCBI lineage: Eukaryota > Metazoa > Arthropoda > Insecta > Coleoptera > Chrysomelidae > Gonioctena > Gonioctena quinquepunctata. Next base: position 165,793 of record JAFIRS010000231.1, on the reverse strand, counting down.
GATGACAAATTTCATGAATGACTAAAAGAATTGAATAAAAATTATTGAAAAAAAAATTAAGACAAGCTTTTATACAAATGCACTGGAAAGGAAAAAGTAATTTCTTTAATTGTTTGACCTTGGTTATACTGTGAGTAGCAGATTCAAAGGCTTGCCGCGAATATAAAATAGGTATTTGTTCTAGGAGATACAATTATAGAATTTGCTGCTCACCATAAGGAATTCATCCCAATTGATTTGTTCAAAAAAAAAGAACAGGCTGTTTATGCAAACAGTCTGACTGCGACTGAAAGATAAACTTCAGTCAACATCTTCCATCGTTAAAGATAACCTTTTGGGAGGTATTCGCATTGAAAAGCTAAACATTCTCAATTAAATATTGAGAAATATTTTTCAGAAAAATATTTTTATTCAGTATTCAATTGAGCATATTTTCCTTTTCATCATCCAAATTCTTCGAACTCACATATTTTACCAATAACTACACCGTATGATCGGTTTGTCAATCAGAGATCACATTACGTAAGAGATATGCTAGTAATGCAATGCTGGTGAATGAATGTTTGAAATTGATTGCAGTGAGTGATTTGCAGTCACCGAATCCCAAATATGGTGAATTGATATTTGATGGAAACATTGCCTCGAGTAGCTTCAGGAGTAACATGTTACATTTTAGATGCAATAGCTGCTTAATTTGAGGAGGGGTGGTTATTTTGTCACAGCAGAGAATTCTCGATTGTTTCTAAAAAATTAGCAACTCGTGGTATAATTTTTCAGATTCTCCGAAATAATAACCTGTAATTTGCAGGAACAACATTCACATAAAATATTTATAGATATTTGATTTTGAATTAGTTGATAATTTTCTTCAAAAAACCGTAGACCAATCGTGAAACTAATCTATCATTGTGTGTTGTTCCTTAGGAGCAGCAAGCTCTTTCCAGTAACTAAATTTTCAAGGTAAGGATTTTTGATTGAACTGGTACAAAAATAATGTCACTAACCTTACTCGGAAACGTTTAATAGGTTAGATTGCTGAAATCATACGACTAGGGCAAGGGCATTGAACCCAATTTGTTCCAAAAGAAACCTCGGTTACTTCAGCAATGAATCGCCAATTTTTTTATTCGGAACCCTGCCATATTTCGTCGTATGGACATTAATGAAAGATAGTATTGACTTATTTAAATTTTCGAGCTTCAGGGGGGAGTTGGCGGTAGCAATTTGTTTATTGGATGTTTTGCCACCTTCATATTCTGTCAAATTCTTCATTATGTAAAACAGTCAAAAATATTATCAACAGATCCAAATTTTTAAGCGTCGGGGACGGATGAGCATCAGCATTTTTTTTATCTCTGAACCCCCCACCTCTATTTCACGATCATTCCTTATCAATTGAAACGCACAAAAGTATCAATAAATCCAAATTGCGGGGGAGCGTCCGAATTTTTTTATTCGGAATCCGTAACCTCCATTTCTCGACACAGCGTTTCTTGTAGTTTGAATGCACGAAAAATCAACAAGCGTGGGGACGGTGAGCCACAGCTTTTTTTTATCGGGGTCCTGCCACCTCCTTCCGGGTGATAATGTACGAGAGTACCACCAGATCCAAATGGGTGCGGGTATCAGCGATTTTTTTATTCAGAATCCTGTTACAATGCAAGTAAAAGAATAAAAAAATATCTGATACTCACCAGCCCCCATCGCTCGTAAATTTGAATCCAATAAGTTGTGCAATCAAATTAATAAGAAATCCTTTATCGGGAAATGGAGGTGACAGGATCCTGAATAACAAAATTGCTGATGCTCATCCGCCCCCGTCGCCCGGATCTGTTGATACTTTCTTCGAAAAACTGAACCTCTTTATCGCATGTATCTACATCAACATCCGATATTTCTTGAAAAATTAGAATATCTTTTGTCAAAAATACCTCCCCGATCAAATATTATTGTAGCTGGTGATTTCAATATTAACTTTCAGGATGAAAATTCCACTACAGTTCGGAGATTGATAAATATTTTTACTCTTTTAATATCAAATCATGTAACATCTCCTACTCGCAATAATGATAGATTATGTCTGCTCAAATATTGACCGTTGTGCTATTTCATGTACAGTTATACCCTCCAGTTTGTCAGACCATGAAGCTATACATATATACTGAAATAAATTTGAGGCATACACCTATTGAAAAGTTACACTTTGAAAAAATCTATAGTACAAATAATTATCACAGCTTTTACCAAATACATCAGAACTGCTTGGCCTAGTCTACTGCTAGTGGAAGACCCTTTCAAAGCATTCTATGAAAAACTTGTAACAAATATCCAGCTAGCATTCCATAAAATAAAAATAAATAAGAGAAAACTCAAACTTTGGATCACAAAAGGTATACAAACTTCCTTTCTAAGAACCTAAGATCAGTACATCATATCAGAAATTTCACGGATGATATTTCTTTTAATAATTATTTCAACAACTACAGGAGAACATTCAGAAGGATCGTCAGAGCAGTGAAGAACGCGTATTATAATAAAAGAATAGCTGAATCTAACAACAAAGCTAATAGTAGAGGAGACCGTGGGAGGTCGACCTTCACCGATCTGATAACTCGATGAGACATATTTTTTATCAAATATAATTTATGAACAAATATGCCCATGATAACTTGCCTATCGAAAAGTGTTCATAGCTATTTTTAATTGAATTAATTTTAATAAATTTTCTTTCATCACCTTCACTCTTTTGATAACCGAATGAGTTTCACCTCAACTGATAGTTTGTACCACACAGAATATGCCTAGGTAGGCTTGCCTACTTATTTCTGTGCCTGGCTACCTGGCAAGCAGATGTGAACAGGTAAGTCAATATAGGTAACTACACCAATCTGTTAACCAATCGAAATTGATAGCATAGGTAAGATAATTTAATTACAAAACCAATCGTATAGGCTTTCCTGCAAAAAATCGTACATAAAATATTATTGCCAAGCTATAAAGTTTTAGAATTTTAGCTATTTGATAGGTGCGAGAGAGAAAGTAGAGCGTCCGAGGTCCGTGTGATAGAACAGGACACAACATAGCAGCTGCACGCTACCTGACCGTTGAATGTATCCGAGTGCGCATGCTCGTGTACATGTGAGTGACAGTGACAGCATTTATTTACACTCGACAGTAATTTTGAACTCTTTTATATGCTTTGTAATAAACACTTTTAACAACATAAATGCATTACATTTTATTTTTCTATATTGATGATTTCTTTTATTTATTTTTAAAATTTTTTTTTATTTTAAATAAAAAAATTTTTTTAAAAAAAAAAATTATTTTTTTTTTTCATATAATTTTAAATATTTATTTTTGATTATTTCATAGCTGTAAGTATATATAGTGTGAAATAATACAAAAATTGTGATCGAAATTAGAGTTATAATAAATTAGATCACTGTCACTCACATGTACACGAGCATGCGCACTCGGATACATTCAACGGTCAGGTAGGGTGCAGCTGCTATGTTGTGTCCTGTTCTTTCACACGGACCTCGGACGCTCTACTTTCTCTCTCGCACCTATCAAATAGCTAAAATTCTAAGACTTTATAGCTTGGCAATAATATTTTATGTACGATTTTTTTAAGGCAAGCCTATACGATTGGTTCTGTAATTAAATGATCTTACCTATGATATCAATTTCGATTGGTTAACAGATCGGTGTAGTTACCTATATTGACTTACCTGTTCACATCTGCTTGCCAGGTAGCCATGCACAGAAATAAGTAGGCAAGCCTACCTAGGCATATTCTGAGTGTTAAAAACTATCAGTTGAGATGAAACTCATTCGGTTAGCAAAAGAGTGAAGGTGATGAACAAAAATTGATTAAAATTAATTCAATTAAAAATAGCTATGAACACTTTTCGATAGGCAAGTTATCATAGGCATATTTGTTTATAAATTATATTTGAAAAAAAATATGTCTCATCGAGTTATCAGATCGGTGAAGGTCGATCTCCCACCGGCTCTTAGACTATGAAGAAAGCTAGTCAATAATTAATGATTTCAAGGAAAAAGACACCAAAGCAATTCCAACTGATGTGATCCTAAAACCGGAAGCTCTGAATAATCATTACTGTTCCATAGCCGAAAAACTCCATAATGTATCACACCATTCATGGCCCACTAGAGTACCAAGAAAGAGTAACATAGGAAATAATTAATTAAATTTCAAAATCCGTACATATTACAAATAAAAAAACTGATGGCAGACTTAAATCTCAATGGCACACGAATTCATTTCCTGTGGATAAAGGCACATATAGGACTGTTGAAAGAGGCGAAAACATTGGCCTTTTTGTATGTGCAAATGATTTTTTTGCTTACTTGAAAATACAATAACGTTTAACATGGTCATCCAGCTGGAGTGAATACTGTCATATGAACTCCACGAGATATACGCTATTACAACCCTCTATACCAGCACAGCATTGGCATTCGAATCTTAATGTACCCCGCAGATTCATCACAACCCTCTTAACACTGAAATTTGGACATGCATGCTATCCACAACACCTTTTTCGGATAAATGTTATTCCTACTAAAAATTGTAAAAGAAGGAGACCTAGATCACATATTTTTCGCACGTAACAAGTATTCTGATCAGTCAAACCAACTGTTTGACAAACTTTGTGATTTAAAGATGCCGAATCCTTTCAATGTCTTGTCTATTCTAGCCTCAAACAGCGTGAAATTGTATGAATGTTTGATTGAATTCCTAAATATCAAGTTGTAGTAGGTTTTAGACTTGTTACCTATGTGTAGTCCTAACCTTATGTTGCAAATACCTACCAATCCGTGGTCTATTTGTTGTATGTCTTAGGAAAAAGTCGTCCTGACGGATTCCTGGACGTGAAGAGTGTGTACTTGTCTATTCCTGTTGTACGGTCTAATTCAAGTTCCCTTATTTCCTTTTTGTTTTTATAGGTATTTTATTTATTTATTTTTTTCTCCAGGAATACTACAAACTCCACTCGTGTCTGGCCGAATGACGAAATGTCAAAGCAAAAAACAAATATTTCCTCTTTTTAACCGACGAAACCAAAAAGGAGGAGGTTCTCTAGTCGCCGCGTATATTTATTTTTTTTTATCATATTTTTTATGTATGATCAAGCACAACTTTTTACTGAGACGTCCGATTTCGAGAATTCTTCTTTCAGTGAATAGGGTATACTTCGAAGTTGGTCCCATTTGAATTTAAAAGATGAAATCCGCCCCTAAGGGTAGCAAAATGAAGGATATTGATCACTCACCCTCTGAATTCTGGTCCGTTAACCGATTCTATCAGGCATAACTTTGTACTGGGTTCTTCGATTTGGATGATTCTTTTTTCAATAGATAGGGTATACCTTATATTTGGATTTCGAATGAAATTATCCACTTTCACTTGTGAACATTGGCACACACATATGTAGTTGACAATGACAGATCCCTACTGTCATTATTCCACATCCGTCAAAATCATTATATTCTATGAGAGGATGGAATGATATACAGAGTAATGAAATAAACTAACCAGAACAACAAACATAATTTATATTACAACAAATAGTAAAAGTAGATAATCATATTATTCAACTGGTAATAGTTGAAGTAAGGTGGGTAAGTATTTTGGAAGTAATCAAAAAAACAAGTAGGTAGTAATTAGTAGATTTAGCCACAAAAAATTTTTTTAAAAAATTAAACCAAAGGGAAAAGTAAAAAATAAAATAAACCTTCTTAGTCTCATAACTAAGCTCCTAAACTAATGTAATAACTAATTTCGAGTCGGCGCCAAACGAACAATCAACGAAGATCATTAAATTACTTCGAAAAAATTATCAGAATGTCACCGCGCAACTCGATGCCATCATTTTACGCCTTACCTAATTCATTTGCTTGTTTGTTTGGCGCCGACTCAAAATTAGTTACTTACATTAGTTTAGGAGCTTAGTTACTGAGACTAAAGAATTTACTTTTATTTATACTATGATGCTTCATAAAAAAATTGCAAGTTCTTTGGAATGTATCTTCATTTTCAATCAAGTGTTTCCCAAGATCGCAATAATTTCCTTTGTATCGAAATGAACTTCAATTAAAATCTTGTCATCTATCGAAGTGAATTGCACGATCGCGGCAACATCATTAAAAAACATATTCCGGAGTAGAACCTCTCGAAATATTGAAGTCAAGTCACTGTACCCTTTAAAATCACCGTGTTTGAGTTATTCTAAACATCAGCGTTGTCGGTATTTTAGCTCTTATGATACACTGTAATTCACTTATAAGTAGCCGGATGCGGAGGTGTGGAGAAGAAAAATTACTCTATCCATTAGAATTGTAACATTTCCCGAAAAATAGACGAGACCTTTGGATTTGGTTTAGTATACCACACAGGATGGCCCCAGGATGCGTGCAAGCTCTATAACTTTTTTCTATCCAAACTATCAAATTGATTTTTTTTAAACGATAAGTCCGACAATGAGGCACATTTTAAAAATATTTTTATTTATGTTCAGGATGTCCCAAAGTAAGATAAAAAACTTAAATCTGTTTTTTTTAAACGCAACTCCCATTTTTAATGCATTTTTGGATTTGCCACTGAATTGGTGACTTTGACTTATGTCAATGTATGTATCAAAATGGCGCATAGACCCACGGAAAAATTCATAACCTCAGTACCATTCAAGATAACTTAACCAACTTTTTTCCAATCGATTAGCGCATGTTTTGTGGTGCAGGCAAACTCGGAGTCGAATTTTTGAAAATGACAAATGACAATAACTCGACTTTTAAAATGCAACAAATGTTTATGGGGTTTACTCTTTAAACTTTGTGAAATTTGCAAAATAAGATATTTTGATGGTTTTTTCGAAAAAAAAATCGAGTAGGCCGCTGTCATAAAATTTGATACATCCGCATAGCTTTGTAGTGGGTTTTCCGATTTTTTTTTTATTAGCTATATATAACTCAAAGTTGATCATATTTCAATTTGGAATTAAATTATTCACCTATGGGTAGAAAAATAGGGGATGATTGATTTTTCACTTGTGAACATTGGCACACATATGTAGTTGACATTGACAGATCCTCCTGCATCCGTCACAATAATTACATTCCATGAAAGGATGGAATTATATACAAAGTGATGAAATCAACTAACCAGAACTTTCAAAATTGTTTTATATTATATAACAATAAATAGTTAAATCTACTTAATCATCATATTTAACAGTTAATAGTTGAAGTAAGCTAGTTAAGTAAGTATTTTGGAAGTAATCAAAAATTAAGTAGGTAGTAATTAGTAAGATTTCAGCCACAAAAATTGAAAAATAAAAACTTTTTAACAAAAAATTAAATCGTGGTTTGTAAATCCAAATTAGGAAAAATCATTTAAAGTGAGTTTATACAGCACGTAACATAAAATGAGAAATAAAATAAAGTAAAATGAGAAGTAATAATTTCCATAGTGTTTATAGAGCTGAGTAAATTAATATAAGAAGTAAGAAGCTGTCAATCGAAATTTGGGATTTTAATTCAATGATGTATACAAAAAACTTTTCAACAAAAAATTAAACCGACGAAAAAATCAACTGAAAAGCAAAAAATAAAATAAACCTTCTTAGTCTTAATGATAATTGAGCTCCTGAACTAATATGAGTAACCAATTTCGAGTCGGCGCCACACTAGCCACACTAGCAATTGAATTAAAATGATGGCAGCGAGATGCATAGCGGTTTTGATTACTTCTTCAAATTAATATAATGATCTTCGATAATTGTTTGTTTGGCGCCGAATCAAAATTAGTTACTAACATTAGTTTAGGAGCTCAATTATCACTAAGACGGTTCATTTTATTTTTAGATTTTCAGTTGATTTTTTCTTCGGTTTAATTTTTTGTTAAAAAGTTTTTTGTATTCAAATGAACGACACGTTTGACTATTATAAGGATTATAATACTTTAAACAAAATTCTGTTTTCTGGTGAAGCAACGTTTAAGAACAACGGGTCGGTCAACACACATAATATGCATTATTATGCAATCAAAAATCCACACTAGTTGAGAACTATTGATCACCAAAAGCGATGGTTGCTTAATGTTTGAGGAGGAATTCTTGGAAATCACATTATTGGACCCCATGTGCTGAATGGTGAAAGGTATTCACATTTTCTTCGCGAATGTTAGAAGAAGTGGATTTGAACACCAGAAGGACCATGTGGTTGTAACACGATGGTGCTGCTACATAACCATAGGATAGTGCGAGAAGTTTTAGATTAATTCTATCCTAATCGTTGGATAGGGAGATAAGATACTAATACTTGTCCTGCACGATCCCCAGACCTTACTCCTAGAGATTTCTTCCTTTGAGGGTACGTGAAGGAAAGGGTTTCCAGAGATCGTCCAACAACTGCAGATGATCAGGAAAGCCTTCCATTCAACTGATGGATCTTGCTTGCTAAAGTTCGGGGGCTTCTGTGGAACATGATGGTGACCTCTTTGAGCAAGTATAGGTAGCCTTTTCTCAAAATGTTTAAATTTTTTTTAATAATTAACCTTTCCTGTTCTTGTAAAGATTAATAGAATTGTGTCCTTTGTGATATACTCCTGTTTCTATTCCAATTTCATTTTGTTAAAACATATTCTTTTCAGAATTGTATGAATGTGTAAAATTTTACGACACCGGCCAGCTCGATTCCTTTTTTTCCGAAAAAACTATAAACATTTCTTATTTTGCAACATAGCTCGCAAACTTCACAAAGTAGACCCCACAAACCCTATATCGACAAAAACTCTTGGAAAATCTCCTGCAATGATGCAAAAAAATAAAAGATGTTGCATTTGAAAAAGTCGAGTTATTGCCATTTGTCATTTTCAAAAAATCATAGTAGTGTTGTAACCTGCATATAGAGCTTGAAAAAGAAAAATGTCTTGAAAAAATATATATATTTAGAAAGATCACATTTAAACTATGGAAAAATCCAGTATCCATATATAAATTCATATTACGTGGAAGTTATTCTATTCAAATCAGTATTGAACTCAATGAACCGAAAAATTATGAAAATAACACCATATATCTGTGCTGGGGGACGAAAATATAATTATATACCATACGTGGGAAGCCATGAATTTTAAAAACAGGGGTTCCTAAAAATAAATGTACAAAGAAAATCGTACCCAATTATGAACTCCAATAAACTATGAGTTCATAAGAAAATAGATTACCTATTTATAATTGTACTTCAAGTTATATTCAGATACAAACAAGTTCAAATGTACCAATTATTAGATGAGTTTATTTACCAGTTTATAAGAAGAAAATCAACTTCAACATCGTAGCTACAAAGAAAACGAGTCGATCTACATACACTGATATGTAGTTAGAATATTTCATCCGAATTTCATCATTTGTAACAGAAGAAATTAAATAATTAATTACCTTATGGAATTTTTAAAGATTGAACTAAAAATCACTTAAATAAAAATATTTGCAAGATAAAATACCGGAACTGATTTTAGTGAAGTGATCTTCGTACCAAGTGTATAGATACAGGGTGAGACTATTTTTTTTTCTCTTTGATTGTATTGTGTACCAGGCTTTATATAATGAATATTTTTCCACATTCATACTCTACATTCCTTAAAGTTTAATTCAACTACTCTGATAAATATTTGTTCATTTCATTAGATTATGGATAGTTTGATTGTTCTAAAAATTTATTATACTATGATAAATACTATTCCCTGCTTATAACTGAAAAATTTGCTATTATACTTTCAAGTCCAGTAAAATATTAAAGTTTGTTGTTTGAAGAAGAAAAAACAATTTCAATGATAATTGTTTTAACCCAGATAATTGACCGTGATCTTTTAGATTTGTGTACATTGATAAATGCAAAATTTTAGAATATATTGATAAAGCACAAAAAAAAGTTATTAAAATATATTGTCACATTTGACTTTGCTACAATTGATTGATTGATTGAAAATACATTGTTTAGTGCTTTAAAATTATAGAACATTGTACTTAATATGATATTAATTTCTACTGTGGTTTTATTGCTATTTTTATACTCACATTTTCTGGTGAGTTTATATGAAATGGTTTTATAAGAAATCATTGATTTATGGATTTGTGTAATGGTTTTGATGATAGATGTTAATTATACCTTTTAAATTTACCACTATATTATTATTTAATTTTATTGATAACTTGAGATATGACCGAGTACATAGTTTAAAACGAACCTCGATCCTATACTGATTGAATTGCTTTAGGCCGCTCTTGGAGTAAATTCTCGTTGTCAATATTTTTTAGTTGCACAACCCTCAGTATAGAACCTCTGAAGACTCTTTAAGACACGCCCTTGTACTGCCAATAGTGTGAAAAAGATTTAGTATTGAGTAGAGTGAATACAAATAATACAAGTACAAGTAATGATGTATAACTCATTTGGCGGTATTTGTAAAATCCTTATATTGGTTTTTCTAAAGTGTTTCTTTGGTAAAGGTAAATGTGAGGTTCGAAAAACAATTGTTTTTTTTTTAGGAGTGGTGTGTGAATTCATAACACTCTGTACATAGCCAGGGTTTAACATCGTTAATAATCTCAATTCTTATTTTCTAGAAAGTCCAAAACTACTTGTATCCCATATTGAAACATCTGATGACTCAGTTGCAGTACCCTTGAATGACTCTCACTCTGTTTTTGCAACCTTTTAGCGAAATTGAACTCTTTAATCTACTAATATCAATAATTAAGGATAGCAAATCCTCTGGTATGGATGAAATACGGGCCTTTGTTATAAAAAAAATTCTACACATAATCAACTTACCTAGTGAATATGTTATTTGAATATGGGGTTTTTCCCTCAAAGTTGAAACTGGAAAAGGTTACTCCTATTCAAAAAAATAAAAAACTAAACATTGACTCCCAGTTCGCCAATTCTTGAAAAATGCGCTAAAGCCTAAGGAATCGACTGGAAAAAAGTTGGTTGAGTTATATTTTGATTGGTTCTGAAGTTATTAATTTTTCTGTGAATCCATGCACGACGCTACTTTGACACATAAATCAAAAATTATTGCAGATATTTTCAAAAAATCGACAATGTAATGGCGAATCCAAAAACGTAACAAAAAGGGGGGGTTGTCATTTAAAAAAACAGAACTTAGTTGTGTATCTTATTTTTTGAACATCCTGTATATAAACAGAAATGTTTTCGGAATGGATAGAAAAAAGTGGTGACGTCCACAATAGGTAGTATTTCTATGAAATCTTTCTTAAAAACTTCGAAGTGTATATGATGGGACCAGTGATTGAGCCTACAAATCTCATCCCCCGGAAAGCGGACATGTTTCAATCCCCCTTTATGTAATTATACCCCGGAACTCGAACGAGAATAATAATTACTCTTGTGAACACGGTAAAATGTTGTGTGAGAGCTTGAACAGGAAAATTCGAGTATATTATCCACAAGAGAGTGAGAATAAAGTGAAAATAATTCATATTCAGATTTTCCAAAACTTGTTGCCAGGCAATAGACACGACGGGCTTGAGTGGCTATTGCCAAATGGCAACAAGTTTGAGAAATAAATCTGGGGAATTACTTTCTACTTTATCGAACTCTCGTGCGGTATTATGTAGATTTTTTTTTTTTTTTTATGTTACGATCATAAACACATTTCCTCGCCCAATGATACGATATACTAAACCGGTTTTGATTCATTTCTCACTTTTCATGCGAATAGATGACAGAAGTCAAATTATTAAATATAGGTTGTCAGACAATAAAAACAAAAAGTCTCAAATAATTCCTTCGGCAATTTTCAAGGTAGAATATTCCCACTATAATAATGTTTTGATTGGCCAAAACGTACATGAATGATTTGAATTGAAAGTTCCCGTTGGTTTCAAGAAATGTCGAAAAATAATCACTTATAATACCACAAGAGCTTCAAAATTATCGGGTATTTCCCGATAGGTTCGTTGCAAACAAATTAAGGAGTCAAGTTTTTCAGGTTAAAAAATCACGAGCGCGAAGCGCGAGTGATTTTTCCTGAAAAACTTGACGACTTTATTGTTTGCAGGGAACCTTGAGGGAAATGCCAGATAATTGAAGCTCGTTGTATTCGAGATATTTTTCCGTCCAAAAGTAGTAAATTGGTTCCAAACTGTTTTTTTGCCTTCTCCGTATTAATGGGAACATTTCCTTTGACTTTTTTTATCGATGGTGGACAGAGAACAAACTCCAAATCGACTCATTTTCATGCAAAATCTCCAATTGTCACAATTGAATTCAACCTGTCAGTTTGAAGTGTGGTTAATTTGACTGGATCATGTTTTGTTTTTTATATATAGCAACTACCAGAGAAAATTTTCAAAAAATTATCAGTATAATACCATGTAGGTTGTACCACGTGACGTCGAATGGTGCAATTCTATTGGTCGATATTTGGGTCGGAAAAATAATCCTTATAATTTTCATATGCAGAAAAACTGATTCTACTATGCCAAACTTGTGTGTTCAGGAATAGGTATTACCTACTTTCTGTTTAATCACATCAATTTGGAGTAATTATCTACCAGTCGTATTCCATCAAATGATTGAATCCAAACATGTGAAACATACAGGGTGTTTTATAGAAGAAACAAAATTACTGGCATTTCTGAGAAAACCTAAAGTTCTTCAGATTTTATTTTCATGTCATCAAATCCCAATGTTATACTAATTTTACGTATTTGAAAATGTGCAGTGTCTTTCATTAATTGAATAATTCTGCTCAGGTATCGATAGTTTCTAGTTTTAGTAAGTGAAGGTGGATTGATTAAAATTATATTCACTTCAAGGAATTTTTCGGATAATAAATTCAAAATTCGCAGAAATATTTATATAAGTATCCAACTGACAAATAGTTTCGAATTAAGGCAATAAAATTATTGGAAATCGATCAGAACATCGTTTTTTTTTCAAAACATCCAAAGAATTAAAAGCAAAATTGTAATGGAAATTGTATGTTAAAAATGTCAATTTTAGGTCACTAAGGTTTGGGGTACGAGCCACAACTTCTTGCGGTTTATTTTGATTTTCAGAATTTTTACCGGAGGACCGTTTAGTAATTGTTATTTGTGACTCAATTTTCGTCTCCGATTATCTGATGATGAAACAATATTTAAATATGCAGAAAATACAAATTGAAAATGTGGAAGAATTAAATGCAAAATTGTAATGGAAATTGTATGTGTTTTTATGACTAGATATTTTTTTTTATAAACACGAGAAAATTCAAAATTAAGTATTTATATTAAGTATCAAACTGAAAAATATTTTTCCGATTAAGGCAATGAACATTTTTGAAATCGACAAATTGTTTTTCAAAACATCCAAAAAAGGAAATTAATTTTATAAGACAATTAGCTCTAGAGAAACTAATTTTGATTTTAAATTTTAGTACTAATGTTACTAATTTTGTTATTGAATGAATTTCTAATTGAATAATTTAAAATAGATTAATTTATAAAGGAAAAGTTTGATTAAATTTTTCATTAAGTGTTATTATATAGAAATCTGAAATTAACGGATAATAAATTCAAAATTACAGAAATTTTTTTAATGAACAAGTATTTTGATTTAGAAAACGATTATTCGGAAATGATTCAGAAATGTTATTTATGTTCAAACTGTCAAATTCGAATTAAGCAAAAATTTATGGAAAATATAAATAAGTTATTTTCAAGACATCAGTTAAAATAAAGCAAATAATTAATTGGTTTAATTGATTTTAGATTTTTCCGGTATGGACCGTTATAATTTTATTTCGGTAATTTTCTTTCAGATTTGATGACGAAACAATATTAAATATGCAGAAAATAAAATTGAAAATTGTGTAAAGTCTAAAATGATAAATTATATTTTTAATGGAACTAAGTATTTTTTCATCTGTTATGAAACCGGATAATAAATTCAAAATTCAAAATATTTAATAAGTATCAAACTGAAAATAGTTTCGAATTAAGGCAATAACATTATTGGAAATCGATCAGAATATGTTTTTTTCAAAACATCAAAGAATTAAATGCAAAATTGTAATGGAAATTGTATGTTAAAAATGTCAATTTTAGGTCACTAAGGTTTGGGGTACGAGCCACAATTTCTTGCGGTTTATTTTGATTTTTAGAATTCTTACCGGAGGACCGTTTAGTAATTGTTATTTGTGACTCAATTTTCATCTCCGATTATCTGATGATGAAACAAAATTTAAATATAAAGAAAATACAAATTGAAAATGTGGAAGAATTAAAGGCTAAAAAATTCAAAATTTATATGTTTTTAATGGAACTAAGTATTTTTTTCTCTGTTATGAAACTCGGATAATAAATTCAAAATTCGCTGAAATATTTATATAAGTATCAAACTGACAATTTGTTTCGAATTAAGGCAATAAAATTATTGAAAATCGATCTGAATATCGTTTTTTTTTTTCAAAACATCCAAAGAATTAAAAGCAAAATTGTAATGGAAATTGTATGTTAAAAATGTCAATTTTAGGTCACTAAGGTTTGGGGCACGAGTAACTTCTTGCGGTTTTTGGTTTTTAGAATTCTTACCGGAGGACCGTTTAGTAATTGTTATTTGTGACTCAATTTTCGTCTCCGATTATCTGATGATGAAACAATATTTAAATATGCAGAAAATACAAATTGAAAATGTGGAAGAATTAATGACTAAAAAATTAAAAATGTATAATATGTTTTTAATGGAACTAAGTATTTTTTCTCTGTTATGAAACTCGGATAATAAATTCAAAATTGCAGAAATATTTATATAAGTATCAAACTGAAAATAGTTTCGAATTAAGGCAATAACATTTTTGGAAATCGATCAGAATATCGTTTTTTTTTTTCAAAACATCCAAAGAATTAAAAGCAAAATTGTAATGGAAATTGTATGTTAAAAATGTCAATTTTAGGTCACTAAGGTTTGGGGTACGAGCCACTAACTACTTCTTGCGGTTTATTTTGATTTTTAGAATTCTTACCGGAGGATAGTTTAGTAATTGTTATTTGTGACTTAATTTTGGTCTCCGATTATCTGATGATGAAACAATATTCAAATATGCAGAAAATACAAATTAAAAATGTGGATGAATTAAAGGCTAGAAAATTAAAAATTTATAATATGTTTTCAATGGAACTAAGTATTTTTTTTATCTGTTATGAAACTTGATATCAATTTCATATTATATGATTTCCGAAAAAGTTGGTACAGAGGACTTCTCTAGTCCACGCATACCCATGCAGAGTTATCAATCTTTCCAAGAATGATTTATTAATTTAAAAAAATATATTTTGTTGTTAATAACTGCATAATAAAAATTCAAACTTACCGATATTCACCGAGTGCCTTGAGCATCTCTGGCTAACGCCAAAGGGTGTAGATGAGGGTGAAACTGGAATCGGTCTGGCCCATGCGGAATGTTTGCTCTTCTCGTTCTTCGGCGCGTTGCTGATAACAATCGACGAGCGAATGTCACTCTCGGATGGATTTGCACGCGAAGAAAAGTGACGTCGCATGCGTGCCTCTTGCTCTTACAATGGTCCATCCTCCAGTATCCACCACTCTGGCTCGCGCGATTTGATTCGATGTTGGATGTGGGCATTTTTTTGAGGCCGGGAGGTAACTAAAATGTTCCAAGGATTGGATGAATTACGAGATGGGTATTCGTATGGGGATTTCATGAAAACCCATTCCTTCAAATATTCAATTGATTCACTGCTATTTACGTTATAAGCACGGGACGACGTAATGTACTCAAATCACAGTGGCTTTTCTACGAATTTTCCGCACAAGCAAGCAAAAGTTAAATTTATGATCAACCCTCAAAACAATAGAAAAATCGAATTTAAACGGTTTTCTTCACATAAAGGATTCAATATAAAATTGAACCAGAGAAAGGTAGATCTCAGGTGAAAAACAACTACTTTCCTGGCAAATACCACGCAGAACGTTGAATGATATTCACCTGAAAATCCATGCATACTTCCATAAAATATCAATGGACATTGAATGCAAATGTTTCTTTCTGATAAGCTCGATTATGTTTAATTTAAGTCGTGTTCACCTAACAATCCGCATACCGGTTTCAGGCTTCTTGGCCCTCATCAGTACGGAGTAGTCAACCAGCCAAAAGTCCAAAGAACTCTGGCTGAAGTGAGACACAACGTAAACAAACCATCATCGATCTTGTAACACCTATAGGTACGCCGGAAAAGATAAACTTTAACTGGCGGTACCTAGTGACAGAAAGAAACACTCCGAAAATCTCCTACCTCGATAGGTTTCTAAATGAAAGATTCCTTCTCAGTAGGAGTGGCAAGCCCGTCTAGCATACAGTGAGAGATAAGTGCCATGTGAAGTGGAATGAATAGAAAAATCGAATTTAAACGGTTTTCTTTTCATAAAAGATTCAATATAAATTGAACCAGAGAAAGGTAGATCTCAGGTGAAAACAACTACTTTCCTGGCAAATACCACGCAGAACGTTGAATGATATTCACCTGAAAATCCATGCATACTTCCATAAAATATCAATGGACATTGAATGCAAATGTTTCTTTCTGATAAGCTCGATTATGTTTAATTTAAGTCGTGTTCACCTAACAATCCGCATACCGGTTTCAGGCTTCTTGGCCCTCATCAGTACGGAGTAGTCAACCAGCCAAAAGTCCAAAGAACTCTGGCTGAAGTGAGACACAACGTAAACAAACCATCATCGATCTTGTAACACCTATAGGTACGCCGGAAAAGATAAACTTTAACTGGCGGTACCTAGTGACAGAAAGAAACACTCGAAAATCTCCCCCGATAGGTTTCTAAATGAAAGATTCCTTCTCAGTAGGAGTGGCAAGCCCGTCCCCCCCCCCCCCCCCCCCCCCCCCCCCCCCCCCCCTGTCCATTGATATTTATGGAAGTTGAGGATTTTCAGGTGAAATCATTCAACGTTCTGGGTATTTGCCAGGAAAGTAGTTGTTTTTCACCTGAGATCTACCTTTCTCTGGTTCAATTTTATATTGAATCCTTTATGTGAAGAAAACCGTTTAAATTCGTTTTTTCTATTCATTCCACTTCACATGGCACTTATCTCTCCTCAAAACAATATTAGTAAATAAACAAATGTAATCGCTTTTTTGAAGGAAAAGCCATCATATAAAACAAAAAAGAGAGCGCGTTCAATCGGAAAGGTACATTTTCCAATTTATTTTTGTATTCTGAAACTATCATCAATCAAGTTGACATTTCATAAGATATATTTTTCAGTATTGAATGAATGTGATTTTTTGTGGATGAACAACGTTTCTTGACATGTTTTTTGGGTAACCTTCCACAGTCTGAAAATGAAAATATAATCAGGAAAATCTATACCTACAAGTGTAGAAAGGGCAAACTAATTAGTTCACCTCGATAAGTTACTGCGTTCACCAAATTATATTTCCTATAGAAAAATGATTCGATTTGTCAGTAAGAAAAAACCCAAATTATTAAAACAATTAAAGGAAATTCAGAAGATTTTGAGAACGGGGGCAGATATAGTCCCCGAAACGTCAATCAAAAACTATATAGAGAAGTATCTTCTGAATTTTTACTATTTTTTATAGGCATATTCAGGGAACGAGAAGTTACTGACAAATCGAATCATTTTTCTATAGGAAATATAATTTAGTGAACGCAGTAACTTATCGGGGAGAACTAATTAGTTTGCCCTTTCTACACTTGTATAGATTTTCCTGATTATATTTTCATTTTCAGACTGTGGAAGGTTACCCAAAAACCATGTCAAGAAACATATTTTTCATTGGAAAACAAAACAGCATTTTTATTTTTACCTGTCTGCGTGACGCAAAGGAAGGCAATGTGTTTATCAGCCTATGTATGTATGTGTGTTCCTTTGTGGGCCGACTTTGATGATTCTTACGTCAATCGAATTGTCTCAATCTTGCGAGTGTCACATGACACTAACTAAAATTCAATATGGACACAACCAGACGCCATATTGCAGTGGCGTATCTAGGAATTTTGCTTAGGGGGGGTAATTACATAAAAAAATTATATACCCCTATTTATATGTACAAAAACAAGTATTTTTTTTTCATTCAAATTCAAACAGAAATACAAAATATAAATAAAATATATCTACATATACTTATTATAGGTACCAAAACAAAGATTTCTTTCGTTAAAATAAACATAAAAAACAAAATGAAATCCAGTCTCCTGTATGTCTTATTTGCAAACCTTTCAATAACATTTGAAAGGTCTATTTGCACATCTCTATGAACATGGAAGTAGAGCTAATCCAATCAACCGCTCCTATTGAAAAACTTCGTGCATTTTTTTTATTGATATTATGTCTGACAAAGCCATTTTACAACGAATAAAAAAAAACTACGCAATTTGTTTATAATATATTTATAAACAAAGTTGAATATTTTTTTTATGATTTAAAAAAAATTACTTTTTTTTATTTTTATAATCTTTTTTTTTAAATTTATTATTTAAATAATATATTAAGATTTTTTTTCTTTTAAATTCATAATTTGTTATTCTCTACCTTATAGGAAAAAACAAGTTTTATTATATAATTGTTTATTTACTTAACAATTAAACAAACTTTGATTGGCATTATATTTTTTTGAATGGAACAAAAAATAACAAAAACAACCATATACAAAATTAATTTGTTATTTTTCTAGAAAATTCTATAAAAATTACAAACAAAATTTGTGTAACAGTTTTATGTGGTTGTTTTTGTTATTTTTTGTACCATTCAAAAAATATAATGCCAATCAAAGTTTGTTCAATTGCTAAGGAAATAAACAATTACAATATTAAAAAAAATATTCTTATTTGGTAGAGAAGAACCAATTATTAATTTCAAAGAAAACAAATTCTTAATATATTATTTAAAAAATAAAAAATGAAAAAACTATTAGAAACAATAAAAACAAAAAATAATTTTTTTTCAATTAAGTATAATAAACTAATGCAAAAAAACAATTTTTGAAAAATATTCATCTTATTCATCTGTTTATAAATATTTTATAAACAAATGGCGTATTTTTTTCAAAACCTTGTAAAATGCCTTTGTCAGACATAAAACTGATAATGAAATATCAATAAAAAAAAAAATATTTACTCGATTTCTCATATTTTGTTAACTTGAGAAATTCATAATTAACAAAATCATCAACTTCTAAGTAATTTTATGGCGTGATATTATTAAGAGTGCAAAACAATTATGGAGTCATTCTGTGAACAATTCGATTTTTAATAAAATAGGCGGTTCCAAAACAACTACTTAATTAACAATAGCCTCACATTATCAAAATTAAATTTAAAAAATTGTTTCTAACAAAATTACATTCTTTCAAGTATTCAGATTATAGTTTGATTTCTTCGAATTTTTAAATTCATATTTTATAGTATAAAAAAAATGTATGTGCCTTGCTCTCTCGAGAGGTACTGTACTCCTGCATTAACGCCCACGCGGAGCCCTATTTTCAACGTTGAATGAAAATTATAAATAATTGAGATAGAGTTCTGGCAGTAGGGACTGTTTCAAGAAAAACTTCTTCAAGAACCTTTTTTTTTATTTTCTGTATCATCAATAGTTTTTGAGCTATTGCCAAAAAACCAAGGCCATTTTTTTTGTTTTTTGGAAAAAAAATGCAAATTTGCGTTGGCGGAAAAAATCTAAGAATACATCTTTCTCAGAAAGACATCCCGAATCGAATGAGCCATCGCTCATATTTTTAGAAGACTTGGAATGATTTTTCCCAGGAAACTCACTTCTCGACTAGACTAGATGTGGAGTGTGGTGCCCACTCCAACGATGTATACATTTTGCTGATTATGAACTCAAGTTGAGAAACGAGAAATATTAGCGTGGCGCTATATTTATAAAAAATTTATTTCTCAAATTTCTTGCAGACAAAGCGCCCATAAGCTAGTTCAAACATGTGAGTGATAAGCTCTGAAGTCGGCGAAAGCCTTCAAAGAAACAACTAGTATATAATTTGATATATCAGATTGAATGATTATTCTTACATAATTAATTTTTGAAATACATGAATTATTCCATTCTGGATTAATTTTCCCTTGAAACATTCCCTAGCCAACTGTTGGCTTCGCTAGCGTACCTATGGGAGAATAAAACGAAGTGAGACACGTCGTTTTTGATTTATGACCAGGAAAAGTGAAAAACATTGTAATCTACGCTTGGCTGACATTATTTTACGGTTACGGGGTTTCTGTTATAATATATGGTGAATTGTGAATATATATGATTCCATTCCATTGTGACATTCGCAACAACTAAAAATACAGATGTGAATCTAATTAAATGTATACATTCAACTTAATGTATGAAATATTTATGTAATATAAATAATAACTACTCACTAACATGAAAAAACTAGAAGTCGTCTCTACGTATATGTTTTATTTTGAAAATTAAACATGTTTTGGACCTCTATAGGTCCATCTTCAGTCTAACTGTAAGATATATCTAATGTAAAATATGTATAATAAGGGGTGTTATATAACTTACATGTGGGGAGGAAAAAACTACATATTGGGCGAAAGTTCAACCTAGGATGGTATGAACTGAAAGGGGACAGGTTGCCCCTTTTTAAAGGTGTAAACCATGATAAACGGTGCAACGGTTTCTTTTTCAAAATAAAACATACGTGGAGGAGACCACTTCGAGTTTTTTCATGTTAGAAATTAGCTACTCCACTTTGATCAACCATGGACCTAATCCTTCGTTTATAACTACGAATTTTGCATCTATTTGATCAGGAGGTAATATAATAAATTAGAAACACATATCATTTTGACCCCATGAATATATTAAATAAAATATTATTCAGTTCATACTCTATCTAGGCATATTTATGCCTCAACTTCCACCATATTTATCGGGCACTTTAAACGTGTATAACCCGTTAATATGAAGGTTCCAATGTATTATTTTATTACTTTTCCAAAGCAAAGAAAAGTCTCAAATATCGTCGAAAACTAATTAAATCAACGAAACAAAAACATTTAAAAATTTGTCCTTATTGTGCTAAATGTGATTTGTGGGTTTAAAGATGTGGACGAGGTGATGGTCGATTCCAACTGATTTATTAAGTTATTGAAGATACGTATATTTGTTCACTTCCCTCTATAGGAGAAAGTTGTCCAACAACAGAACATCCTGATCCCATCAGTTGTGCAAAACAGAATCATTTCATCAGGTTATTTTGATTCAATTTATTGTTAATATAACTTCCAATGAAGATTTTTTTTTACCGGTAAAAGTAACAAAGACCTGTTCAGCTTTACTATTGCTAAATTGTATTTTCTGATTATTTATCTTTATTTTTCTAATTATTGATATATTAATTAATTTAAATCTAACATGAATGTCATTGTTATCCTAACCCTTCTACAAGTTCTGATTTTTGTTTAGCTTCAACTGTTGTATGTAATTATATAAGCACCATGAATGAATTTTTCATTTATTGCACTAATTATAAGAGTAATAACCCGTGTTGTCCAGCCATATTTACTAAAAGTGCCCGAAATGTTCATATTACCCGCTTTTTCCACATGGCGGATGGGCTTGCGTGTAACGAATCGTGAAAAGGCATATGCCAAACGCACAGGCGGCAATGTGTTAACTAGGTAGTGGATCTCAAATAAATTTTTGAATCTAATTTAACATGATGATATAATCCAAACCGATTTGTATTCTATTTGGTTATACCCAGGATTATTATATATTAGGCAATCCATACCACGTGACCCAATATGGCGGTTGTTGGCACACAAACTGATAATCGCCATAAGAACATCATTGTCAGTGTGCACTTTTGGATTGAAAAAGTGTATTTTTGGTTATTTTCGGAGCTTTTGTGTTGTTAATTAATAATATTCAGATGGAGAGTGATTACCTGAAGACACTATTGTTGAAAAGCAGAGGCTTAGGTGAACGGTATGCTTAAGAATACATCCCCATCTTCTGTTTACATTTTTAACAATGTATTTGTTACAGGCATAACATGAAGTTGAGGATTGATCAGTGATTTAGATCCTTTTTACACTGAATTGTTCAATTGTTGGTGCTCCTCCTGTTACGAATATGGATATTATTTCGTATTTGCTTTCTAGTCAGCTTTCCCAAATGCAGATGAAGCCCTATACAAGTTTAGAACCCATACATATTTTGAATCTGGCTTCGTTGTGAAGGTGAGAACAAAAATTCAGAATCATTCATATATTTTAGTTAGTCTAGTATGTTTTTTCCTAGGCAGCAGGTTTTTTCTAATGGGTACATGTACAGTTGCAAATCTTGAGTCATCGAAGTGAATTATTATAAATTAGGAATAATAATACATAAGAAGCAATTTATAACTTCTGATCTGATCTATTAGGTTTATTGCCACATTTGTTTATTATAAGACATTGATTTGATATTTAAGAATATTACTTCTCAACTTTCATAATAGTTCTTTCTAATCAACATAACTTTATTTCAGGTCAAGTATTCACAAAAGGCAAATTAAAAACCTTCAGATGTTTGGTACATAATTGGAAAGGATGAAAGCATTTGTACTTCTCACTGTACTTGTATGGCCGGTATGGTGGTCATATTGGTGCTATATTAGAGGCAATGTCACGCACAGATTTGGAAGCTGTGTAGCCAATGCCATCCAGTCAAAAAATTTATTGGACGACTTGCCTCTTGCTCAGTTGTTTTAAAAAATTAAATGTTTCAAATGAATATATATATAAATAGATATTTGTTTATTTATTGTTTTACTGATTCAGTTGATTACTCTTAATTTAATACCAATTATAAAAAAATGACACAATATATATTGATATTTGTATATAGTACAATTTCGATAAATATCACGATATATATTTTTACTGTTAATAAATTACAATACCCTTTGAAGGTTTCGGACGTCCATCGTCTTAATGTTCTTGAAAAGGTTTTCACGATGTTTCGAATGTTTGTATCTGCAATCGTCTGAATACAGTATTCACATTCGAAACATCGTGAAAACCTTTTCGAATACATTAAGACGATGGACGTCCGAAACGAGAGTAATCAAATACAACACCCTTCACAAGACTTGATCGAGGCTTTCGATAATTCCTGAAATATCTAAAATGGGAAGGTTGAGATTGAAAGACATATTTCTAAATATTTTTATTTATTGAGTCACCAGAATCCTAAAGAACATTTTTATTCCAGTAATTCAATAACAATTCCTATGGAATGTTTTTTGAGGAGGTAGGTATTCAGAGATATACAAGTAGGCAAAATCATACAAGTAATCGTAGGAACAAATTAAATCACAAAAGTCTGAAGTTATAGGTATCCATGACGGAATGAAGGATATTATCACGAATGTGCACACAGGGTATGTCTGCTGCAGCCTCTCTGATACTTGATTTTCGAATCCGTAAGATCTTCTAGGTTGATTGCAGCTAACCATAGAGCTCTTCTCCTCCTCGATAGGTCATTTTAACTGGTCAAAAACTTATGATTTGAAACTGTAGACACCGAGTGAAACCCGACTCTATCCCTGTCGTGACGGGACCCACAGTTAACTACAATGCAAATAAGGGTCATTTTTCTTCAGTTGAAGCACGAATTATAATCCAAAATTGAAAAAACTACTCAAATTCGCACAGAAAATCACAAAATAAACACTTTTACCACTATGGTCGCTTATGACGAATTACAATGTGTGCCAACAGCCGCCATATTGCTTTCGTTTTGACAGGTCGATGGATTGCCTAATATAGTACTGACAATAACCAGGGTTATTATATATATGATACTGACAGGGTTACGGCGAAACCTCCATTTTGATGACGTGTAATGTGTGCCAGAATAGCCCAAAGAGAGTAAACGATATTTGGGTAGGAGAGTCTATTCCTCATAAGACAATGGTGACACTGATAGAAAGAGATGAAAGATCATTTGTGAGTCGTACTGACGTATATGGACATGTCATGGCCACCATTCTCGCTGGACAGTGGCGGACTCTCGCACTCCTCACTCTGGTGGTTACAGGCTATTGAATGTATATTGGACCACTCTGTACTCATGCCCATGTACGTCCCTATGACGGGTTAATGCTACAAGATTCTGATTGGTTAGAGCTTATTAGTACCTCCTATTCAGATAACGTTTAAGCTGGATTTATAGTTAGACGGACTGTAAACGAAGACGCACTGTATACGTAACAAACGGACTGTGAAATATTATTGAATTTATAAATCGACGGAACGGAATTTTTGCGCATGGGTAGAAGTGATACTGATATTCAACATAACCTACATATTACACGAATCATAAACGGCCTGGTTGGTTTGGATTTGTATTATATTCTGAATATTTATCTATGCTTCGTTTTCTGTGTCACAATGGATTATGAAATACATAAAGGTATGCTTCTTGGTGCCGTGGGACTGTTGTTGTGTGCAGTAGCATTGGAAAAGTGTCGACAAACTCGAAGAACAATAATTATGCGACTAAGACGTTACAAAACAAGACTCATAAACCGTAATAGAAAAGTAGAGAATGCCTACAATAATTTTTCAAAGATGAAGACTTTTGATCCAGATCAATTTTTTAAGTATACGTGAATGACTGTTCCAGTATTTAATGAATAATTACGTCTTGTAAAAAACATCACACATAATTCTTCATTTTGATTGGCCGGACGCAAGAAACGTAGTGTAAAAGATGAAAGTTGGCCAACTCTTCCGTTCCAGTCAGTTTCACTTACGTTACGTCATGCGTTTACGTTAATTTATAAACAAGAGTACATAAATCATATAGTTGATCTTTTTGCAGTGCGTCTACGTTTACAGTACGTCTAACTATAAATCCAGCTTTACTCTCTTTAAGAATAGCCAACTTTATAGAACATATTTTTAAATTTTGATTAGTAGAATGGATCTATATCTTGGCTGAATGCGCCGAGCAGAGAAGAAATGAATGAAAAATACCTCAAATTATTCATTTTTTGTAGAATATATTGTTAAGGCCTCAAAGAACAATATGTAAGAAGACCAGAAAGATCTTTTCACGTTGTATCAGTAATTATCTTCAGGAAATGAGTGCAAAGTTACCAGTTATCCGTATTGTTCGTAAAGTTTTTCACACTGCATGTGGTTCCAGGCATTTTCTCAAATCTACGAAATACAATTACTACTACTGCACTATACACACTGTCTTGGTAGGTAGATGATGATAAATTAAACACTACTGGAGTTATTGATCAACACACTTTATGTTTGAACCGAAATACACAAGGCGTTTGAAACACTTGGGCGCGTTCCAATAGGCTTTTTCATTTAGATGACAAATGACTAGTTTTGTTTACCTGTCAGACCCAACGGCATTGACGGCGATTTTTTTTTTTTTAGGAAATAAAATATTTTCGAGTTTTTTTATGGATAGTTGACTTGAATTTACATGGAGAAGAAAACTCACCATTAGAAAATATTCGTGTACATTATTTTATCTACGAATGAAAGGTTTTTGGCGGTATAAAATAGGTAATAAGTACTTAACCTACAAAGTAAGTTACGAACGCCAATGTATGCAAGTGCATTTGTCATGAAGTTGACTGTTGACATAATGTGAAAATACCGCTAATTTTGAACTAAGCCAATCTCACATTATTTCAAAATCCACCAATGGCTATTCACTTTCCCAATAGCCAATCAGACTTTGGGTCTCAAAACGAGCGCATGCGTCTTGAAAAATCATCTAAATGAAAAGGCCTATACTCCAACTTTCCCAAGTAGCACAGAGTCATAAAATTAACATAATGACTTCTTATACCGTCTAAAAGACCACGTATTTGTATGTTTTAGACCCAAAAAGTTAATGTGCGTTTTATAACCTTCAGGCGTTGCTATGACGCCGTGTAGTAGATATAACGAGGGTACAATAAAGAATTCTCGAGATGAAGTTGTACTGTGGTTTGTATGTAAATAAATTGTATGTGTCGTTAAGTAGAACTTAAGAGCAGTTGCTGTGAGGTTATTATGACAATGAACATATGTGGTTCTAATGAATAGATTTTTGAAACGTTTCAACGACTACATGTAATGTAGTTTTATCAACTGATGAACTTTGGTCGTAATGATTACATTATGTATCTATGGTTAGATTATTTTTGTTGGTTATGTTATTTTTGTTGGATAGGTATATTGTGTTATGTGTTATGTATGTAGAATATTCAGTTCCGTATGAATGATTAAAATGCCAAAACAAAAATCCAATCTGCCTTACAAGAGAACTGGAGCGTATAGAAAAATATAAAGATGAAGGATGAGTGCCTACCCCAAAATTAACATCTGAAATAATTAATCAGTCTATCGGGACACTGCAAAAAAATGAAGTTCATCCAGTTCCTTCAATTGTTTTCACAACAAGGAAAGACATATGTATGTGCACTTCAGAGTGATAAATAAAAAATATTTAAATATTCAACATCAACATAACCTCTATTGTAAATGTCAGTTATTTTTAGCGTTTTCCATTAGGCGGAACTAGCGGAATGCTTATGCACTCAGTGTATATCTTCTTCTGTTTTGATAGCGTTACGACGTTAGTACAACAAAACTTGCTACTTGTGGTCATAGCGACTACATTACAACTTTTTTATGTAAGATATTGCGATGTCTTTGAGACACTCGTAAACTATTCTATGATAGTACATGGCGAGTAGTTTGCGTCAACACATGTTCACCTCCTACGAGAGATGAAGATGGGTTGCGGAAACTTAGGTGGCTACCTCCAAGTGGTATCGCTGGATAACGGGGTTGACAAGGAAAATCCAGTGGGAATGACCAGAAATGGTCAAAACCTGCGGATCTCTGAGTCAATCCCAAACCAAATGCCACCACAACATGGCTTAATCCAAGGCGTCAAGCGACCCGTGCCGAGGGATGGATGATACCTGAGCCAGTCAGGTATAAAAAAAACGGAGCCTCTGGGATACATGGCGACCTCCCAGAGTAATCTGCCTTACACCTGCGCAGGGGGCACCGCAGGTGTGGACGACCCTTTCCCCTACACAAACAACCCTGGGGAACTTCCAGTTGAAGAAGACCCAACACCGATAGCGGGTATGGAAGTCGAGGAGATTCCAGTTGAATCACACTCGGCACCACAAACCGTAAACCCAACCGAGGAGGGATCAGCAGATGGTCGAACACCTACTGAGAAACTCCCGGAAACAGAGTGGATTCCAAAGCCATTTGGTAAATGGAAACCAAAAAGATTCTTCAGCTCATCAAAACCCAGGACATGGGGATAGATACTGAAGAATGGCTTGTCATCAAGAGACAAGAGGAGGCCTCGGGTCTAACTCTTGTCTTTCAATCTTCGACTGTGACGCCCTGAGTGGTGGGCGACGCAGGATCTTTGGAGGGATCGGCCCGGAAACGGGCATGAATCCGAAGAGCCTTATCGGCGGGCTTCTAGACCTGATTAAGGGCACAAACCTGTTTGAATGAGGAACCACTGACGACAGAGTGATACAATAGACCCCAGCTGGTCGCAGTGTCAAGGGAAGCTAAGTGCCAGCCCTGTCTCTGGCTCGTCAGCCTTAAACCAACCAACCAACCAACCATGATAGTACATACCGGAGTAATTACAACTTTTTGACACTAGAAGGACGGCATCCATGTTTTTCGATTGATTGATAACATCATTCTGGTAGCCATATTGGAACAAACATTTTTAAAATAAAAAATATGGGACCCTGGGTATTATATCAATTTAAAAATCATTGGAGATGTGCTAATCAAGTATCTTCCGTAATATGGTCTACATATTTCAACGATTAATGAGAAAAATTGATGAAATATATTTTTTCTGAAAGTATACTAGTAAGTTTTATTATTTATTTATTTACGGTAATAACCATTACACCCAGTACAATTACATATACCTTACACCTACTATACAAAATACAATACAAAATACCATACAACAAATATTTAAGTATCTCTCTTCATTTTCGAGGCGCATGAATTTTAAGTGAGTAGAATTGGATTTTGATCGTAAAAATGGATTTGCTTGGTCACTAGAGTTTCAGAACAATTCTTAAAGACATAAATGAAAATCATTTTTATCTCGATAACTATCATGGTCACAGAGTATCATGAACATGTAAAGGAAGGCTGACTTATATATTATATTGATATTATATAAAATCTTTTGATATGGTATACATATTGTAATACTATATTAAAAAGATTATGACCTTCATGCATAATGATATAATGACTACACTAAGACAACAGATCGACCTTTTTGCGACTGGCTTATATAAGTCTATATTGGCAAGTCATTACCACTACTTTATAACGTCGCAAGAGTGTGCCTTTTCGTCGTATTGGCATACATAGCGACGTTTCAGCATATTACAAGACATAAGTCGTGGACTTTTGCGAAAGGTCTTGTAGACGTCTGTAGAACCGAATTATGACCTCTGTGTGCTACTTGGGTTTCATCCTAACCATTCATAAACTCGGTGGATTCCCACTTATTAACTCGTGAAAGTCGTTCCTATACTCCGGTTGATCCACGAAGTCGAGAGTCCGTGAAAAAGTTGAAATATTTCAACCGCATGCGCATTGCACATTATAATTAGAAGTGATTAAGGGTTAAGTCATAGGTTATATATTATTTTTTCAAACTAAAGCCTGTGCTTGAAAACAAAATGAGTATTACGACAGAAACGCATTTTTTATTGGTCAATGTTAAAGGAAATGTTGTGAGGGGTGAAAATCAATCTGCTCTAGTACAGAATGCAGGTTTGTTTACAGTGGAGTGGGCAAATGGGGTTAATAAAGTATTTGATTTTATTATCTACAAATTGTTTCAGTACTCCAGTAATGGCAAGAATCTTCCCTTCAATTCCTTCCATTGTTAAATCCTCAAACCATATCTTAAATTTGAATTATTTTGGACGATGACAACTGACAATATAACTAATTTGTTTCGTTTCGTTCCAAAAGAATCACAATGACAATTGACACAATATGTCAAATTTTTCACTCATCCTTCAACTGAGTTGGGGATGGGAACGCGCCCCTTACAATCAAAATAACAAGGATAAATACAACACAAACAACTAAATAATTCGTATGTTGGCGGCAGTGGCACACTAACCTCAAATTACGTATGGTCCCCCGAACTCTCATAAGGATGTTTTATGCCGCAACCCTGTCAGTATTGTATATATAATAATCCTGGTTATACCTAGTTATAATAGATCGATCGGAACTACGTGAAATAGATGACAAGACAGACATAATAATAATGACTGCGTTCATTACCCAACAGTGATAGTAATATGTCGCTACTGGCATATTAGACATAATGTTTCTTGAATACATATACATAATACCTTAGATCATATATGATGATCTAAGCATACTACCAACTTCGAGATAGGTTGCTTTCGTCTTGACGGACCCCTGCCCCTGGACGTGAAGAGAATGTACTTGTGTATTCCTGTTGTGCGGTCTTCCAATTCAACTTATTTCTTTTTGTTTTTATTTTCTCCTAAGGAAATTAAAAACTTTAGGTCAGTCATATTTTGAATCTTTGATGGTGTTATGTGACTTAAAATATCAACTGGGCATTTTCGGACGCCACATATTCTGAAAAATATTTCAAAGGTCTTTCTCACAGAAATATTCCTGCGTTGTTGGCCTCTGATTGGTGTTTCTTTGACGCGTTGATGAAAACGATGCTTCAAAGGAAACGATATTACTCTGGCCAATCCAGATTGAACAACTATTGTTAACACCACCAATCATAATCCTCCAAGTAAGTCCCACACGTGTTTCTTTGTGAATTCCACCTTGCCCCTCTACTTTCCAACGAAGACAAATCCACAAATCAACCATTTTGACGTTGACCGTTGACGTTTACATTAGGGAAGAAAGTGATAAACATAACAGACATATAATGGAATAATAAAAATATATGGCATTGGAATCGATAAGGAATAATTCATTTGTTTTCTGGAAATATCTGTGATATTAAATTATTTTGGTGCTTTAACCTCTCAGGTAAAATAATGATTCACTTGGCATTTCAATTAAATATGGCAATTTAATTTCTTCAGGCTACTCCTAAAAACATTCAAAATGAGCGATGAAGGAGGTGGATTCAATATCTGCGAATGTGTTTGGAACCATGAAATGGCAATGAGACGACTTTTGAATGTGGTTTGTACTTTTCAGTTTTTCAATTGGTGTGATTATCAAATGATCCATTTTTTCGTAGTTGAGGAACTCGCAAGCCGATTGCACTGATACTGTGTGCTTCACCACGGATGGTGAGTATACCTTACACGAAATATTTTTGTGAAACAAGTACTTTTACTAGGTGTTTTGATCATGTTTTAATAGTATTTGTTTGTCAAAGCAAAGAAAAAAGGCAACAGGCAAATGAATTGAAGAATGTAAATGTGAATGCATAGTCATAATTTTCTAACTGAATAATAAATAATATGTAAAGCATATCAAAACAAATATTGAACATATCCCAAGCAATTTTGTTTGATATTAGTTATTTCATATCAAGCTATAATGTTATCATTTATTTATGCATAGTAGATTCTGAAATGTATCACCTTGGCATTCATGGTTGATAAATTTCCAATACATTGTTCTGATAACTTATCTGTTGATAAGAACTTCCTTAATGATTATATCCTACATTTTATTTTGTATGCTAAATGGAAAAATAAATGCAATGGTAAAGTGATATTGACAGCTATAGAATACTTGGAGAATCTTGTAAAAAATCTTCTGTTTTTTTAAATGGCAACCACACCCATTTGTGATTTTTTGTTGACCTGTTCTTAAACGTTGCTTTTTTTTTCAAAAAGACCATAATTTCTTATTTTGAAACAAATCTCGCAAACTTCACAAAGCATGAGAAATATAATTCAATTTATATAGTATTGTCTGAATTTTATATTTATTTTAGCAGTTATTACTTTTGATATTGTTTAAACTTAAGCTTAAGCCAATGAAATACTAATATTTTTAATCTAACAAAATTGGTTCACCTTATTACCTATTACTATTTTTTTATTCTTTTTTATTACTTTTAAATTACTTTGACACTACTGCACCCAATAAAACAATTTTCATTAAAAAAAAAAAAATGTTCAATAAAGATATTCAATTCTGTATCGATTTGTATGGGTTTTCAGATACCTCTCTTTCATATGTTTCAAGTTATTTGAGATTTTATATTGGTTACACGTTTACTCGGATTTCCAAGTCATTCGAAGTAAATTGAAAGGGGCTATTCGTTTCAAATTAATGGATATGTGAATAATTGTTATTCACCGTTTAAATTGACCAAAAAAGCAAATTAAGTTGAAATAAATGAAAATAATTTGTTTAGAAACTCGTGGAATTAGAGAATTATTGACAACATTGAATTCCAAATTTCTTCGGCTACTTACTTATAGGGTAATCCATTTGAAAAAGTACTTTCAAGCGTTCGAAAAATATCTAATTGACAACTCAGCCATGAACACCCTGTATGAAATTTTGTCATTCTCATTGCATAGGGTTAGAGCCCTATTATATGAATTTGAACGCTTCTGCTATATAACTGTAATTATAGTGCAGTTTAAAAATCATTTTTAAAATTTGGAAAAGAAGAAGAAAAGAACTAAAAAATGGTCGACGTTAGGAATAGGGAAACCTGATACAGACCAAAACTAATACGAATTTACGCGGAATCTCCTTATTTCTCATTTCTATTTTCATCTCTTTTTGGTTGGCAATAATTTTCTTATTTGAGGAGTCATGGGCTTTGGAGGGCAAGTTGTTTTTTTCAAATAACTTAAATTTGACAGGCATGTCTAGAGCATATACAGTATTTGTTTGATGGAGCCTAACGTCAAATGCAGGATCTAGGTCACACAAGTCGGATTTTTTTTAGATTTTACCTACACTTCAGTGAAATCTTCTGAAAAACTGTTTTATATTTATTGATGTTTAAATCTATACATGTAATTTTTAAGAACTGAACTGATAAAAAAACTGGGAAATAAAATAAGTCATTTGAAAACTTCTGGGCATGGCATACACTTTTAAATTAATAATTTCCCCAGTTATTCAACGACCTGGTTTTTCAAGGATATTAACAAATAACAATATCACCCTATCAGCAAGCACCAATGTTCTGGTCCACTGTATAGAATGTATGTCAATAAAATGTTATCATTAATTTTTCAAATATTAGTTTATGACACTTTTCACAAGACCCCACTGCTGAGAGAGATAAAAATATGCTGAGACTATAGATGGACCTTAATAATTCCATGGTATAGAGATAACTTCTGCCCTTGTTAAACGACGATATACTATAGAGGAGTATACTATGGTCTCTGGTGAAATGCTATCTCGGAAACTAAGCGAGATAAAGGTATAGTTACTTTTGAGAAAATGATCCCCATCGAATTTTGAGCAACTTTGGTTTTGTATGTGGTCTGTCTGTATGTACTCTGTACCAATCATAAATTGAAATATCTCGGGAACCCTTGGACGTATCGTCTTGAAGCTTTGCCATCATGTTCCACAAAAAAGAGTATCCTGTCATTAAAATATGAAGGAAATCGGAAAATTCCAAGATGTTTTTTCTGGGATTTTTCTGAAAATTCCTTGTGGTTCAACTACAGGTCGCATGAATGATCTTTTCGATTTCATATTCTGTACCAGAATAGTTCGTCAACCGTACAGGAAGCCTATTGAAACTGGGCGTGATCGGAAAATTTAAAATGGATTTTCCAGGGACATTTTCCGAAATACATGGTCCGACATAAATTCAAAAATCTCGAAAACTAACGGAAAATATGGAAATCTACGAAATGCTTTGTATACCTCCGAATAGAGCCACAATATATTTCCAATACATTTTTCTCTCACTCCAC
Organism: Gonioctena quinquepunctata; assembly: GCA_018342105.1. NCBI lineage: Eukaryota > Metazoa > Arthropoda > Insecta > Coleoptera > Chrysomelidae > Gonioctena > Gonioctena quinquepunctata. Next base: position 132,707 of record JAFIRS010000231.1, on the reverse strand, counting down.
CGGAAAATAAAAAAACAATTGAAAATCTGAAAATTAAATCTTGAAATTAAAATTAATTTTTCTCGAAAACGACTGGGAATTTCGAACATTTTTACGAGAGCAAATATATTGCTGTTGACATTTTCTACAAAAAACCTCCCAATACTTTTTTCTGAATTGAATAGTACGGGAGATATAGCTGAAAACGGTAAACATGAATATTTGAGCTTTATATTGGAAAAAATGAAAAGTTTAAATATTTTATTCATAGAGTTTCATGAGTTCCATTGAAACATCTGAAAAATTTTTAAAAAATTCAATTTCAAAAAAAAAAAAATTTAAGTTACTTTTTTTATAAATCGAATAGTAAGGAAGATAAATTCAAAAATCAAAAGAGAAAAAATACATTATCATATTTTCCCGAATCAATTCAAAATATTTTTCAGTCAACCAATTTACCACCCAGTTCGGTAAAACCTACCAGAAACCTGATAGCTAGACATAATCCCACAGTTTTTTTTCTGTGTTAAGTACATATATTGATTGAATGTTTTTTCCTTTTCATGGAGTTTAGTCTCCATTTCTGTTATGTTAACGTATTTTCCAGAAACTGTTCCTCAACAAAGCACTCCTGATGGAATGTTGCTGATGAGTATCTTCTTCGTTGCTGCATTGTTCTTGTACTATTTTCGTCCAAGACGTCAAGATCTAGATGGGCCATCTAAACCATTCAGTAATGAGCATGTAAGTAGTAAAATGATGCGTACAACTTGCATTGGAACGTTCAGTGCAAATAGTGATTAGTTATACGTTTTGCACAATTAACGTATTGCAAGATACAGTATTTTGTACCAACTTACCATTTCATTCACATCATATATACGAAAATTTCAGATAATAAATGTTATCCCTTTTTTTTTGTCATTTGTCCACCAGCTTTACGTGTCTGATGCTTGGGATATTAAAATTTTGGATATTTTCATAGAAACCCTACACTTTTTGAAACGTAGCTTATGCCCATCTGTTTTTAGTTAGCTATTAAAGTTAAAATTTTCAAAATTGGTTCTGTAATTTCCTAGGGCAAACTTGCTGAAGTCAAGTGGTATGTTAATAAAAAAATCACCTATCTGTATTATATGTGGTCACAAAAATAACAATTTTGATTTCATCATATTGATGCTTGTGATCAGCCCTTTGTAGGGTGATTCAGGGCTTGTGAAGTAAAAACAAATAGAAATGGCTTCATTCATCTGTTGAAGAATTTTTAAAACTCCTAAATAACAAACCCTTTTGTAAGTCCCAATGAACTAAGTGAATTATATTTATTTATCACAAACTTGCAATGACATCCTCTTATCATAAGGTATGCAAAAAACAGAGGAAGTTTTATCTGGATATTTCAAAATAAAGGAATACATAATAATTACCTATAACATAAAAGAGTTCTGAATATCCTACCACACTGATTTTTTGTCATCACTCGATCTAGGCTAGCTGACGTAACAAGGTTCTAAAAACTGTCATCATGAAAGAAGTTCTAGATGATCTGACGGATATTTGTTCATGAAAGATCCGACGGATGCTTCCTCCAAAGATCTAGAAGTAAAACAGCGCGAATGTTCTAGTTGGCTTCCACAACTTGTCTAGCGGGTATATATTCCACTGGCTTGTTGCTAGTGGTTAGGTTCTTTTCGATTGGGGCGATAACCGCCCCTTGCACTGCGACCTTCTCAGATTTATTGTGGCACGATCCTAATTAAAGAGTTCACCTTCAAGTCCCGCGCTTTGATGAAGTCGATGATGACGTTCGGTGATACTTTTTCCAGGTCTTTGGGCTCTAGCTGCCCGTAATCTATCCGGTAGAATCTTGTTAGTTCCAGACCCTTGCAACTGCACAAGATTTGCTCTGCTTGAAAGGGGAAACATTCTCAATTGAATACCCCACAAGAGGTTATCTTGACGATGGAAGATAGTGACTAAAGTTTATCTTTCAGTCACAAATGATTCCACATCTGATTTTTGAACATCCTGTTCATATTTTCAACAAATCAATTTATAGGATACATTTTGCAATACTAAATTTTTACTAAAAATACAGTCAAGAAAAGGAGATTCTATATTCTACCTGAATGTTTGTATGCACCAATTTGAATGCAACTTTTTGCATAGTGATCCCACAGACCCAATGATTCTAACCCATTTTTGTGTGCTTATATGTACAGGGTGAGTCAGAGGTATGTATGTCCGCGATTATTATTTAACACGTTGCCTGCCATCTTGGTCTATATGACCGAGGCAGTTTTTCACATCTCATATGCCAACTTAGCATCATCACCGTAAAAATTGAATAACATGAAAATTCATGATCATTTTTTATTTCAAAAGGAAAACTTCAAAGAATAGATGAGATATAAACAAAGAAAAAAAAATCCCCACTATATTTATAGATTCTGTTAAAACAATCTGAGCACATATTCAGATTCTTTTCAAATTTCTTGCAATGTGCCATCCGTGGCCTTGGTTCTGAAAATACTCAACTTCTTTAGATGTATTGTATTGTTACGAATATGGGGTCCGTGACTATCAAAATACGGAATTAATTATTGAACGTTTATTTACACTTCACAAAAAACACAATAATACACTCTGCCAATTAAATAACTCAATATAAATTCACTGTCCAAAATATACCGCGTACCACACTGCAGCACCAAATAAAATTTCACCTTGAATGAACTCAACTCTAAATGAATTACTAACTGTCACCGTTTGACCTTTCTTTCATTTTCCGGAACAGCAGTCTGTTGCTTGCACGCGATGCATTATATAGAGCTCATTAGTACCAGAAAATTTTCGAAATCCCTGGAAAACACCCAATTGTTCTCAGTTTGTTTGTTTCGGAAATTCCAACATTTTGTTGGTCGCGTGCAATTACAGGCGTGGCATAGTGTATTCAAATTCATAACAGTATATACACATACCTCTAATATTCATATAGATTTACTTGTATTTCAGACATATGTAGGTAATTTGTTTTGTAATACAATAATAATAAATACCTTTTATTAAACCAAATTTCGTTGATTCAATAGGCTATTGACTTTGTAGTACATTAATTAGCAATATTTAAGATACTGAGTGGTTGTAGGTAAACGCCGCAACTTGAAAAAATGTGATTTTGCAACTTTTTTGAAATTAGTTTTTTTATGTTCCTTTCAGAATAAATCTCTGTAAAATAATGGTGCATTTTTCAAGATCAAATCCACCCAGAAATGCATTAAAACCATATGTAATTCATGATGGAATATTTGTATACTATCCTGATAAAAGAAATCTGTTCCATGTCTGAAGAAATGTTTAATTTTTGGTGTTCACTGAACTGGTTCCCAAATTATTCAACAATCTGTAAAACATCTTTTTTTTTTCAGAATTTTCATGGAGCTCCTCCAAGTCCACCGCCAGCCACTAATTAATATCTGAGCAATCAATACTATTGAATTATAAAATAATCTAAGTGAACTCAATTCACTACTTTGGGAATGGTCTCTCTCTTTTTAGAATTCAATTGAAGAAATACTTCCTTTGAAAAATATAGCTTGACTTGGTTAATTCATGAAGCCCCTGTCTTAAGATCAATCATTGCAAGAATTCCAGAAAATTATGTACTTTTTTTTCAACTAACCACACAATTAAACATGATTTGGTAAAAAAATCAGAATATGATTTCAATATAATTTTATCCTGAGACAATGGCTTTACATTCTTATTATACATATGTACTCCTTCCCCTTCTTTTTTTTCCGATTCTATAGTCATGGGCACTTAACACAACATTCCTCTTCGCACATACTAAAGTTTGTTTTTGAAACGAGTGGCAATATAAAATGTAAATAAAAAAAAAATATATATATATATACTTTTGTCTGCAAATGTATAAAATATGTATTGAGAATTTAAAATAAATATATTTTAATACGATTTGTTATTCAATGCCTAGCTTTTCTATATATTGAGGTTGAATAAGTACAGCACTAGCCTATTACTCCAGCTATGGAAGTTTCAAAGTTCTTCTTCGCACAAGGTGGGCTGGTTCCGAAGAACCTGTGCACGTAGGCATCTCTACTTGGACTCATTGTGCACCGACTGGCTCTGAGAATCAGCTGAGCATGCCGATTTCTCTGACAAAATTCACTTTGACACCCTCTGGGTTCAGAATTATGCTCCCAAGGTTGATCTCCGTCTGGTGCACCAAAGCGGGGCACTCACTGTGATCCCGATGTGTTCCATGTGCCTGTTCAGATGATTGGTCTCGTTAGGAGCCCAGTCACAGTTTTGATATGCTTTTCTGGGGTCTTTCCTGATCCTATATTGGCTAATCTGTCTGCCTCTTCATTCCCGGGGACACCAGAGTGTCCTGGGACCCTTATGTGGCAGACTTGACTTGTTTTTGATAAACTTTCTATGGCGTTTCTGCATTCAGACACCAATTTGGATAGGATCTTATTTGCTCCTATTTGGGCAGCCCTCCTTTGCTTTGTCCCGAAGAGCGGAGTGTTTGTGGAATTCAATAATAATCAATTGGGATGTACAAAGGGCCAATCAAGCACAAATGCCATCGTAAAATTCGTAGATCTATTATACAGTGTGACCCATTTAAAATGGAACAACCCCTGTAGGATACGCATTTTTCAATCTAATCTCAAAAAAAATTTTTTTTTAATATTAAGCATCGAAAATTGTATCTTGACACACATTTTCATAACTTCAGTTTTATTTCCAAGGCACTAGGGTTTTTCTTTGTCAAAAACGGCAAAAGTTTATTAGGCAATTTTTGTTTTCAAGTTTGACTACACCACTGGATTCGTAGTCGTTATAAACAAAAACCATCAAAATTTCATAAAGAAATATTGGTTAACAACGAAGTTACAACAACTTCAATTTTGGAAACAAAGTATTTGATTATAATTTTTATTTAGATTATAGACATATTTAAAATCTGGCAACACTGCCGATACAAAGTAGAACACCAGTGAATTTGTACAGCGAAAATCCGAAGTCAATAGCTCATTCCGTTCTACAGTTATAAGAATGGTAATGTGAGCGATTTTGCAATAAAAATCTGACTAGGCCACTGGATTTATAAATTATATTCCCTTAAAATCATTTATTTAAGGGTAGGTTATAAGTGTATTCGAAAAAAACAGAAAATTTGAAATTCATTTTCAAGTAATACAGTAGTACATTCTTCCAAAGCCGATAAAAACGAAATGAAGAGAAACAAGTTTTAAAGTATTTATTCAACAATAAAACGTCATTAACCAAAAACTAAAATAAACATTACTGTAAAATTAAATATTTGAATTTTTGTGGCTTTTACCAAACCTCCATTTAGTTCAACACATTTATCATATCTCTTCCGAATATTTTTTACACTATTTCTTATTTGTTGAGGTGTAATTTCGGCACAAATCCAGTGGCGTAGTCAGATTTTTATTACCAAATCGCTTTAACCTCAAATCGCTCACATTACCATACTTTCAGGAGTTATAACTGTAGAACGGAATGAGCTATTGACTTCGGATTTTCACTGTACAAGTTCACTGGTGATCTACTTTGTATCGGCAGTGTTGCCAGATTTTTAATATGTCTATAATCTAAATAAAAATTATAATAAAATACTTTGTTTCCAAAATTAAAGTTGTTGAAACTTCGTTGTTAACCAATATTTTTTAATGAAATTTTGATGGTTTTTGTTTATAGCGACTACAAATCCAGTGGTGTAGTCAAATTTAAAAACAAAAATTGCCTAATAAACCGTTTTTGACAAAGAAAAAAAAACATAGATGCCTTGGAAAAAAAAAAAATTTGGGTAAAATTTTTATGCTAATATTAAAAAAAAAAAAATTGAGTTTGATTCTACAGGGGTGGTTCCGTTTTAAATGGGTCACACTGTATATATGATAATCTTGATGCAGGTAAAAAATTACTAGGGATCTTCTTGGACATTTGGCCTATAGACCAGGGTCGATAATTTTTTAAACCAAAAAAAATAGTAGGATGAAACGTTTTGGAAAAAGGAAGAGAATATAACAAAAGTGAAAGAAAAAATAATTTACGGGCGATCTGAGGTCGGGAAGTGGAAGGGGGTGAGTTTTTAAGGGTAAAAAACGGTTAATCTTGATTTCCGACAAAACTACAAGTCCTATGAAAAAACCGCAAAGTTGTAAGTAATAAAAAGATCTACAACTTTTGTATTCACACTTTTTTCACATAACCTCAAAACTTATGTAAAAAATTGAAATAACCAAGTTTTTGGTTTTTTATCTTTTACAAAAAATATTTTTTTTCCACGTAATTTGGTGAAAACTTACTTTTTTATGTCCCAAAAACACTGTAATTTATTTGATTTGAAATATTTATTTTTTCACTTTATTTTGACTTAATATCGAAAAACCACCCTAATTTTCAATCGAAAATTCTCGCGTCAAAATATCAGCTTTTTTTAAAAAGTCGGTGGGCTTTTTATTCGTTGAAATCTCTACTTTCTGATGGTGAAAAAAAAATACATTACTATGGTAAATGTTCTCAGAAAATGCAAAGAAACAAAAAAACTCGATCCGAATTTAATAAGACATCTACAATATTTTGAGAAAGTTGTAGAATCTTCTTTAAATTAATGCGTAGATGCCTTTTTTTTTTAGTAATTCCTCGGAAAATTTTAGCATAAAAGTATTTCATAGAGAAGTGGGGAAGGGGCTAGGAGGGTCTGGGCCTTAACTACCTGTTATTTCTTTGCATTTTCTGAGAACATTTACAATAGTAATGTATATTTTTTTTCACCATCAGGATTTCAACAATTAAAAATCCCACCGACTTTTTTAAAAAAAGCTGATATTTTGACGCGAGAATTTTCGATTGAAAATTAGGGTGGTTTTTCGATATTGAGTCAAAATAAGGTGAAAAAATAAATATTTCAAATCAAATAAATTACAGTGTGTTTGGGACATAAAAAGGTAAGTTTTCATCAAATTTCGTGAAAAAAAAATTTTTTTGTAAAATATAAAAAACCAAAAACTTGGTTATTTCAATTTTTCACATAAATTTTGGGGTCATGTGAAAAAAGTGTCAATACAAAAGTTGTAGATCTTTTTATTACCTACAACTTAAAAACTCACCCCCTTCCACTTCCCGACCTCAGATCGCCCGTAAATTAGTTTTCCTTTAATTTTTATTATATTCTCTTCCTTTTCCAATGGGTTTCATCCTACTATAATTTTTTTCACTTTTTACCATTTTTAAAGGCTTCAGCCCTGGTCTACTAGATCAGAATATTCTATTAGATAATCTAGACAGACACGGTTATAGGAGTGTTCCTGGTTTAAGAACTACTTACACCAAAGAACCCATTATGTATCTGTAAATGAAACTGAATCCAAACAACTAGTAAGTGATGTAGGAGTTCCTCAAGGCTCAATCTCAGGGCCAGTACTTTACATAATCTATGTTAATAACTTCTCAATACAAAGTGCCATTATGTACACAGATGCAGATGAATAAAATACTAAATGCGTAAATCTGGTTTACAAATAATCTAATTTGTAATTAAAATAAATCACCATTTTTTTAAATTTAGGCATTCAAGCTCAGATTCCAGTTTCCTAATCAAGCAATCTTCTGGAACGATGAAGCAGGTTACAAATGTACAATTTCTAGGCTTGCAAATTGCCGAAAACTATAAGTAGTCACATCAATATCATATGTAAAGAAGCTGCATCCCTATGCTATAGTGTAACCAGATAAGCAAAATTCCTGACAAAAATACTCTAGTTACAGAGCCGGCTCATCCATATAGGCGAATTTAGGGGCAGCTTTTTTGTTATAATTTTCTGAGTAATTAAACAGTATTTAAGTGAAAACTCATTACAGCAAGCAAAGTAAAAGCAAGCTACCATATGAGCGTTTCTTTGTACAATGCCAAAATATAAATGTGCCCCCCTGTGTCACATGATAGATGATCCACCTTCCACATTGAATGTAACCTGTCACTAGCTCCCTCTCCTCACACTTAGTGCCACAACAAGGAAACGCCAGTCGTCTTGAGTCGAGTTTACTGTTTACAACAAACAAACTAGTAGTTTTCCGTGTTTTGCATTTTTGATAGTGATAATGCAATAGTGTTTCAGTGTTTGATTTTGAGTGTTTGTCTAGTTAGTTTAATACTGTATTGCATTCTTACGACAAGTTATAAACTAAGTAAAGAGCAAGTTTCAGTTGTTTAGGTGAGTACTCTATTAATTATTTCATTATCTTAGGGGATAGGGGGGCGCATGGTAGTAATATCCCTAGGACATTGATAATAGACGAGATAATTTTATGACAATCGAAAGCTCGTTCCTTGGTAACAGCCCGAAGCCGAAGGCTGAGGGCTGTTACCAAGCAACGAGCTTGAGAAATTTGTCATAAAATTATGAGGCATTTGTCAATGACTGCCACGAACTACAATCTGACCTAAACAACTTGTTAGACTGGTGCACCGCAAACTGCATGGATCTGAACTCTGCCAAGTGCTTTGCAATATCCTTCGGAAGATCACGAAATAAAATATCCCATCAATACAAGATCGACGAGTCAAATGTTCAAATCAGTACAAAACATAAAAGACTTGGGCATCCTATTAAACTCTGACCTCAATTACAATTGTCACATATCCTCTAAGGCTCTCAAAATGCTCGGTTTTATCAAAAGATGCTCTCAAGACTTTACATCGATTCACCCCATCAAGTCGCTCTATTGCTCACTAGTCCGCCCTCACTTAGAATATGCTGCTTGCGTCTGGTCTCCCCAGTACAATACCCATGCACACAAATTGGAAAAAGTCCAACATGCATTCCTAAGGTACATCGCCTTTGAGAGAAATTATCACGATTACAACTATGAAGCTCTTGATAAGGATTTGAATATCGAAAGCCTTTGCTCTCGCCGCAACAAAAGAGATCTCACAATGTTTTACAACCTGATAAACTCAGTACATTCATGCCCCGAACTAATTGAGGAAATCACGCTCCACCCAGACAAACACGCTCAACCAACTCCTTCACATACCTCACTACAGAACTAATATCGCTGGAAATTCTTTCATCACAAGAGCATCCACACCAGCAAACACCACCTCCTTGGACTTTTTTGTGGGCCCCGCACAGTTCAAGTCTACCCTCAGTCAAGTCTTCTCTCAGTAAAGGTGCTTTAAAATGTTTTAATAAACCACTTGGCATTGTGTACTTTTTTCTTTTCTTTCTTTCTCTACTTCTGTAACAGGAATTTTACACTGTACACTTGCTCTCACTCAAATGTTCCTACTGCAAGTATTTCTAAGATTTTATTTTTTAAGTTTTATGTTTTATTTTTACACGCTTTATATTAGCTTAACTTGTATGTTTGTTTGTAACCGACTCCTTTGGGCGCCATTTTGACCCACTTCCAGACGTCCGAATGATTTGAAATTTGGCAGGTGTACATAATGCCGGTGACAATGCATTAAAAAGTTTTTGTGTGAAAAAAAAACAAAATGGCGGCTCCAATATGGCGTACGAGTTTTGTGATTATGGTCCGATTCAGCTTCAAAATTGGTATCTGAGGGTTTTCATGGTCGGAGATTATGATTCTTTTGTAAAAATTGAAAAATTCAAGATGGCGGCTCCAAAATGGTGGACGAGTTTTGTGATTATGGTCCGATTCTATTCAAAATTGGTATGTGGGGGTTTTTGGAGTCGAATTTTATGATTCTTTCGTGAAAATTGAAAAATTCAAGATGGCGGCTCCAAAATGGTGGACGAGTTTTGTGATTATGGTCCGATTCTATTCAAAATTGGTATGTGGGGATTTTTAGAGTCGAATATTATGATTCTTTTGTGAAAATTGAAAAATTCAAGATGGCGGTTCACTGTATATATTGACGTTAAAATCTTTGAATACAATACAATACAATTTATTAACATCAATCAAGATTACACATCCAGTAAAAAGTATAAAAAATGTAAAACATATCAGACTAGTCCAGGACCTTAAACTAAACTAAAAGACAAACTACAAAAATAATATACATATCAATTAAGTATAGATAAAGTATCTATGTGAAGATTTCAGAAATTCAAGAATTCCTCAGTGCTATAAAATGCATTTTCAATTTGTTTCTGAAAGACATTTCTGTGGTAGCTTTTACAATGTTCATTATTTTATTATAATATTTAATTCTGTCGTGATTGGGTAAGTTCTGACCTACTGCTAGTCTTGAGTAAGGTTGGTGTAAATTTGATTCTGAACGTGTATTATACGAGTGTATGTCTTTATTCTTCATGAACTCATGTTCATGATTTTTTATGTATAGTATCACTTGAAAAAGATAAAGGCTTGGCAAGGTTAATATTTTAGATTCTTTGAATAGATGTCGGCAAGATGATGATGGAGCAATATTATACATTGCTCTCATTACTTTTTTTTGTGCTATAAATGTCTTTTCTAAATGTGGTGAAGCACCCCAAAGTAATAGTCCGTATTGAAGTACTGATTGCACTAGTCCAAAATAGAGTAATCTCAGGACATCAAAGGTAACTGTATTTCTTATGTTTTTTATAACGTAACAAGTGGTACTTAGTTTGGATACTATCGTGTTTATATGTGTTTCCCATGTTAGTTTTGGATCAAGAGTAAGTCCCAGGAATTTAAGGGAGGCAGTGCTCTGTATAGATTTACCATCTAAATGTAAATATAGATCATAGTCTGGTGATTTCGTTTTAGGTAAGAATCGCATGAAATAAGTTTTTGAAACATTCATCATTAGTCCATTTTGATTACAATACTGTTTTAACTCTCTGGATGCTTCGTTACTATGCTTAACTAGACTTTCAATTTCATCACTTGACATTAAAATATTTGTGTCATCAGCATAAAGTATTTTTTGATCAGGAATAGTGCAGAATGTGTTTATATCACTTACAAAAATTATAAAAAATAGTGGCCCCAAAATGGAGCCTTGGGGTACTCCTATATCTGATTTTCCGGGGTTTGATTTAATGCCATTGATTATAACGGTTTGTGAGATACGACTTTGCCCACTCGTGAGGCTTTCCTCGTACCCCATTCCTTCTAATTTCTGCAGTAGCAGGTTTCGATCAATCGTGTCGAACGCACGGCTCAGGTCATAAAAAAGTCCCAATGTGTTTTTTTTATTATTTAATGCACTATAAATGAATTCTAAACAATCAGAAATAGCTGATATGGTGGATTTTTGTTTTCTAAAACCATGTTAGAATGAGGGAACCAATTTGAACTGTTCCAGATAATTTGTTAGTCTGTCTGAGTACACGGCCTCAAAGATTTTTGAGATTTGACTCTGAACACATATTAGTCTATAGTTTTGTATATCAGAAGAAGATCCTTTGTTTTTAAAGATTGGTACACCTTTGGACTCTTTTATGTCTGGAAAAGTACCCGATAGGAATGATGCATTAACAAGAAATGACAGTGGTTCAGCAATAAATTCTGAGACTGATTTCAGGATTAAACCATTGATACCATCTACCCCCGGAGTATTTTTACGAGTTGTTCTCATTATGACTTCTAAAATCGAGATTTGACTATTAATACAGCTGTACACATTGATGATTTGGAAAATAATTACAGTTACTAATAGTAATCACGGAATTAATAGTAGATTAGAACAAATAATAGTTTAAAAAAATTAAAAAAACACGCTTTTATAAATAAACCAAATTAAAAAGTAGAAAATAAATAATAGTTTAAAAAAACTAAAAAACACGATTTTTATAAAAAAAACGAACTAAAAAATAAATAAATACCACTAACCAAACTAAAAAAATGGAAAATAAATTTTAATAAATTTGAATTAAGAATAGCGTAAATTTTTTTAATAAATAGAAATTTATAATAATGTTAAGAAGAAAATTTATTTTATTAAAAAAAAAGCGTGGGGTGCGCTTTATCTGAATCTCAAAAAGCACCCCACGCTTTTTTGTAAATATTTTTTTTTTCTTATTTAGATTATTATTAATTTATATTTATTAAATTTTTTTAGTTTTGTTTTCTATAAAAGCGTGTTTTTTCGTTTTTTTAAACGATTATTTATTTATTTTTTAGTTCGGTTTTTTATAAAAAGCGTTTTTTAGTTTTTTTAAAGTATTATTTATTTTCTACTTTTTAGTTTGGTGTATTTATAAAAGCGTGTTTTTTTAATTTTTTTAAACTATTATTTGGTCTAATTTACTATTAATTCCGTGATTACTATTAGTAACTGTAATTATTTTCCAAATCATTAATGTGTACAGCTGTATTAATAGTCAAATCTCGATTTTAGAAGTCATTCAAAGATTTTAACGTTGTCAATATATACAGTGAGCCGCCATCTTGAATTTTTCAATTTTCACTAAAGAATCGTAATATTGGACTCCAAAAACCCCCACATACCAACTTTGAATAGAATCAGACCATAATCACAAAACTCCTACACCATTTTGGAGCCGCCATCATGAATAATAATAATAATAAAAGTACTTTATGGTTACCCAATAGGCTACCGACCGGAGTCCTTCAGCCTGTTATACATTCGTAATTCAGTGATAGTTACATTATTTTGTATATGCAAATATATATATATATATATTTTAATTTGCAAAAAAAAAAAAAAAAATTAGAGATTTGTTAATTTCCTGGCCTTTCTGCTAAAGTGTTGAGGCATTCCATCAAGGTGTTTGCTGGAAACTTGAATCTTGGGTTCACTGTCGGGGCTCTACTAATGGATTGGGTTTGGATAATTTGAATATTGTTTTGATTGTTGGCAAACTTCTGGTATAATTTTTTCAGTCTCTCGACGATTGGTTGTACATTAGTGCGTTGGTAAAGGAGATTGTTTGGAGGATAATGTAGGGGGTTTTGCGGGTGTCGCATTTTGGTGATTGTTCGCAGGCTGGATCTTTCCGCAACTTCCAAGTTCTTCAGAGGTGGATTTCTGACGTTGAGGTATATTGGGTGAGCATATTCCAGGATTGGACGGCATATGGTTTTATAGATGTGTGCAGCTGTTTTACTGCTGATTCCTCTGTTCTTATAGGTAAGGGTCCGGAAATGTTTAGCTCTTGTAATGCACTTTTTTTTCATCAGCTGAGTATGATGATTAAAGTTCATTTTTGGGTCTATGTGAACTCCTAAGTACTTAACTACAGTGCTACTTCTTACTGTATGATTGTTTACAGTTACCATAGGCGAATCATCTGTTATTTTGTGGTTGAAGATTATCAATTGAGATTTTTCGGGGTTTGGCTTCAGCCTCCATTTGTCACACCATGTCATAGTGTCTTCAATCGAGTCTTGTAACTTACTTACTGCTTTCTCCCGCGTTTTGTTGTGGCTAATTATGGCCGTATCGTCATCAAATTGCATTCCGTAGGATGAGGTGAGATGTTCTGGGGGGTCTGGATTGTTCTGGATGAATAGGTCGCAACAGTAGATGTTATACAAAAATTGGGACAGGGGTGAGCCCTGCGGGAGACCTTGTTTTGGGTGAAAGAAGGCAGATGTCTGGTGATTAACTTTCACTTGGAGGGACCGTCTTAGTAGGTAATCTTTTACTAGATGTATCATATATTTGAGGCAGTCTAAGGTATACAGTTTGTACAGAATTCCTTTGTGCCAAACACTGTCAAAAGCCTTATTGATATCCAAAAAAATTGCAGCACTGTGATATCCTGAGAGTTTGCTAGTCTGTATGTTTGAGATCAGAACTGATATAGGGTGAGTTGTTCCGCACTTGTGGCGAAATCCATATTGGTGAGTTGGAATTTCATTTCCTATTTTCTCTTCCATAAGTGATTTCATTAGTTTTTCGAGGTTTTTGCCCAACACTGGAAGTAGAGTGATTGGTCTATAGTTTTTCGGTTGACTCTGGTCTGTATGTGGTTTTGGAATTGTTATTATTCTTCCTTGTTTCCATTCCGGTGGAAAATATTGTGTATTTATACAATACTCGTACATTTTAATAATGTATAGGTGTATATCATATTCCAATTTCCTTATTATTTCTTTTGTGATATTATCAATTCCCGGTGCACTGTTTTTGCCTTGGCTTACTATTTCAAAATATTCTTCTTCGTTGATATTAATTTCGTCCATCTGTGGTCCGCCATCATGAAATTTTTCAATTTTGACAAAAGAATCATAATCTCCGACCATGAAAACCCTCAGTTACCAACTGTGAAGCAAATCGGACCATAATCACAAAACTCGCCCGCCGCCATTTTGTTTTTTTTTTCACACAAAAATGTCTTGATGCATTGTCACCGGAATTATGGACACCTGCCAAATTTCAAATCATTCGGACGTCTGGAAGTGGGTCAAAATCGCGCCCAAAGGAGTGGGTTACAAATAAACAAACAAAAAGTGAAGCTAATATAAAGCGTGTAATAAAAATGCATGTTAGGGAAATTTCGCTTATCACCAAAATATTTAGTTGACAGTTCATTTCTCTAGAAGCTTGAAAATAAAAATAAATTCTTTGTGGTCACGTATTTTGAAGAAATTATTGAATTTTTAAAATGTGTTTTCTTTATGACTGCCGACAGCCGGTATTTTCACTGTCATAAAGTATTTGAGTGTTTCGACTTCGGAGGTAAGAATTCATAAATATTGCCCGAAGATATGTCTCAAATCACACGAGTCTAATAAACGGATGTTTACCCATCTTTTATGTATCGCAGCACAATAAGGTTATTGTTTTCATTCTGTTGTGTGCATTTTATGAAAACTATTTTTCGTATTATTGCTGTTAGGAGTAAATTGTTACCTTTTCATTTTTCCAAAGTATGAGGTGAGTATGTAGAATATAACATTTTGTAATGCCAATGGATACAAATTGGGACTTTTCCAAGTCTTTGCTATAGATGTTGTGGAAGAAAACACAATTTGGCATAGTTATTCTATGAAAAAAACAAGGTTCCCAAAGATAATTGCTAAATCCCCGACTTTTCTATCCAACAAAAAAAAATTAGGTGAAAGGAAAAAATATATCTTCAGACCCATCAAGAGTATATTTCATAATAAAAACGAGAATTATTTGATAATGTTTATCAATCATACAACATTTTTATCTAAACAGGTTGAATACCCATTATGACAGTTTAAAATATTTTTTTTTTCATACAAAAGTGCATTTGTACATACAGAGTTCATTGATGTGGGCAACATCACGATTTGCAATTTTGCAAATGTTTCATAGTATTCCTCACTTTCTGCAAAACATTTGTCATCTGTTCATATTTCCCCGTCGAGTCAGGTAGATTTTCAAAATTTATTACCGGACTGACGTCTTTCATAAAATTGTCTGCCTTCGGTAGACGGGAGAAGGGAGAATTGCTCTTCAAAATGGGAGTTCCGAAAGCACTGGTTTTAACACAATTAACGCTGGTATTCAAAGGGGGCGACACATTACTTGAACTGGAATCTTCTGCTGCCTCAACATCGATTTTCAAAGTATCATTGACTGAAACTTTTTCCGAAGATCCTGAGCTATCTTTCTCTTGGACATCAGCCTCCTCGGCATTTCCGGATGCTTTGGGATCAGCTGTTTGATCTGGCACTTCACTTGTATTTTCCTCAGACTTGAGGTTCGAACTTGAGTTATCATCCAGTGCCGCTAACAAATTTTCCTTTTCTTTTTCTAAATCGGTTAGAGATGGCGAGGGAACTCCAAATTCTTTTTCTTGCACCTATCAAGTAGTTAATCATCATTAGAATTTAGTTATTTATATTTTAACTTTAAAAAAAATACTTAAGTCATAATGAATACTGAGCGATAGTGTATACAGAGTGGCCACTTTTTTAATGGGATTGTATTGGTAACTTTTAAACCATAAGAGTTAGAAGATCGGTCGAATGGAAAAAAAGTTGCATTCATAGAAGCATTGTCAAGCAGTTCAAACAAATCGAGATTATCAGGGCCGGTTATTGAGATATCATAAGAAAAGTAAATTCTGTCATTTTGATTTTTCTTTTTTTCACACTTCATTTCGAATATTATCAAAAAATGTCACGGGAGTTTTTTATTCGACAGTAAATTATCCTCAATTTGACATAATCAGCTTTTGTATCCAACGTTTCGTACGCTCTGGGCCACCCTCAACCTAATTTTTTTCAATACGGATCTGCATATTTTATGACACTTTTCGAAATAACTTTTAACACTGAATTCAACGATATATCATACAATCTCATTCAAAGTTGATTTTCAGGTGATTTTGACCCTTATCCAAATTTCTTTGGGTCGGATCTGTATTACAGTTAGGTACCTTTAGTTTAATTAACAACATGCAATACATTTCGATAAGAAAATCAACTTACTCATCTTCAACTAAATGGAACGTAACAGAATCAAAGCAAGAAACAAGTAATAATTATTTACAAATTTCAAGAGGTGAAAAACCTAATTCATAATAATTAAACGAAACTATCATTTAATGAAAGAAAAATCAGATGATTATTCGAAAGTAAATGATGAACATTAATGAAGTAAGTATTCGAAATGTCCACCATTTTGTAAAATGCACTTTGCGGTTCTGGAACCCATACTTCTTATACATTTGCTTATTTCGTCTCCTTGAATACCTTCCAATACATTCTCAATCTTCTCGCGAAGAATCTCTATTGTCGGGTTCGTAGTATCATAAATTTTATATTTGAGATATCCCCACAAATCAAAATCCAGCGGATTCAAATCCGGAGATCTGGCAGGCCATGCTACTGGACCTCTTGTTCCAATCCATGAATCGGAAAAAGTTCGATTTAGATAGTCTGTGACTATTCTTGAGTTGTGTGGACCACATCCGTCTTGTTGGAACCATGGACTATTACGCCGATACCGTATAGGAAGATCATCCAACATTTCTTCTATAATTTCTACATATTTTGCTCGGTTAGGTTGCCGTCAATAAAATAGGGTCCCAGTAATTTATTATTCAACAAACCGCACCATATGTTCAAAGAAAAACGATATTGATGTCTAACTTCATGAATTAAGTGAGGATTTTCTGTGGCATAAAATGTTTGTTCCTTGATTGAACATGCCAGAATTTGTGAATGTCGTTTGCTCTCCCAAATGATATTGTGCAAAATTTTGTTATCCCGCACCTTCCGTTGAAACCAATTACAGAATTGCAACCTTCTCTCAGGATCATTAGCGATATAGTTTTTGCACGGCTTGGTATTTATAGTCATGGTATCCGTGTCTCTTGACTATTTTATTAACAGCACTTTTTGATAAATTGCATTCACTGGCCATAGTTCTCGATCCTATTCCTGGATTCATTCGAATTTGGGCCAGAACATTGATGTCATTGATAGGCTCGTTTCGTCGTACATAAGGACCTCTAAGTTTGATGAATGAATTATGTGCAAGTAACGTTGTAGATAAACGTCGAAATATTTTAATATTTGGTGTTGTTCTTCCAGGATATAATTCACCATACCTTTGTTGTGCTTTGAACGAATTTCTATCTAGTTTTATGTACACTTCGTACATATCTCTCTTCTCTTTATTTGTGTATCTTACCATATCGAATAAGTTAAATTGAAATTACTCAGAAAAGTATTT
This sequence comes from Gonioctena quinquepunctata, assembly GCA_018342105.1. Classification (NCBI taxonomy): domain Eukaryota; kingdom Metazoa; phylum Arthropoda; class Insecta; order Coleoptera; family Chrysomelidae; genus Gonioctena; species Gonioctena quinquepunctata. The sequence goes on along the minus strand of JAFIRS010000231.1, from coordinate 115,075 downwards.
AATGACAAGTTCTTGTGACACAATAATAAACGAAGTGACAAATAATATGACATTTCTTGTTATGTTCTTTTTTATCGACGGCCTACTACTTCAAAATAATACATTCAATAAACCTAGAGTTGTGTGTATATGTAAGAAAAAACAAGTCTATCAACGATATCAATGTTCTGACCCAAATTCAATTGAACCCAGAGAATAAATCGAGAACTGTGGCCAGTGAATGCCATTTATCAAAGACTGCTGTTAATAAAATAGTCAAGAGACGCTAATACAATGATTTTAAATTTGAATACCAAGCCTTGCAAAAATTATATCATAATGATCTCAAAATGAAGTTCGATTCTGTAATTTGTTTCAACGGAACAAATGACAAATCCAACAATAATGATTCCTCGAGAAGATTGAGAATGTATTGGAAGGTATTCAAGGAGACGAAATAAGCAAATGTATAAGAAGTATGGGTTCCAGAACCGCAAAGTGCATTTTACAAAATGGTGGACATTTCAACACTTACTTCATTAATGTTCATCATTTACTTTCGAATAATCATTTGATTTTTCTTTCATTAAATGATAGTTCCGCTTAATTATTATGAATTAGGTTTTCACCTCTTGAAATTTGTAAATAATTATTACTTGTTTCTTGCTTTGATTCTGTTACGTTCCATTCAGTTGAAGATGAGTAAGTTGATTTTCTTATCAAATGTATTGCATGTTGTTAATTAAACTAAAGGTACCTAAATGTAATACAGATCCACCAAAGAAATTCGGATAAGGGTCAAAATCACCTGAAAATCAACTTTGAATGACATTGTATGATATATCGTTGAATTTAGCGTTAAAAGTTATTTCAAAATGTGTCATAAAATATGCAGGTCCGTATTGAAAAAAATGAGGTTGAGGAAGGCCCAGAGCGTACGAAACGTTGAATACGAAATCTGATTATGTCAAATTGAGGATAATTTACTGTCGAATAAAAAACTCCTGTGACATTTTTTGATAATATTCGAAATAAAGTGGGAAAAAAAGAAGAATCAAAATGACAGAATTTACTTTTCTTATGATATCTCAATAACCGCCCTGATAATCGATTTTTTGAACTGTTGAAATGTTATGAATGCAACTTTTTCTCCATTTGACCGACCTTCTAACTCTTATGGTTTTAAAGTTACCAATACAATCCCATTAAAAAAGTGGCCACTCTGTATAGCCCTGAATTTAACATATCCATTCTGGAAATGAGTAAATTAAATTTTAAAAATCTAATTCTTGCTTCCATTATAATAAAAAAAATAATTAGAGAACCAAGTGGGGATGCCAAGGAGAGTTTATTATTTGACAAAATAGAAACAGGGCATACCCACATTATTCCCCAATAAATATTTATTGATGAATAAAACTCAAATACATAAATTAAAATATCAAAGGTGGCGGTAAAAATATATTAATAATGTTTGCTACAAAATAATAAATGAAAATTTATGATAAAACTCATCTATATGGGTATTAATTCATTTTATTAGAATTGAATTGTGTTTCGCCATTTCATATCGTTATGTACTCTTTTTTATAAGCCACAAAACTCATTTTCAGAATCTTAACCACAATAACAGATTTACTTACAGCAATAAGTAAATGATGTTTGGGCTTGCACTCCGGTTCTTTCTCATCTTTATTTTCATTGGACGCCTTTGTATTTATTGTCTCATTTTCTTCATCCTCTGTGCAAAATTGCTTCGCAAAGAAATCCAGCATTATCTTTTTGCTATAGTTTTCTGAATATGGTGGTACCTGGTACTGTTTATATTCCTAAATTAGAAAAGTAGATTATGATATTTACAATATGAAAGGATACAATTTGGACAGGAATAGTTTATTCCCAAACATAAAACTGGTAAAAATGATTTTAACGAAAAACACAATAATACCCTTCACTAGAAGAACATGGGTTGTAACTCATCGATACTACAATGGATCTATACCATGATAGTGAGACCAAAGATCCGTTTCTTATATCACCAATGAACAAATTTGAAAGTATCAATTCAAACACGAAATAGATGAGCTTTTGAATCTGTTAATCCCTGATTTATGAACAGAATGACATACACCTATTTTTTTTTCTTTTCAATCCATTCGAAAAGGCTACATTTAAAAAAACCTTTAGGCTTATATTTGATTTCAACTCACATCTTTCATATTTCTGTCCATAGACATATTGAATCCAGGGTAATCAACAATTTTTTCAGAATTCAATCCCCGATTTTTTTTGGATCCTTGCAGCTTTACATTTTTTCCCTCGCTGTCAAACAACTCCAAATTAGAATAAACAAATTTGGCCTCCTCCAACCATCCTGGGGGGTAACCCAGTATTCTCATTTGATAAATATATGGAGGTAATTGATTTTTCTTCAGCCCGAGTGCTCCTCTCAATTCATCGGAAATTTTTCCTGGGACCAAGTGACTGAACTTCTGATCTTCTTCTAGATGATAGCCTGAAAGAGAAATCGATATATTTTTTAATTAACACGCTGATACTTTTTTGGCTTGGACATTTCAATTCAGCCAGTCCAAGAGGAGTATATTTTATACATAGCGTGTCAAGCGGTCACCCATCTAGTACTAACACCGACGTGTTTGACGTGATCAGACGAGAACCGGTAGCATTCAACGTGGTATGCGGCTGATACTTACTTCAATTACAATACAATAGATTTACTTGAAGAAGGAAAGTGAAAAATGTTTAAGGAAAAAATAAAAAACGCTCAAATGTGAGTTGAGCCATGCACAATCTATTATGTTTATTGATTAATGACCCTGTATTTGTATTTTGTTGGTGAATGTTAATGTCAAAGATAAGTCAAGTGGGGAAATAGAATTTTGACGTAAAGAGAAAAGTTTCATTGAAATTTACGACTGTTCAGCACAGAACTGAACATTTGGTGACCCCGACGTGATCCTTAGTATGGAGACGAATAGACCAACACGAAATTTAGCAGGAATGAATAGCAGACTTTAAAAGGCCCGACAACTTTGGAAATGGTATTAGGACTTCCAGGGCAGACAGAAACACAACATTAGCTGGATCTACGCACGACATTGTGCCCATTCAAGGTCAATCTCCATCAAAGAAAACCTCTTTAGGTGGGGAAAAGAGCAAATCAATTAAATCCAAAGAACTCTCGGAATCAAAACGTAGTTCTGTAGATTTGCAAAGAAAGAAGCTCATTCTAGAAAATGAGAAGAAACAACGGAGACAAATTCAGTTTGAACTCGAGTCCAAACAAAGAGAATTAGAAAACTCTCTTCGTTTGATAGATATGGAGGAGGAGTTGCAGAAAGCTGATTATGAAGCCCAGCTCACTGAAAAAACCAGTATTTCATCAAGAAATTCAAATATTGCTGAAATAGATAAATTTGTTGACAAAACAAATGATAATATTGTTGCCAATTGGATAAATGATCTTCCAGAAGCAATTGAGACCAAAGAAGACGAGAAATGGGCTATTTCCCAGGAAAATAGAAATTCCAACAACGAAATCAGAATGCTGTGTGATACTCCGAGGGATGTTCTAAGCTCAGTCAAAACTTCAGGACAATCCCAGGCCATTTCAGCGAAAATGAGTGCCAAACCCTTGCAAGGCTGGAAAATAGAACACTACCAAAAAGTGGAACACCACCAAAAAAACAAACGTAACAAGATCAGAATGGTTGATCCTAGCGGAAATGAGATACCAAGGAATATTATGGTTGAAAACTTTAGCAAGCACTTTTGCCTAGAGCCTTCTGCAGATAAAATTGATTATGGTTTTCACAAATAAGATCATTAGGACATGTTCACACTCCTTATATATTCATCATGTTAATTCTTATGTTGTCAAAGATAAAAATTCAAATTCTTCAGGTTTCGATGAAATATCCAATAATCTGATGAAAAAATGTGGCTCAAAGATCAGTGAAGTCTTATTGTACTTAATTAACATGTTGAGTAAGGCTGTACAAAGAAAACAATTTTTTTTTGTCACTTTTATTTAAATATGACTTTTTATATTTATATATATTATAAGATTTGAATTTAAATTGGTTTTTTGAATGATTTAATTTGCGGCATCACGTTGATCTCACGCCGTCTGAATAGAAGTAATTGTATTATTGAGCCGGCATGGTACCAATGTAATGTCTCATGATGCAGTAGGAGTTGTGGTCATCTGATCGGCTAGAAACAATTTATTGTTGTAGCTATGTACAACGAAAACACGTGGTTTCTGGCGGGTGCCGATTTCAAGATCAGTTGATGCAGTAATTTGAGTGAAGAAGTTGTATTAATTATTAAAAATGGGCGATTAGAGAAAAACCATGCCAATGCTACTAAGGCTGTATGTTAGCCTATTATATTTGTACTGCTTCAGCCTATTGAATTCATAATGCTCAACATCGAACTTCTTTTTATCAGAAGAATCTAGTCTATATGGGCTGTAAGATCTTTAAATAAATTGCGTCCTGATTCACAATATGCTCCTAATGTTGATATTTTCAAAGTCAAACTGAAGCGATTTTGACATGGAAAAACATATACTCTCGGGGAGATCTTCAGTTGAAAATTGTAGTCTCTGACTTTTTCTATGTATGAATTAATGGTGGAAATTGATAAAATATTATTATTATGTGGTAGGTAGATACTCACGATGTTTGCTTTTGTGCCTTGAATCTCTGTCGCCTTTGATTGATTTTGTTAAAATCTTTCGGTAATTGACAGTCCTTGAGGGCATGACTACCGTCGCAATTGAAACAAACTTGTGATGAAACCCTTACCTCCTCTTCTTCAATATCGCTATTGTTTTCGATTTGAAATTTACTTGAATATTTTGCACATGCATTGTATTCATTTTCATTTTGAGGGTTGGTGTCAAGCATGAAAAGATCTTTCTCTTTCTTCGCCTTCTTTTTTTTCTTCTTCTTAGCTTTTTCTGGGGTAACAGGTAACGGAGAACATAATTTTTCTTCTTCTATTTCTTCCTTGGAATTTTTAGAGACCATAATTTCGTCCACGATTATCCACTCACTGGAGTTGAACAAAGGATCCCTCTTTAAACTTATCGACAATTCATCTTCACTTACAACTTCTAATTCCACAAAGGATTCCACGAATCTAAGAAATTTAAATTTGTATAAATCCGACATATTTTTATTGCTAAATGTGATATGTAGACACTCAGTGTCTAGCATTTCTGATGAATCCACTACAGTTTTGACTGGGATTCTATTCTCTTCAACTTCACCCTCCTCGAAGTCTTCGCAAGGTTCAGCTTCAGTTTTTTGCTGAACAGTGCTGGAGGGCACCGAATTCTCTACAGGAACGTCATTCAATTCGTTTTCAATTATTTCAGGGGCATTTTCTTCGATTTCGGATTGTTTTTTCTGTTTTATTTCCAAATCCTTTTCACTTTCCAAGTTCGAGAGTGCATTCACAACTGAACTAACGAAATTTGATTCGGTTTTAATAATTTTGGCTTCTGGTTCGTTACAATCACTGTCGGAATCTTCTGGTGATATGTCATTGTCACTGATTTCGAAAACAACAATTTGAGACGGACTTTTTCGTTTCGCTCCTCTAGTATCCATTTTTTTATTTCTATTTTTTTCTGCTGACTAAAACTGAAAAATGAAAATTATAATTTGTCAAATGTCAATTATTGAGTCATTACTGCGCATGCTCATTTTTTCACCAATTAGAAGATTCCAGATACACATATCCACTGGAGGTGCGTTCTGTTATTCAACACCGAGTTGTAGCGGAGTGAGAGCAGATTCTTGTCACATGACTTCGGAATAAGGGCACAGACAGGGTTATTATAATAACCCTGGGCACAGAGTCGTTACACAGAGGAGAAGGCTAGACAAGACATACGAAATTAAAGAGAGATGGAGTCCTATCTCCAGTTAAATGATCGGAAGAACTGTCAGAACAATGATGCGCTTCTTGACCTTCGTGAAGGTTATTTGAAATATACAACTGAAGGGGTTACGGCAAGGCCTCCATTTTAAATGATGACGTGTTTATGGCCCAGAATTACCGAATTCACAAAATCTCAAAATTAAATAAGAAATTCAAAAAAATTAACGGTTTTATTCTACATAACACATGCAAAAACTCAAGCATCCAACACTACAACTGATTTCGAAAGCGAATCTTCAATCAATTATTCAATTTTCATTAATTTTTTCGACCTTGCCACTTATGTTGGCAGTATAGTCCTAATTCCAAATGAAACATAATTTAGAACTCCCAACTGTGCCTATCTCAGTCAAGGTCCGAAATCAATTAAGCTGCAAACCAACATCAAAGGAAAGGGCGAAGCTTCCTATCTGTAATAAGGGGCGTTAATTATACCGAACGACCAGGAACGTTTGGATCAAATGGGAAATTAAAATTAGATGCCCCAGAGTGGTGAAAATTCAAACCAGACATATGTACATTGTCTGTTTCCTCAGAGGCGATAGAAAATAAGTGATACGCTTCCTACCGGCCTTCTTAAGACCTTGAGAATCAGGGACAAAGTTTGTTTACAAATATTTCCCGTGCTTTTGGATGGGCCATAATTTGCGATTAATTGAGGATCTGTCTTCATTCTGCCAATTAACGTCGAATATTTCCATACTCTTGGATTTCTAGTTCGTGTACGTGAGTTTTTTTTCTGGTGATAGTCTCTGCCGAACATGGGGAAATACAACTCATGTTGTTCAGTCTTTAAATTTCTTTCAGGGGCACAGCTTCATATTTCTCTCCTCTGCAGAATGTTTCTGGGTAGAGCTCATCCAGTATTGAAACGACCTGTTGGTAGGTAGAGAGGGGGAAACACGAGTGGACACGATTTGCTGTGCTACGGCGAATCTTCACCAGTGTCTTGGCATGCAGCGTTTGAAAGGCTAGGTTTGTTTAATTAATAAATAGGTTGTGCAGTTATTCATTCAACTTTGCAATAGTTTACTCGTTACCTTGTCAAAATGCACAGTGGTAAGTACTATTCAGTAGCGGAAAAAGAAATAGGAGTGTTAGGAAAGTTATAGGAGTGTAAGTTCTCTACGTCTCGTGAATCGCCTATACCAAATAATTTGGTACGCCTATGGAATTTCTATTACTAGCCACAGTTAGACAATGGCTCGGGTATCCTCGAGAAAAATTGGTTGTTAGGTGGGGGAAGGCCAAAGAGGTCGTTTCAATACTGGACGAACTCTATCCCAAACACACTTTACGTCAGTTTGAGAAATCAGAGGTGCGTTCGATTATTAACTCCATCGAGTATAATTTACTAAATATCGTTCAAAAATCGTAAAGTTGTGTATATTTTACTATAAGACTGTCATTCGAAAATACCCGAGTATTCGCTACCGAGTTAACTCTCGAGACTCTACAAAAGAGCTGAGTTTATTTTACTCCACAAAATTGACACAAGAAGCAGTGTTGCCAATAACAAATCAACAAAGTACACGCTACTTTGACCCAAAATACCCAATTTTACCCGCGGGAATTTTAAAATACCCGCATTTTACCCGCTTACAATTTTGAAGTGTTTCAGTCATAGGTTTTCCCCTTAGATCATATATCATAGCATATATGATCTAAGGTTTTCTCCCCTACGCCTCTGGCGGGTAGGTTGGAAAAACTTAAGAAGGATCAGTCGGAACAATCGAGATGACCTGCGTTTTATTGGCCCTTATTTTTATTCTGGAAGAACTAATCGGTACTATTGGCATACCTGTCAATACTAAAACATCGACATCAGTTACTCTAGAATAAGAATGGTCAACAAAATGCATTATCAATGGCAATCCATTGTAACAGCGTCGTTTACTGGCAACTTTTAATTGAGCTGGGCGGATAATCTTTTATCTTTTCGTTCGGCGCCAATTACTATAAAAATCTTCTGTGTGAAGACTAAAATTAGAAATTGAGTTATTCTTCAGTGTATTAAATGTTAAAATAAGACAAAAACATTTCAATAAAATATGTATTGTTCAAACATAAATAGAAAAGTAATTTTCCATAATAAAATATATATATATATATATATATATATATATATATATATATATATATATATATATATATATATATATATATATATATATATATATATATATATATTCTTGTTTTTATTTCTTGGTTGGTTATATCCATAATTTATGTAAATTATTTACGAAAAAACAAATCAAAAATTGCCTCCATTATTTACAGAATAAATTGAAAAAGTCCCCAGCTGAGGACGAAACGTCTTTATATTGAACGACTTTCGTTTTACTAAGAATCCAAAGCCCAATAAACCCCTAGTAACTATATATATATATATATATATATATGATTTGAAACACAGTTATTTATCATCACTCATATAGAAACATAACACACAAAAGTTTAACATACACACATACTTTAAAAATAAGAAATAAGATATGTAAAGCTGTAGCAGTAACTTTTAAGTTTCGTGGTAGTGGCCTCACTTCAACAAAACATCAAAACAGTGAATAATTCACATGAGATGAAAATGGAAGGAAATACCCGAATTTTACCCGCAAAATTAAAATACCCACAAGAATACACGCAAAACAGGAAAATACCCAAAAATCGTGTAATTACACGCAGATTGGCAACACTGACAAGAAGCCAGCTTCAAAAAGCTGGTATGGAAGGTTGCCTTTAAGGCGGCCTTCCATACCAGCTTTTTGAAGCTGGCTTCTTGCCTCCAGCCAATCAGGGTACCTCAAAACTAACCGCCGCTTTTTCAAGGTCATGCCGCTATTTGTTGGTTCAAGTTTTACTTTTTGCGACAAATTGTTGACCAACCTGTTTATAAAATCGTTGCTCTCCTTTTCTATAGACTTTAACCTGAACACTGAGTAACACCGCGTTTGTTCTGCTCTATGAAAATGGTCATTTGGAAATAGCAGCAAGTTGACGCTGAAAGCTGGTATGGAAGGCCGCCTTTACACTACTCTCGCCAAAAAGCCATACCTAAACGGCCGGAATCCGAATGGAGTGACTCTTAATGCACGGTGTGACAAGCCGAACCCACCTTGGAAATAGATTAGAAAAAATGGCGCCAAGCATAACCGTTTTGAATTAAACTTGACAAATCAGTTTTGTAGAATAGCGCCAAAAAAATCCCCACGACAAACACTGGTGATATTCCTGCATTGATTTAATACGGACTTATATAGCTTCGATTCTTTCACCAAACGAATCAATGCCGTTCCCAAAAAGAGATGTGAAACGTATGCCCCGGTCAAGAAAATTGGAAAACCTTGCTATGAAAAATGGTAGGAGACATGCCATATTCAACACCGCTGGTGACAAGTACATAGGAGAATGGCATGAGAATAAAATGTGTGGTAAGTTTTAATAATTTTTAATTTGACATTTTATAAATATATTATCAGGGCCGGCTTTAGGTACAAGTGAAGCTGAAAATCCGAAAAATACTTTTTTAATTATGCCGATTATACCAGATTTAAGTCCTCAAAATGCACCGATGATGTTTCATTTTGAAATTGTATGTGATGCTGTTATTCAATGTACCTACCTATTGATTTTATATTTTTTATTTATATTTCTTGGTTCACTCAAAACATATTTTTCTATTTTCTAGGCTCGTTTCATCGAAATGTGAAACCATCATTTTTTGTAAAAAAAAATATTTTATAAAAACTGTCAAACCATTGGATCCGTATACAGCGAAAATTCAATATTTGCGTGCGTCAGGGGAGGGGGGCAATTGCACCCATTGCCCTCCAGTATCCGCGCCTTATTAGACCTTAATAGTCATGAACACAATGAAAAGGCAGACCAACAGACCAACTTGCAAACAAGTATCTGAAACACCATTCACAGAACCATGTTTGGAATTCGCAACGCCCGATCTGGAAGGCTGATAAAAGAGTGGATAAAGTCAAACTATAACTGATCTTAACCCGAACAGTACTAAGGGGCGCACAATAAATAATTTACTAACTGGTGATGTAAGAAAATACACAGATAAACCGTGGAATGCAGATTGTATGGGGAGAAGGAAACAGGCTCTCACATCATCTTCAAATGTGATGCACTGGAAAATAGGAACATAACTTTCGGACAAATAAATATGGAAATGGGCATGAATCCGAAACCTAGTGATGAATAGGCTGTTTTACCTTGTAAAAGACGCAGGCCTGTCTGTACAACTAGGAACCACTGACAATACAATAGACCCTCGCAGGTCTCAATATTAAATGATAGCCCGGTCATTCGCTTGTCAGCTTCTAACCAACAAAATATCTTATACCGGGTGGTCCACTTACGACTATCCATCCTCAATAACTCCCAGAAAAATTATTTTACAAAAAATCGCCGGGCCACGTCAATTTTTGTTTGGAGGGGGACACCATTTGACCAAAGAAGATATGTTACTTCAACCCCCTACTCCCCAAAGCAATCCCCTCTATAATTTTAATAGGGAATGAGGGTCCTCATACATCATTGTGAAGGTAATTCAATTCTGATACTAGCAGTGCAACATTTTCTGAATTTGAAAAAGGCGTGCTCGAGATATTCGAGTTCAAATGGTATATTGGTGAATTGTGAGTAAATAAATTATACAAAATAGATTACCAAACAATTATTCACAAAAAATGTTCAAAATGACTGCCCTTAACTCCCAGACAGTAGTACAGTCTATTTTCAAATGCCTCCTGCACCTTTGAATCTGTTTCTCTGGTAATTGCCTGGCATTCAGTTATAATTCTTCTTTCCAAATATATTGGAACTCGACGACCTATCCATTTGTTTGGAACAGTTTGGGATATCCATTCTCTCACCTGTAATAGGAAATGAGGTGGTGCCCCATCTTGCTGGAAATAAATGTTATCTGCCAATAGACTTGGATTACCATCATCAAAGTCCGTGTTAACAGCATCCAAAATAAGTGGTTCAATCAGATTCTGCAGCATATCCAAATAAACCGCACCATTTAAATCACCTTGGATAAATATTGGGCCAATGATTTTATTACCCAGAATCCCTGCCCACACATTCAACTTTTGAAGCCATTGTGTGCTCTTCTCATTTCGTCTGTCTGTCGTAGTCATCCTCATTCAGTTCATGGTGAAAATGCAACTTATACGGATAAAATTTGTGCAATTTTAGCACCCTCATTATGGAAGTTCTCGATATGCCTGTTATGCTACTGAGTTGCCGTGTAGACAAAGTTGGGTCAACTTGTCCCAAAACTTCTATTTGATTGATCTCGTTTGTAACAGACGCCATCCTATTCTTTTTTTTTTATTGGCGACTGATCCAGTCTCACGGAATTTCACCACAAGATCCAAGATATATCTAGAATCATAAAAAAATACCAAAATCTTTTTCTATAACCATTTTTTCTAATACTCACTTGTGAGTTATGTTTCTGTTTTCGTGTCTCTCATTGAAGATCCGAGCTGTTGCTCGTGCAACTCATTTTGAGCAGCAAAAATAAAAATCATTTCAACTTTCTCGTCTTTTGTGTAAACCATCGCGATACAAGTAGAATTGTTGAATTACGTGGTCACTTCTCGATTCTACACTATAACCATTTCACAAAAAAATGGTTCTCAGAGATTAGTATTTCTTCTTTGACAATCATGTTGACTAAAAAAAACTGAAACGTGTACCCGGTGAGCAAATAAAATAAGACAATCGGTGGATGATTACGACTGAACTGTACTACTGTCTGGGAGACAATAATGGAGATCATTTTGAACATTTAAACTCGAATATCTCGAGAACGCCTCATTCAAATTTAGAAAATTTTGCAATGCTAGTATCAGAATTGAATTACCTTCACAATGATGTATGACCGACCCTCATTCCCTATTAAAATTATAGAGGGGGTTGCTCTGGGGAATAGGGGGGTTTTGAAGTAAAACATATCTTCTTCTCGTCAAATGGTGTCCCCCTCCAAACAAAAATCGACGTGTCTCGGCGATTTTTTGTAAAATAATGTAACGTAAATAAACTTAACTTGGTTTTACTAATTTATTTAACACTTAAATATACAACTTAATTTATATTACTACGCTACTGTATAGCTCGATCGTATGGGCTCGTTCAGACTGTCCGTGAGACTTGAGGGCTGTCTATTTATCTCCGATACAGCATTCTCGATGTTTCGAATTCTTTCAGTTGGCGACGGCATGTTCCAATTGTTTCCAATATTGACCGTTGTTTTCCGCGGAAGAGCGACTGGATGGTTCTCGAATATCTCCGGGGATGATCTCATCGCTGTCGATGGCAACGTGTGAGGCGACAGGTCCGGCCTAGGTTCGTTACATTGCCCCCTTCTTAAAGACATTTCGTCCCGAAATTTCATCCTTGGAGTGTGACGATATCTGCATGACTCCCCATATCTGCACCGTGAAGTTCGATGGAAGTAACACTCCACGGTCTTCATGATCGGTCGTGGAAGAGGGTTACAGCAAACCAAAATCCTGACGCCGCTGGATCTGAATATCGCCTCCAGCATACTTCTTATGACTCTCCAGTCCAACCCATCAATACCACAGGATAGTTTTGGAATTGCTAGATCCGCCAGATTCTGGTCCACCATAGTATCTCTTAGTTTGGTGAGACTCTTCCAGACATCTTCACAGGACGGTTTATCTTGGGAATGCCTCTTGGTAACTAGGTAGTAGATGTTTCTCTGGCCTTTCTTCAACTGTAGCACCCCACCAACTTCTGGATTCTGCTCCCGCAGTGTTTGGAGTTGACCAAATTTCTTGGAGAACACTACGGCGATGCCCTGGACATTCGAAGATCTTCTGCCACACAGTGCGCTAGTGCGTAGTCAGCAGGCACCTCGAAAGGTCTCGTGACTCCTCTTAGTAACCCCATGTAGAACTTTCTGCCCGTTTGAATACAAGGACATAAACTTCTCGAACGTCATATCATCCTCCGGTGGCTTGAGGGGTGCGAACTTGGTCATGGTTTCCAGCGTAAGGGGCCAACCTGTTGAAATGGACGACCCTTGGTTTCCCTCGGGGTGGCTTATGGATTCGGTACAAGGTCGTTTATCCTTTTCACGATTTTATACGGGCCTTCCCACGAGTTCCGCAACTTTGGTGATAGTCCACGACGACGTTTGGGGTTGTACAGCCAAACCAGGTCATCAACCTTAAATCCTCCAGCGTCGGCCTTGATGTCATAGGTCTTCTTCATTTTATCGCTGGCACTCTGGATGTTCAACCGGACTCGTTCGTGGATGTCGTCCATTCTCTGCCGAAGTTTGCTGACGTAGTCCTCTCCCCAGTGTCTTGTCCTGGCGGTATCCCAAACTTCAGGTCACAAGGCAGTCGCAGTTCTCGGCCCATTATAATACTAGCAGGAGTTTGACCGGTTGACCGTGTACTGCGGATCGATAGGCCATCAGGAACAAATGAAGATACTGGTCCCAGTCTCTTTGACGGTCAGAGACAACCTTGGATCAAGTGGCGGTTGATCGTCCTGTTCATCCGTTCCACCATTCCATCGGACTGCGGATGTAGGGCCGTGGTTCTTGTCTTCGGATGTTCAGCAGTAGACATATTTCTTGGAAAAGGTTGGATTCGAAATTTCTGTCTTGATCCGAGTGCAGCTCCATTGGAATACCGAATCGACATATCCACTCTTTCACCAAGACGTCGGCGACGGTGATGGCTTCCCTGGTTGGGCGGGGCATAGGCTTCCGCCCACTTACTGGAAGTAGTCCATTGCCACAAGGATGTATTTATTCCCGTGGTCGGATACGGGAAACGGGCCGGCGATGTCAATGGCGATTCTCTCGAACGGGCTGCCTACGTTGTACTGACGCATCGGGGCCTTGGGTCGTATTCGAGGTCCATTGCTAGCAGCGCATACAGCGCACTTTCTGCACCAGTCCTGGACGTCAACGACAATTGGTCCAGTAAAACCGTTGCCTCACTTTCTGCAGGGTCTTCGTCATCCCAGATGTCCTCCAGCGACTCCATCATGGATTTCCCGCAGCACTTCCTCTCTTCTGTTCCTGGGAACAATTATTTGGCGCTGTCTTCCCCACCAATATCGGCCTCCAACACACGTTTCAGGATCCCATTGTCCAGAATAAGAGGTTCCATTGTGCCCAATGGGACTTAACAGCCGGCGGTAACCTGCGACTTCCTGCCATGATGGTCTTCGATTGCCCTTCTTCCAGCTGACGACTAAGCCAAGGTCGGGGTCTCTCTTTGGTCTTTTCTGGATCTTGCTGTCATTCCAGTTGTCATCCATTGCCGCGGTTCTACAAAGTGTTGCTTCTTTCTCTTCTGCTCGTCGGCAATGTGGCAATCATCTGGACATGGTCTTCGCGACAAGGCATCTGCATTCTTATGGCTAGTTCCGGCTCGATGTTCGATCTCGAAATCAATTCTTGGAGTCTCTCGATCCAACGTGCTACTTGACCCTCAGGATTTTTGAACTGTAAGGCCATTTGAGAGCTGCATGGTCAGTTCTCAACAGGAATCTTCTTCCATACCGTACTTGTAGAAGTGTTCCCTCCCTTTACAACATAACAGCTCTCGCCTGGTAAAACAGTAATTGCGCTCTGGTTTGCTAAGCGTCTTGCTGAAATAACCAATGACCTTCTCCTGTCCCTCCTGGATCTGAGATAGGGACAGCTCAAGTCCCACGTTGCTGGCGTCCGTATCCAAAATGAATTTCCCTTTGGGTAGGGGATAGCTCAGTATAGGGTGCGTTGATCAAAGCTCCTTTCAGCTTCCTGAATGAGTCTTGACATTCTTCGGACCACTGGAACTTTTTTTGGCCTTCCGTGAGCTTGGTCAGTGGTTTAGCGATGTTAGGAATCAGCACATATCGGCGATAATATTGCATAAACCAAGGAAACTCGAAGTTGGTGAATGTCTTTTGGGATGGGGCCAATCCTTTACTGCTTTGCTCTTCTGGTCGTCCATTGCTTCTCGTTCCCCAGAGCAGACGTGTCCGAGGTATCGTACTTCTTGTTGGGACAGTTGGCATTTCTTAGGGCTTATTTTCAATCGGAAGTTCTTCAGTCGCAGTAATACTTCCTCCAGGTTTTTACCGTGGTCCTCAAACGATCTGCCAACCACAATTATGTCGTCGAGATACACTAGACACGTGTTCCATGAGAGTCCCTTCAGTACTGTTTCCATCAATCTTTCGAATGTGGCGGGGCATTACAGAGCCAATGGCATAACGGTGAACTGCCACAATCCTGAGCCGATGGTAAAAACAGTCTTTTCTCGATCTTCCTGAGCCAGTTCTACTTGCCAGTATCCACTCTTCAGATCAGGGGTCGAGAAAATCGTGGAACCAGCAACGTGTCTAGGGTGTCATCTATTCTCGGGAGAGGGTAACTGTCCTTCTTCGTGACATTATTAAGTTGGCGATAGTCTCACAAAAGCGTGTCGATCCATCCTTTTTCTTCACCAGGTACGACTGGAAGGACCAGGGACGTCAGATGGTTCGATAACTCCTTCTTTTCCCATATCGCTGACTATTTTGTCAGCCTCTTCCCTTGGCTAAGAGGAAGTCTTCTTGCTGATTGCCGGATCGGTCGGCACCCCATTATCAATCTTGTGCTGGACCACATTAGTTCGACCTCCTTTTCCTTGTCCGGTATCGAAGATGTCTTGGTACTTCTTAACTAAATCTTTAGTTTGGGATGTTGAGCTGGTTTATATCTTTGGAAGAGATGGCAACTAATTTTCTAGTTCTGTGGTTAAGTTGTTGGGTTGGTAATCGTACCCGTACCTCCGGATCACTGGGAAACGGCGAGCAGTGCCCCAATATTGTTCCTTTCTTCAAGGTCACTGGAAAATAATTGACATTCATGACCTTACGGGCACAAATTTGTCAGCACGCAACAAGGTTTCCCTAGTGCAATCCCTCGTCCAATTTTCTCATCATGAAGTTTGGGCTCGAACATCACCACGTTTCCACTGCTCGTATTTCCCGCCCAGGCGGCCTCCAGAATGGTTTCAGCCCTCTCAGGTACGCTTACATCTTAGCCAACCAACACACGGATCACCCTCACTTCTCCCTGAAGCACCAGCTCTTCTCCGTTGACACGTGGGACGCCGTCTTTGAAATCAATTCAAACCCTCTGGAATTCATGATTCCATTCCGATGATTGCATCGTCTTCGATGTCCGCTAAAGTGCCTGATGTTTCACTTTAGTGCTGCCAAAATTATTTCAATCGGTAGCTCGCCATATACGGTAGCTGGCTCCCCTGTTGCTGTGCGTAGCTTCCAAGTTGTTGTTCAATCCGTTCCGGTGTTCTGAAAGGAAGGCCGAGAATTGTCCTAGTCGCACCTGTATCTACTGGCATGGTGCAAGGCTCGTTATTGATGAGACCGTCTACGAAGACACCTTTGTTCTGTCGTTGAAGGATAGCGACATATGCGTTGTTAACCGGGGCTTGCCGGACACATGCCGACGATTGCCCTTCTCGTCGACCTTTTTGTTTTCCTGCATCGGGTCGATGAATGTTGGACATTGCTACGCACATGTCCAATTTTCCCAATTCCGGCATCTTATCTGTCTTTTCTCAGGCAACACTTCCTTCATCACTTTTCTTATGGCAGCTTCCAAGTTAGCAGGCTCCGGTGAGTCTTCCTCAATCGTTTTGAACTTTACTTTGGGTTTTGCAGCATTGTTTTGCTGCTTCAATTCAAAGCGCGTGCCAGTGCGTCTACGAGATGTGTTGGACGAGCTAATGTCAACGCTTGTCTGGTTTCTTGGTCACGGAGTCCATCCAAGAATGCCTGAACCGCTAATCGCTCCATTACATTCTCCGGTGTGGCTGGATATGCGAGACGAACCAAGCGTGCAATGTCAGCTTCGAATTCTTGTAAGGATTCGCCCGATTTCTGGCAGCGATTTTTCAGTTGGGAGTGGTATACGTGTTCCAAATGGGCCTGGCCATATCGTAATTCTAGATGTTTAATCAGCTGATCATAGTCCTCCTGTTCTTGGGGTAAGGTTTGTAGAATATTCGTCGCTTCTCCACGTAATGCAAGTGTTAGTGCTACAGCTCTTTCCCCTGCATTCCATCCATTTGCTTTGGCCGCTGCTTCAAACTGTCGGCGGTAATTTTCCCCATGGATTTTTCCGTCGAATTGAGGCGGCTTCATGGAAAAGCTTCCTATTTCAGAAATTACCTTTTACATCTTTTTATACCCTCTTGAACTTTTATCCAAGTTCAAACTCAAGTCCAACATTACAATTTCGTTAACCATCTCTGTGGAGGGGGCACTATTAATTCGTTTTTTCCCGCTTACTGATCGTTTCCTTTATTTTATCTACCTCCGTGTTCATTTGCTCCCTAATTTTATCTATCTCTGTCTCAACGGTTCCCATTCTTTCTTCTAGAAATCTAGCCACACCACACAATTCTTTTTTTAGACCTTCTGTGTTTTCCAGGAACTTCTCTTCCAGGCTTCTTGCATTTTCTTCCAGGCTTCTTGAATTTTCTTCAAGCTTCTCTTCCAGATTTTTAGCATTTTCTTCGAGTTTATTCATTACCAAACTCAAATCACCTCCGGGAACTTCGAATAAAAATGTTTCGGGGTCCTCACCTTCTTGTATAAGTCCTTCTGCAAGTCTTTCCTGGAGTACTTGCTTTTTACCCGTTGTTTCCAGTTCCCTTTCCTCCAATTCCTGTTTCAATTCCCTACCTTCAAGTCCGCAAGGCGCACTTTTCTTGAACACATTTTGTCTTTTGACGAGGTATCAGTCTGTTTCACACGAAAAGTTTATCAGTTTGTTAAAAATTCACTTCAGCAATTCTTTTCCACGGGCCACCAGTCTATTGTCTGTTTCACGCGAAGAGTGTGTCAGTTTATATTCCACACAATTGTCCACTTCGCGAAAACCGGGCCACTGTCTATTTTCTGTTTCACGCGAACAGTGTATCAGTTTATATTCCACGCACAATTGTCCACTTCGCGAAAACCGGGCCACTGTCTATTTTGGGCGTACAAAAGGTCTATCAATTTATTTTTCTGACTATCCACTCCACGATCACTTGTTTATTTTCAAAATCTCACTTCCGACACCAATTGTAACGTAAATAAACTTAACTTGGTTTTACTAATTTATTTAACACTTAAATATACAACTTAATTTATATTACTACGCTACTGTATAGCTCGATCGTATGGGCTCGTTCAGACTGTCCGTGAGACTTGAGGGCTGTCTATTTATCTCCGATACAGCATTCTCGATGTTTCGAATTCTTTCAGTTGGCGACGGCATGTTCCAATTGTTTCCAATATTGACCGTTGTTTTCCGCGGAAGAGCGACTGGATGGTTCTCGAATATCTCCGGGGATGATCTCATCGCTGTCGATGGCAACGTGTGAGGCGACAGGTCCGGCCTAGGTTCGTTACAATAATTTTTCTGGGAGTTATTGAGGGTCATAAGTGGACCACCCGGTATAGAATCCGGTCATTACATCGCAATAATCACATCTTAACGTGACATCCACTCTGTACATCGCAGTGATGTAATAACACTAATATCACATTGGTACCTCACTGTGACGTCTCAGAGATGTCATGTCAGATGAGTTTTCTGAGCAGTTGAAAACAATATTTTGCTTCTTTCGTGTATTCTGAGTAGTCTGTCAAATGTCTTCCTTTCGTAATTAAAAACTCATTAGGAATTACTGTGCTCTGAACCAACTAAGCTACATTCAAGAAAACCATAAAAAAATGGGTAGACATACAGGCTCAAACTGGTGGGACCATTCTCTAGGGAAGAGTCAGGCAAAAAGGTTCCTTAGAGACCATCGCCTAAACTCACGGCAGATATACTAAGCAAGGTCGGAAAGTAACTGTAGTACTCCATATCTCCAAGAGGAGTAGATCTGAGACGGATTTTAATAAGGTCAGAAAGTCTCTGTTAAAACGTTAGTAGGTCAAGCTAGCAGCGTTCCTCTAACAACTATGGAAACACAATTGACCGGACTTTTTTTGTTCATCGACAATAAACACAATCCTTATAACACTTATAACAATTGGATGGACAATATAACACCATAAAATAAGAAGGCTTTTGGCACTAGATTCATCAATTCCATTTTATTCTTCCTCAAATTTCATTTGGATATTGAAACAATATGTTTGATAAACCCATCGAAATAATGTTAATGCTTCTTTAAATAATTATTAGGTATGTCACACGTACATGTTCCTGCAGCACAGCATTTATTATGGCGAAGTCGCTAAGGAGAATCTTACAAGGAACAAATTAATATCCCAGCAAAATTACATTTTGATAAATTATTGGGTTTTCGAACTCATTCTTATAAAGAGTGATTTATACCAACACACGAAAAACACGTAGGACATACAAAAAAAAAAGTTAAAAGATATGACTAAAAAAAAACGAATCTTATTTTTTCACAGAAATGCGCCGCCCATTGTATTCAACTAATCTGATATAATGCGAAGGACTTTCCCCTTTATCAGAGTAAAAACTGGCAACAAAACCTGGTTAGTAGTGACTTTTTGGTTTTAGTCCCCCTATTAGCATACCAAAAAACACACTTCTGAACTTTTTCTGGATATAGAAAATAATATCACAGTATTCCTGCGAAGTAAACACTGGCATATTCAACGGGATCAATTCACGAAAATTTAAAAAACAATACAATGTACCTACTCAGAATACGCAAGCACACTAACCCATTGACCTACAAATCACATGCTGAACTGGGAATGCTTGTCTCACATCGTCCGGCAAAGCTCTATACTCAGTATATAAAAATATAATACAGTACCTCGGATTGTTCTAAAAATTTGCAGAGGTTTTCCAACATGGAAGATGAATACACCATTTTATTTTCAGCAAGTTGGTGTAAATCACCCTATATATTCTTTAATGATCTATTTCAAAATTGTTAATGGTAAAGTTACTATTCTGTAGGTTTATTATCGTTTGCTATAAATGTTGAAACATTCATATGGAACGATAAATAAGGCACGTTTCCAAAGGTTTGCCTGATAGGGCTCCAAAAAAATCTTTGGAAAAGACAAGTGAAATATTCGAAAATCAGAGGTTGCTCTCAATAAATTATTATATATTTTTCAGTTTGTGAACAATTATTCATTGATTGCCCGAGTGCTTTTTACAACTGTAGGAACATCGTATCACATTTCCAGGTCTCATCCAGTGGTTGTTGTCCGCAGCGTCAGAATATGAAACAATATGTTAGAACTATGCCCAAAACTATAAGTTTTTCGATGTTCGGTACAATGGTACAACTATAACACGTCAACTCACAGGTTGGAACAGACTAGTGTTTAAAATTGACAATCGAATTTACAAATGGGATTTCAACAACTTTCAACACGTGCTGAACAATTCAATACTGGTTGTCAATCAACTGGATCAAAATTAATAAATATATGAAATTTATTCTAGAGATTCACAATCTGAATTCGATCAGACATACAAACTATTTAACAAAAAATTAAACCGACGAAATACGGAACTGAAAAGTAAAAAATAAAATAAACCTTCTTAGTCTCAATAACTAAGCTCCCAAACTAATGTAAGTAACTAATTTTGAGTCGGCGCCAAACCAAGAAGCAAATTAATTAGGTAAGGCGTAAAATGATGGCATCGAGTTGGGCGGTGAGATTCTGATAATTTAATGATCTTCGATGATTGCTTATTTGGCGCCGACTCAAAATTAGTTACTTACATTAGTTTAGGAGCTTAGTTATTGAGACTAAGAAGATTTATTTTATTTTTTAATTTTCAGTTCCGTATTTCGTCGGTTTAATTTTTTGTTAAAAAGTTTTTATTTTTCAATTTTTTGTGGCAGAAATCTACTAATTACCAAGTGCTTGTTTTTTGATTACTTCCAAAATACTTACCCACCTTACTTCAACTATTACCAGTTAAATAATATGATTATCTACTTTTACTATTTGTTGTAATATAAATAATTTTTGTTGTTCTGGTTAGTTTATTTCATTACTTTGTATATCATTCCATCCTCTCATAGAATATATTGATTGTGATAATGACACTAGCGATCTGTCATTGTCAACTACATATGTGTGCCAATGTTCACAAGTGAAAAATTTATTATCCCCTATTTTTCTACCCGTAAGGGTGGATAATTCCATTCGAAATCCTAATATGATCAACTATGAAGTATACCCTATCTGATAAAAGAAGAATCATCCAAATCGAAGATCCCAGTACAAAGTAATAGTTGATAGAATCGGTTAACGGACCAGAATTCAGAGGGTGAGTGATCAATATCCTTCATTTTGCTACCCTTAGGGGTGGATTTCATCTTTTAAATCCAAATGGGACCAACTTCGAAGTACACCCTATCCACTGAAAAAATTATTATCGGAATCGGACGTCTCAGTAAAAAGTTATGCGTGATCATACATGAAAAATAAAAATAAAAAAATTAAATATACGCGTCGACTAGAGAACCTCCTCCTTTTTGGTTTTGTCGGTTAAAAAACTACAAATTATCCATACCGAATGTTAAAAATATTGAGTTCATAACAAACTGACTATACGTATAAGCAAATTCTGAAAATATTTCCAACAAATGGTAAGATAGTTTCTTCACAAACAATGTATGTGAATGTAACCATCCAATGGATGGCCACTTTGAAGACAATGCATATGTTAAAAAGTTCACGAAACATGTCGAAACTACATTTATTTTAAAGGAAAAGGGACGTTATTGAGCAAAAATAAGGAAGAAATCTATGAAGGTGATTTTAAAAACAACTTTCGCCACGGATTTGGAGTTCTGGTACATAAACTTGCCAAATCCAATGTGTTCAAGTTGTCCTATAGGGGCTATTGGAAAAATGGAAAACAGCATGGAGAGGGTCTCCGAATTTATACAGATAAGGGATTCTTCATGGGAAATTGGAAATATGGTAAACGAGATGGTTACGGACAAATGTGGTATGAGGATGGTTCTTATTTTGAAGGAAACTGGCTCAAAGACCTTAGACATGGAAAAGGTAAGCGGAAATTGATTTTAAAAAAAATTGGCAGCTGATAATTAATCAGCAAAGCATTGTTTTATTGTATTTTGGACAATTATTATAACTGATTTAGAACCAAGAATTGAGGCGTTATATTTTACATACTTGTTTTCTAGTTCTGAATTTACATTGGGGAGAAATGAATATTTCATGCATGTTTTTCTATGACCACTATATTTGTATATGTAGTGGTCGATGGAGTTTCATCTGACACTCTACTCATAAATGCTGGTGTTCCGCAAGGATCTATTCTCGCACCAACACTATTTCTACTTCACATCAACGACCTGTTGAAAGCAACTTCATGTCCAGTACACAGCTTTGCCGATGATAGTACCCTCCATACCGCTTTCTCTTCCAGGGCCCCTATATCAGCCCGTGAAACCAGAAATGAACGAGGAAGAAATGTTAATAATATAAATATGGACTTAGCAACAATTCTCGAGTGGGGATCTAATAACCTGGTAGAATTCAATGCAAACAAAACACAAGCATGTCTTTTCTCTAGAAAAGTCGATCTCACTGTGCCTAACATAACTTTGTCAGGAGTAACCATACCACTGAAGTCATCCATATCGATGCTTGGTATTACTATCAGCAATAACCTTTCCTGGGAAAATCACGTGAGGTCCATTGCCAAAAGTGCATCCCAAAAACTTGGTTTTTTGTTTTGTGCCAAGAGCTATTTCACCCCCACCCAGCTGCTTATGATCTATAAGGCACAGATCCGACCTGTCCTGGAATACTGTTCCCATATTTGGAGCGCGGCACCTAAACATATCCTGAGGCTATTGGATTCTGTCCAAAAAAGGGCAATTCGTCTCGTCGGTGATGCCTCGCTTACAAACTCGCTCACTTGTCTGGAACACCGTAGAAAAGTTGGCGATTTGTCTCTATTTTGCGCGGCACCTAAACATATCCTGAGGCTATTGGATTCTGTCCAAAATAGAACAATCGTTCCTGCTTTGGCAGTCTCTTCGAGACTAACCCGTCAAGTTCAGTCATCACACCCCTTCGTGGTCACTTTGGAGACCTGCAGAACATCACTTTCCAAAGACTCGTTCATCCAACGAACAGCGAGGCTTTGGAACTCATTGCCTAGGTAGGTGTTCCCCGAGGCATACAACCTCCAGAAATTTAAGAAGAACACCAACTCCTACCTTCTTTCCCTTGGTTCCCACGATGTTCTCTGAACATTACAGGATATCCCTTTTCGTGGGAACCAGAACATAAAAAAAAAAAAAAAAACTCCCCTGCTTGTTGAAATTATATATGACAAAAAACATTTCTTTATATTGCCATGATTTGACATTTTGAAAAAGCCCCGAAGGGTTTTTTCAATAATATGGAATATATTTATTTCTTCACAGTTCACAGGGAAGCCATGACGTTATAGATTTCTTGAATGATATGTAATTTTTGACCACTTTACTGAACCTATTTCTGTTTTGTTGACAAGCCCTCGAAAAATCAATAAAAACCACAAATTCCATCAATTTATGAATGATTTCTAGGATTTCTTGTTTATGAGAATGGTAATAAGTACGACGGAATTTGGTGCGATGATATGAAACATGGAAAAGGGATGTATTATTTTCTGAATGTTGGACATTTACAGCAAGGTGTATGGAACAGAGATGTCTGTATTTCTAGTACAATTAGTGGCCTACCTTTCAGGCAGACTGCTATAAAACCAACAATATTCCCAATTCCCTCAGTAAGTTTATATTCTTTTAGATGTGATGCCCCATAATTAAAGAAAAACTTTCATTCCTAAGAAACAACACGGATATTCTTTAATAGGAACGTTATAGCCAGACAAGAAAATCAGTTCACTAAGAAAGATAATAAAATCATAATTCCTCCACACTCCCCAAGTGGATAAGCACATGCCAGTTGAAAATATGTCGTTATCTGAAGACAATTAAATTGATAACTCATCACGTCCGCTGATCGCCATATCTAGTAAAATTAACGATGTAAACAAAACTATAAATTCCAAGATTGTTGACAATTACATGGAGCCACGAAATATCATAAAACCATTTTTATGTAATTATAACGACAGAAAAACGCTATAAATTTATAGATGATGACAGCCCATTAAAGATAACTCAATAACAATAGAGATAAACTTCATCGTATTTATTCATTCGCGTATGACCACAACAATGCCATTAATTATTAAGAAAATGATTCATTTTGACAAGTAAAGGATTAAATGAAACAACACAACCCTTTATCCCACTTCGCGGCCACACCTACCAAAAACACGACTTTGGATTTCATATAAAAAACGACCCGTGGAAAAAAAAATCACTCGGTGTTCAGCAGTCAAACAAGTACGTTCAAAATGAGGTTAGACATCAATCAATCACGACATAGTGAAATCAAGATGAGAAGAGTACGAATATAGTTGTCAAGCAGTGAACTTAAGTAGCCATTAATAGAAATTATATTCAATTTAATCCGAGTATCCAAGTGAATGAACCAGTAAACCAGTATTTTTTTTTAAAATTACCCATTATTGATCAACGCTTCCCAAAACGTGATAAGTCAACGAAAAACTCAAATCGATAGTTCATGACCTCATAGAAAACCATATCCATACACGCTATACTAATATAAGTGGGATAAAATTAAAATAACAATTTTCCGGGATAAATAAAACTAATGATAAAATTAAAACTAATTGTCGTTTAAAAGCCATTTTCAGTGAATAAGTGTTGACTCTGCTGATGTACCGTAAGTTATGTATTTATGGGTTGCAAATTATTTTTTTTATAAAACGAATGTGTCTATAAATGTATCTCCACAATTTCATGTTACCAAAGTTTTCAAAAAATAATTTTTTCCAGCCGTTGTTTGACAATTGATGTCACTATTGTTTCTAGTCAATCTAATTGATTTGTAGACTGATGTAAAATTAAAGTAAACTACACTAGTTGTTTTTCTGAATATTGTATCATATTATCCGTTTATAGAACGGACGAAATATTTTTGTCAACTTTTATTAAATATATATGTCTATTCTTAACATTTTTATGAGTGCATTATTAATTTTTTATTATTACTTTTCGAATCTTTCTGAAACACGGTACGTATTTCCTGGATAAACAACTCACGCCCAAGCACAGAGAGAAGGAGGTAATTTCCTGTAGACCGCTCCAGGGACATAATTTCGGTTCGACCATCCTCAGATAGTCGATGCTCTCGAAGCTTATTTTTCGCAATCTAACGAAAAGTCTGGTTTTACAGGTTAATTCATAACACCCCGTATAGTCCGGGCATATCATAGAATATTTTGTCCATATACTTGTGAGTTATCATTATCTCATGAAGCAATATGAAATAATTTATTGTATGTTTAGAAAACCATGTTTGTTGAGAAAAGTCAATTTGAGATAGTTTGAAATTGTTGCTCTAATTTGAAATAAAATTGGGTTGTATATTTTCAGAATCATTTGGTGAATATGAAGGAAATAATTGAGTCCCAGGAAACGAAAGCACTCAGAGGAGAAACTGAAAACTGTCTAACCTCCGACAAAAGCTCATTAACTGTTTCGGAAACAAGCAAAACAAAAAATTACACAATTTCATAAAATATAAATTTATTTATGTACTGGTGGAACAGTTAACAATCAATAAAAAATTGAGGACCCTAAGAAAAATCACAGTTTATTTTATTAGTTCAGTTATTCAGTCTGAACCAAATGTTAGTTTCCTATGAACTATTTGAAGAGTCACTGCAAAGAATTTGATAACTGATATTAATCGTAGAATATCAAATTCCAAGAACTCTGGTATTACTTCATCTAAAATTTCTCCGCCCCTTTTGAATGTATCTTTTGGTGATAATGTACATTTGCATGAAAAATCTGAGATTCTCTTGTGTCATGATTTGTTTGTGTACATAATTGGATTATCATGCAAGTGATTTTTAAAACAAATTCTAAAACTTGAATGGGAGCTATGGATTTCTTAAAGTTTATACCTTACAATGATTTTTTAGTATTTGAATTTGCACAATACAATGAAGAGGTGGAAAAATTCAGAAGTTTCATGTAAAATACAAGAGTGCAATAAACATTTCACACTATGATTTAATTTTTACCATATATTTATTAACTTCCAATATGGATAACACTCCATAAGACTCCATGTTAACAAAGTGAAAATCAGTCTGCCCTTTTTCATGTGGGCGCTTGAAAACTACTGCGCATGCGCAACTTTTGAATTACGACTCATGACATAAATATTTAAGGTTAGATTATTTGAGTGATGGAAAATTGTGACATTTCAGACGAATTATTCAATTACATCTTCGAGCAGGATGCGGGTTCGAATCCTGCTGGAAGATGTTTTTTTCTATAATTTAATAATTCGTCTGAAAGTCCACAATTTTCCATTACACATATTTATGTACAGATGCTATTTCTCCTTTTCGCAAGTTAAAGTGAGTTTATACAGCACGTAAAATAAAATAAGAAATGAAATAAAATGAGATATAATAATTTTCAGAGTATTTATGCAGCTGAGTAAACTAATGTAAGAAGCTGTCAATCGAAACTTGGGATTTTATGTTGAGGTTACCTCAATTTCAATGATGTATTCTTGAAAAATTGGTCCCTGTTATTGTTTATTGATTAAAAAATAAGCCACTGTTGACAACACTAACAATATTATAAAATCTACGTCATCTAAAGACATTATTGGCCAAAAACGAAATTTAAAAAAATTGCACCGAACACACGATTTTCCAGTTATGAAAACAAAAACATATACTAGGACTGAATAGCTATTATATCATGTCATCTATCATCAACTTTCGTCAATTTATCTAAATTACTGAGTATGTACATGTGCCTAACAACTAGTCAAAGTAAAATAAAAGATACAAGTTAACCATCTTTCATTTTACTTATTCTTATTTTATTTCTGTATAAACTTATTATGGATGTTGTGTAGTTTTAATTAAATTACTTTATTTTACTTGCTGTATAAACTCACTATTAGATTATTTATTTGACATTTTGACCAGATTACCAAACGCCACGTAAAAACAAATCTCACAATTTTGTGGTTATGTTACTATAATGAGAATTTGCAACAAATGAAATAAGCTTGTCATTCTCAAACATTTTCTCACGTGAAATAATGACTACTAGAACAAGATGGACGAACAAAATCGCGTCTTTGATATAAAGCATGTTTATTTCTTGGCGCACGCTCTCGATTATTTTGGCTTCACATAGGCTATCCTTATCATCAATATTTGAAGTTGATAAATATATGATCTTTACCTTCATCCCATTTTAAATAAACTTTTATGCATAAGTACAAAATTGAGATTCTAGAAGAAATTAAGTAAGTACAGTGGAAATCAATGTATGTATTCCACATCATTAATTAAGTGAAATAATTAGCCGAATAAAACAATAGCATAACATGCAATTTTTTTTTTAATTTAATTTTGAGGCACCAATACCACCAAAAAACGGTAATAAATCTGGAAAATTTCATAATGAATTTTATATCATTCTGCTTTTACCACACTATTTATTCCGGGCTAAATAATTGCTGTAGCTCAGAATTTCAGTAAGGCCAATTTGGCATTTTGAAATCTACAATTTCAGTTATAGATAATTTGAATGAGTTAGCGCAATTGTATACCTGAAAATATAATTTTTCTCTTAATGCTATTCTCTACTTTTGATTAATTGCGCAATCACAGGTATAAAACCCACTTTATAACATACTTTCATTGAGTTATAGGGAATTGGCCAGAATAGAGAAATACATGAATATCAAAGATGCTTACGTTTCAAGATACGTATGGCTCCTAAGGGTTGCAACTTATTATCACTCACGTGAGCATATACACTGTGAAATTTCCTTGTTTTACTGTTTTTGGCAGAACATTACTTGTAAAAAATCTCAGAGAGATCCATTTTCTATCTTTTTCTCTGATAATTAAGCGAAGCAATTGCACTTTCTTAAAGCAACCAAAATTGTATAGCTCTTCTAGATTCTTAATGCAATATCATTTTTTTAGACAAATAAATCAGGTATACAATGAATTTTGGATATTACACAATATATTAAAAATATAAATGTTTGACAGGATTATGGATGTACGAAAAAAATTTATTTCTCTAACATGCAGACTTACTATGAGCTTACTGAAATAACGAAAAAAATAATATTTGATTTCCTATGCATCATTGATAGACAAATATCGGGGCCAGATATAAAAATCCATCATTTCAATCCGTCATTTACAGAAATCCTGTGATGCATGAAAGGTCTACAGCAATAAGAAAAATATTGCATGTTACGTGATGAAACACACTCCTGCTAAAATATTTGGTATTCCTGTACATCAGTATCATTCTGATATATTTCGTATTCATTCTGTTTTTCCTATATTTCAGAAGTTGAGAATGAAAAACAAAACATACCTATATTCTGCATCTTTATAATCATTATGTCAAACAACTCATCAAATTTAATGTGACATGCTCAATTATAAAATGAAAGTTCAAATAATGCAAGCATTTACCTTCCATGGAAATTGAAAATACATATAAAGGGCATTAATTATAAAGTGAAATAAGGCACTTAATATTGCTTTCAAAATGGACCATTCTCTATTATGCATCTTATGGGACTTCATTGAATGTATAATCCCATAAATATATATCACACCTGAGTTATGTGTCCCTATTTTCAAAATCACATTTTTGAATATACATTCCAGACTTTCCCACTGGAACCTTAAGACTATGCGTCAAAACTTCATGAACCATGACCTAACGAATAAGAGTAACCTATAGACAAAAAAAACTTCACTAAACAATATGAAGTCCCTGTATCAAGTCACCTACACCATTTCTGTGCCCATCTAAGTTATCCTGCTCTATCTGGTCTTTCAGCATTTCCAGTTCCCTTATACCCGAAAGTGTCGTTTCATATTTGTGTGCGACTAAAGACCTGTAAAAGTGTACCGCAAATGCTAAAAATACAAAGAGTATCGGTACTAGTATGACAGTGGCCGACCACGCTGCGGTAGTATTCATGTCCGCAAACTTGATCCAACACAAAATAGCTATTTCAGCTAAAAACAACAGTAGTCCTAAAAGTGTGGAAAAGGCCCAGGCTGTTTCTATATACCAATGTAACCTCTCATGGGGAGACTCTTCCACCAAGTTAATTGTTTCTAAACTACATATCGCCTCTATATTAGGCAATATGCATGTACTTATCATCAGAGCTAACATGTGGACAGCAACAAGAAGGGTTGTGATGATTGCGAAAGACACGAGAACTTCACTGGGAATTTCTTCGGGTTTTTGAATTTGAAGTTCCACCATGGCAACCATAGCAAAACCAGACAGGAGGGCTGAAGTCTTGCTCGAAGCTTTCAACTTGGCTCTTGATAGATGCAACTTACGCCATGAGAGGTAGCGACGAGTGTGGAGTTCATCGGAAGGGTGGGACATTTTCTTGCTCTGGAAATTCATAAATGAAATCTGGATAAAAATGAATCTTTACAAGTTGTACATTCTAGGCAACTGCTTATTGTACCAGTGCCGATAGTGTGTATAGGCAGTGTAACGATATATCTGCTACATTTCTTATTGATATGCTCAGAGATTCATTCATTCACTCTAATTGACGAATTCCTATTGAGAATCTTAGTGCCATCTAACCGTGGGCAATGACATAGTCATTAGAGCTGAGAAGAATATGAGAGAACGCATTCATTCTGACAGCACAATTATATTAAAAGGAAAGATCATGCCATTCTCGTCCCTTATCGAGCTAGCTGTAATTGAGATAACTTGTGTTCTGAAACTTGTCAGCCATGATTCAATGAAGTAGAATTTGTTCATGTTAAATTAACAAATGAATTAGAGCATTTTCCTTTCTTCTGCGAAAGTAATTTCAAATCAGTGAGTTATTGAGTGACATCAAGGTATGTGGAAATATTTTTAACCAAATGAGATATAAGCCATCTTGGAATATATTTTTTAACGAGAACGTCAGATAGTTTTTCACAAAGGAATGATATCTTGAATAATCTATATATGTTGTTCAGTAAATAGCGATTAGATAATTCTTCAATTTTAGTATTGAATATTACTGACAAATCTCAGCACAGGCTGATTTGTATGCTCAATTAATTTTAAGCAATAATCTCTTGATGAGATTACACTCATTTGTAACAACTATGCGTTGAGGAGTGCATTGAGAAATTCCAAATTTCAAGAAGTTGAATTCTAGTTTAACAAATTCTGACACAGGCAATTTTGTTTTTCATGTTATATTGCTGAGAACACATTCAATGGACAAGAAGCTGATGCTTGTATGGTCCACCTGATCGGTCACCCAGCAGCTATGAGTACCCCCCTGATTGCAAGCCACATAACTACGTGAAGTCTAGCTACGAGCTACACAATCCACAATCAGAGGTACATCGTCTTCGATAAAACCGACAGTTTTAGTAAATAAAAGCAATATTTCTTTCCTTTTCTTTTTTGGAAACTAAATAAATTTGTCATACAGAATGATACATATTTGTTATTTAATTGGAAATTATGTATATTTGTAAATAGACTAATATAAGTTTGGTATTTGTTTTATTGTAGTAGTTATTTGCAGAAGGAAATGTTATTTGATTTGCAATTATCATTGAATAGGTCTCCTAATTTAACAAAAAATTCTGGCGCCCATTCAAATTCACAATTTCTAAAACCTTTGCTTGAAACATAAATAAATTTGAAACTAGCAAGGCGGTCCAAAGAACTCCACACCGCTCTTCACTGAATAGTCTGGGCATTCTATTACAATAATTAACTTGTTAAACATTACAGCAGTTCATTTACATTTAAATATAACTTTTTTTTTATGGAGTAAAAATAACAGATGTTTGACATTTCAGAACTCTAATTATTTAAACAAGAATAAAAATTAGTGCAAAAATACAAACAAAACATGGTAGCTTCAACAACTCATTTGAATATTTATCTGACTGTTCTGTGAGCAGTTTATCATACTGAAATATGCCAAAGAAAACTTTGTCCTGACTAATAAGTTGTGTTCATTATTTGTTGACGATTTTGTTGGAGCTGATAAATTATAGAACAGTACAGGTCTTATCTGAAACGTTTCTAGGAACATCATATTATGATTTGCATAATAATAGCAGAGTAAAAGGGATATTTTTCATAACATTTTTCATTAATATTAAATGAAACTTGGATTAACGAAGTTCACTTCAACTTGAAGTTTTTCAAAGTTATATGATAATCATTATTCAAAATGGTTTTGGTAGATTCGATTTATTGGATAGACTGTTTTCTATTTCTTGTTTCTATTTCATACAGATTTTGAAGGACTGGTGTAACTATTGTGGGACAGGTGGAAATATTTTAGGACTGGTGGAACTATTGTAGGACGGGTGGAACTATTGTAGGACTGGTGGAAATATAGTAGGACTTACGTTTATTGAATGTCCAGGTCTGTTATGGAGTTTGTTACAGCTATGTCCTAAACAATTTTTCTTCGATATTGTCAAGCCTGCGTCTAGGCAAACTGTACTCGTACTCCAAACAGACATATGTCATGGATCTACAACAAAATTATATATATGGTTAACATACTCTACAAAAGATAAAGCAATATCACAAATTCCTATAACCACATAACAATGTGTATTTTTGGCTAGAGAGATTCAATGTCTCACATTAAGTTAGAGCTGCTGGTAATTTATTATACATTTCGATTCCATGGCATATGAATAAGTTGCTCATCAATGTAGCCTTTGGTATGGGAAGTCTGAGGTTTTCTGCATAACACGTATTGGGCTATCTTTTGCGATGTAATTAATTTTATTGTTGTGTACCATATATTGTTTCATGAATTAATAATAGTACTTCATGTCTAAACAACACTGGTCTACATTCTTTACTAATAAATGTAATTGCTTTTTCTGTAGTACAAAAATGAAAATGTTAATTGACTCATCTTGGACATACGTAACATCCATTAAATTCTGAGTTGAGAGCGAAGCATCCTGAAGAACTTTTTTACTCAATACAATTATACATTTAATTGTCAATGTGAACTTCCAAAAATTTCCATTTGGATTACTGAGTCAAGATCAGAAATGTTATTTTCAAGTTCTTTCAATATAACTAAGATTTTTTGAAAGATAAAAATATTTGTTCGAAAATAGAGGTAAGTATTCATTTTTCAGTTCAAATATAACCATTTTTTTTAATAGTACAATAGAACAAATGAGAAAATAAACATTTTTTCCCCGTTGAGGGAACTGTTCTTTGGTGATTTTTTTCAGATATCTCTCTCTCTCTCTCTCTCTCTGTATATCCCTTTGAAATATTTGTAATAGATTAATGAAATATTAAAGAGAATGATTGATATAGGCTAAGCGGCGACTGTCAAATGGTTGTCTAGTCCAGGATGGATTTTCCACTTTCCGTTTTAAGTTTCATTCACAATAAAGTCGTTTTCACTTTCGGATGAAATAGGAAAGAATGGAATTGTACTGAAAAAACTATCTATACACTAATGCGTTTCGAACCACTTCTATATCTCACTTTGGAAAAACGTGAATTATATCAATGCTGTTCAAAGCTTTGATCGAATAACCACTCCGATATATAATTTTTGAAAAATATGAGGCATATTAGTACTATTCCAAGTCTTGAATCCTACAATAGGGAGTCATTTTTCGTTTTGTCCCAATTTTTGTTTACGTCTTTGGATAATATACTAATTTTTCAGGAAAATGACATGGAATTTTGTTGGTGAAAAGCGCAAAAATACCCGGAACAGACATATCTTAGTGCGAATTTACACGATCCTATTGGTCAATTATGTGAACATGAATTTTATTGATAAGTGTAAACAGAAAATTGTCGTCAATTTGAACTTGACCAATAAATTGATGAGTTTAGAATCGGTTCTAATTTTTCATCAATTTTTGGGGACAATTTGCAGTAACTTTCCGCCATGAATTGGATGCCTGCTAGAACAGAGACTTTAAGGGTATGTTATTTACGCGATTTCACACACCCATCCTAACCGCGAGAAAAATGATTGTGCGAAAAAAAAACATCATTTACGTTGCAGCAATGTGTATTGCTGAATATAAAAGACAGAGATGTAGAATATGGTGGATTAGAGCTTGGATTGAGAAAAGAGGAAAAGAAAAATTGACATTCGCTCACGAAAAATTCCTGAGTGCAGATCCTAATCAATTCAAAGGATATTTAAGAATGGATTAGTCAATTCAATAAGCTATTGAATAATATTCGGAACTTTTCCTATAGTTGAACCATTTCTTGTCGGTATGTTGGCATTCCTGAGTAAAAACTCTTGCCAAAATTGACCAATAAATTGTCAGGTGTAAATATAACCCATATTGGTCAATTTTATTGATCAAATTATTGATCAATTTTATTGGATGGTGTAAATTCGCACTTACAATTGATGGCATATCCTATGAAAAATAATATCCTACGGTCGCCGCATAACCCAATACTAGTGTTAACAAACATTACATACACATTCTTGTTTATATCTAACACACTTCTGTTTTCAATACACCAGTGAATACTCTGAATTCAACGTAGTGATAGTCATTGGGTTAGAATGATTGAGAAAAACACTTTAATTAATTACGGTCGATTATTCATGAGATTGGCATATATGTAATAACCAATAAAATGATAAAACAATTAAAAGAAATTGCTTTTTGTTTGATCTAATGAATATCTCAGCATTAGTGATGTATGCAGTTATAACTACAACAACACCACTTGTGCATGAAAACGCCCAAATTCTGGGATTTAATGGGTTGAAAAACATTGGCAACACCTGCTTCATGAATAGCGTAATGCAATGTTTATCGAATACCAGATGGTTGCTCGAGTATCTTAGAAAAGATGAGCATATGCGGGATATCAACACAAACACATCAA
Source organism: Gonioctena quinquepunctata (assembly GCA_018342105.1). Taxonomy (NCBI): domain Eukaryota; kingdom Metazoa; phylum Arthropoda; class Insecta; order Coleoptera; family Chrysomelidae; genus Gonioctena; species Gonioctena quinquepunctata. The sequence continues at coordinate 80,993 of JAFIRS010000231.1, read as the reverse complement.
GTATGAAGGGTGTTTTAATAAAATCATTTGCGGTAGTGATAAAAGAGCTTTGGTCGGAAGATTCGATTGATAGGGTGGTGAATACTGTTACTTTGAAAAGCCAGATACAAATATTCGCATCTCGTTTCGGGAAGTACGCTCAACAGGTTGCCTAAGAATTTCTCAGATATTTATTGGAAGATCTTCATGAAGAGCCCAAACCTATCCTGACAGAAATTGAGCGACCATGAAAAGGCACAGGGTCTTGGTCAAGATATCTAAGAATGGACAACTAAAAAATTGTTGATAACTTTGTTGGTCAACTGAAATCAACGTTGAAGTGTACTTTCTGTGGCCATTGTTCTGTCTCTTTTGACCCCTTCTGGGACCTTTCACTTCATATTCCACAAAGAACTGGCCAGCTCAGACTGTCACAATGTTAAGATTAATTTACTAAGGAAGAATCTTCGGATGGCAAACAGAAACCAACTTGTTGTAAATGTAAGGAAAAGATAAAATGCACAAAGTCATTTCCACAAAATATTAGTCATTCACTTGGAACTATTTTCGCCGATGGATAGATTCAGGTGAAAATTAAATGTCACCATTCCTTTTGAAGGATTAGACATGAGTAATTATTCAACAGATAACATAACTCCATGTCCCTACAACTTGTATGCTGTGTCCAATCCTCTAGCGGACACTACACGGCTTACTGTAGGCACCCTTATGCAGACACATGGCACGAATACAATGAAGATTATCACCGATATCACCAGAATCCCTCATAAGTGGTGAAGCATTCGTCCTCTTCTATGAGCAAGAGAGCACCAAATCATTTATTTGTTTTTTTTGTAATGTATTGTACTCAAAAGTTACTTGTTATTAATGTTAGTAATTGTTTTATATACTGAATAATAATAGAAAGAAATACATTAAATATTCAGGCATTTAAAAAAAAATATGAAAGTGAAATTAACCAATATCTGTAGGTATATTATGATTCAGTAATTTGTAATAAATAAAATAATAAAATAAATGTAATGAATTCATAATAAACATCTACATGCATACAAAATATTCCAAGCTGAAAAATTTTGATTTTGGATAGACTCTATCAGTTCAGTAACATGAATATTTTTGTAACTGATATATTGAATAAATTATATTATCTCACCTAGAGAATTACCATTTCATAGTATGTACATATTTTCACCTCCTCACCAATCTAAAGTCATAACGAGGCACTACCAAAGACATTTCAGTATGACGGTCATATACCTTGCACAAATCAAGCGAGACGAGTGCACATTTGTGACCATTGTCAACGCTTGTTTGTATTTCTGATATAAGATCCACTGCCGCTAAGCTTGTATCACTTGATTTGCGAAAGCCATATTGAAAAGGAAACAACTCGATTTTATCCAAGTAAGCAACCAGCCTGATGTTAACAATTTTAGATAATATGGGTAAAATTGATATTGGTCTGTATTTATTACATTCTTCCTTTTTTCTGCCTTACAACAGAGGCACTACCTTGGCAATTTTGATCTTACTTTGGTACAACCCCAGTAGTCAGAGACTGATTCATTAATTTGCACAACACTGCACTAATGTTCATTTTGCATGCTTTGACAGTCCTCACTTCAATATCGTCTATGCCACTTGCCTTTTCTGTTTCCAAATCATTTATTATTTGTAGGATTTCATTGACTATGAAAGTAAACTCTTTAAGGTTTATCCAAGCTTTCGGAAATGTTTATTTCCATCATCAGGGAGACTTCAATAGATGAAAAAACCAATAGTAATACATATTCAAGTGCGAAAGAATATGCTACTTACAACTTTGTTGAGGTTGGTTTCAATGATGTTAAACATATTCATCTAACATAGTGATACAAAAGAAAAAAACCAATGACACCTGACGGGTGTCACTTGGAATTAGTTACAGTGGTGCCAACTGTTAGATTAGTACCAACTGATGTTACCAGGTGGCGGTAATTTTAAAAAGAACTATTATTTTATATTACATTGTTGTCAATTTTGATTGGTATCTAAAGACAATAAATAAGAGATCTCGCTCAAATGGTTAATATATTTTTTTTCAATATTTTTATATATATATATATATATATTTTATATTACATTGTTGTCAATTTTGATTGATATCTAAAGACAATAAATAAGAGTAGATCTCACTCAAATGGTTAATATCTGTTTTTTTATTTATACAATTGTTTTCTTGGGAAATGAAAGCCATTTCTACGAATGTTCTCTTAGATGTATGTGACTCTGTCGCTAGCACTTTCACTGAATTGTAATTCATCTGGTGGTCAAATTTATTCACATCTTCTGCCAAAGCACATCTTTCAGGATGTAATCGGCAGTCACTTTTATGAGAAATTATTCTATTCGATAATGATTTTTGCGTTTGACCAATATATTGTTTATTACAACCATGACAAGGAATACTATAAATTACATTTTACATTGCAAGTAATGGAGTTTTATCTTACTTAACTTAAGAATAAATTGATCTGATTATTAGAACTGTTTTATATGACATTTTAAATTTTTCAGGATTGTGAAATAATCTGGATATTAGGAGTGATCTCTCTTATACATGGTAATGAAGTGAAAAAAGGTTGAGTAGGCGTATTGTTAGTTTCATTGTTGTTTGAGACAATGTTCGAGTTATTACTGTTTAAGGCTAGTACTTCTAAGTGAGACGAAGTATTATATAGAATGTTATTAAGTAAAGTTGTTGGATATGAATTTTCAGAAAAAAGGTTAAAGATAATGTTTAAATTCTGTTTATGGAATTCAGGATCTGAGATTTTCAGTGCTCTTAATTTAATTTGTTTTACCAAGTTCACTTTCATAGACTGTGATATGAATGGTAATTCAGGTATCTACCTGAGCTGCATGGTTTCCTATACCAATCTACCAGTAGCTTGTTTTCTGTTGTCCGTATAAGCTTGGTATCAAGAAATGGTACGGATTTTTCACTGTTCTCAATTTCAATTGTGAACTAGATATGAGGATCGTAGCTATTGAAAGTATCGAGAATCTCATCCACACCTTCATTCGGTAAAATGCTAATATAATATCAACATATTTTTTTATGAAGTTCAGATTGAAAGATAAAACTGGCATAACATTCTCTAACAAATCATCCATGACGTACTTTGCTAAAATGGGTGAATTGGAGGCTCCCATTGGGGTACCAAAGGTTTGTTTATAAATTTTATTATTGAAAGAAAAATATGTATTATCAAAAAGGAAAGTAAACAATTCCAAAAATGTCTCTTCCTTAATGCTACAGTAATTACTAATATGATCCCAATTTTTGTGTATTGCAATGGATAAACCTTAAAGAGTTTACTTTTTCATTGCTGCTTACCCCAATATCCCTAGTTTTGTACCTAACTAGTCAGCAAATACTTCCCACACACACACACACACACACACACACACACATATATATATATATATATATATATATATATATATATATATATATATATATATATATATATAATTTTGAAACCTACAACCAAATCAAGGGTTGTAGTTTGTTTTATAAAGAAGGTATGCAGTGTTGAGAGTACCTTTTGACGAAAAATGTGAACCAAAACAGCTTTTTCCGGAAATAGGCGATTTTCAGAAATGGATAATTCGAGAACGGTTGAAGATAGGAACTTTTTGCCAGCTTTCAAAAAGGTAGGAGTAATTTTGTAGGACCAATAGTTTTCCAGTGATAAGTAAAAAAACAAAAAAGTCAAAAATTAAACGTTTTCCAGGAGTCCCCCTGCACTTGGCTCACCCCCTAGGGTCAGGGACTTTCAGTATGTTTGCCTCCTAACCCTAGTCAATAATTTTGCCCCCCATGCACACAAAACCCTTTTTGAGCATGCGTTGACTGGAGAAATAATATTACTACTAGTTACTATTTCTCTACTAAAGTAACTGAGTGAAATGAGGTTATGGGCATAGTTTTATACTCACCAATGTAGTGTAGTGGAACCACAGAGTCGATTTATTATTATTGCTCCTTGTTCTTAAATTCAACTTCCTGGTCTACCAACTCCTGATTTCTGCACCTACCACATAGAGAGGTTACTAAGTGTAATATTAGTGAGGTTATGTTTATGGTTGCCGACTCACTTGTTTACTTTAGCTGGTTCATTATTTTTTTTGAAAGAATATAAGTGAATTTGCACTTTGAAAGAGATAAAAATAGATGAAGAAATGTAGAATAAATTTCAATAGGAATGATTTAGTTACTTTTAAGCAAAAAAAATTATAAAATTCAATCTGCTTTGTAATTTTTAGATCCAAATTCTTTATTAGCTACAGTTTCACCAAAACTAGTTTTTCATAACTGGTTGAATAATTACGTCATTCTCATCTACCACATGCCATCTCAAACACACCAATCACATACTTTTGCTGAATAAAAATGTTCCCATGAATATGAATACCTATCTATTTTTTTCTGAAATAATGTTTTTTGTTGGTTCAAAATGTATGTGATACCTAGGTGTACTATCTAGAGTGTTTAACATATTTTTCTCACTGATCAAGATAAAGAAGTGCGCATTTAGATTGTTGAAGGACCAAATCTACTATTCAAGAGCGTCAATTTTTGACCAAAGTTTATTGTTCAGGAGACAAAAATAAGTAAGCACCGTCAAACGAAAACTTTTTTTGTTGTAGAGAACAACTGAAAGAAATTTTACCATATATCAAACATTGAATTTATCGAAGCCGGATCTGTATTTTAGATGTCGGTCAGACGGTCAGTGTCAGTTCTAAAAAGATATTTTCAGCGTTGAATATTGTTATAGCGTCAAAAATTACCTTCATCTCCTAGTTTCTCATGATAACTACCAGATGTTGCATTTATTTAGATAATATATTTACATTACACTATCACTCATTACAATTCCAAACAACCACTTGCTACTGTTTTGCGATCGCAATGATATCGTAAATTAACTAGCTGGTCTTAATGTTTACTAAATATAAACAGTATGATCTAGTTGTGGTATGTGGTAAGCCGTATATTATACCGAATCGAGACACACTGAGACGTGTCTAATACCCCGATAGCGTGAATGAATTATTATTGCATTGTAGGATACCTTAGATCATGTATGCTACAGTAGATACGGCACCTAGGTTGTTGTTTTGGTAGGTCCGGGGGAAATCAGCGTACTCAAGCTATTGACAGTTACACGCAGTTCTGGCTATTACGTATAGTACGCCCAAAGCAAAGATTATTGTTCTACTGTACTCTTTGCCCAAAGAGAGTAAACGTTATCCGAATAGGAGGTACTAATAAGCTCCAGCCAATTAGAATCTTGTAGCATTAACCCGTCATAGTGATGTATGTGGTCATAAGTACAGGTGGCCCACGTAACATACAGAGTGGTCCAATATTCATTCCAGAGCCTGCAACTCTCTGATACCAGAGTGCGGAGTGCGCTTGTCCGCCACTGTCCAGAGAGAATGGTGGCATGACATGTCCATATACGTCACTATGACTCACAAATGATCTTTCATCTCTTTCTATTAGTGTCGCCATTGTCTTATGGGGAATAGACTCTCCTACTCAGATAACGTTTACTCTCTTTGTAGTACGCCAACGTCCCCTTCACCCCCTCTAATCGGTACCCCTCTAATACCAAACAAAATGCCGTATCTAGCGTAGCATATTCTAAGTAGGATACGCAATATCGTTAGAGCACTTTTAGTCAACTTCAAATTTTTGAGCCATAAAACACATCGAAGATTAGAAATGTTATGACTGCCTTAAATACTGTTGAATTCATTTATCCTGGCGAAGAGGTTATATGCGCAATGGCAGGTATCTTAGTTTGCATTGTACTTATGTTAAAATGACATGTACGCCCATGGCCATAACAGAGCACCAATAGAATGAACCTGAGCGGTTAACAGCTTGCGCCGACTTTCACCAGGATAAATGAATTCAACTGTATATAATTCGACCGTCCGAATTTATTTTTATTTCCGTTGGGAGAAACAAATAAATACATACTAATGGTGATGCACACGTGAAGACATGCTCATAGATGAGGAATGGTGATTGTGCCATTTGACATTTAAGAGAAATCACTTGTCCTATTTTCGAATGAAAAAGTAAAATTTCCTTGGAATCTTTGATATGCTGTCATTCAAGGTTTCATTCGTAAAAGTCGAGATCTGGTGGGTCTGTGACAAACTATACTCGTCTAAAATGAGGAAACGCTTCGGGTATTTTCGTATTTGCAAGATCAATAAAATAATTATGTTACTTATAGTAGAATTAATAGTTATTTAATCAATTAGTGTATTAATGGTGACGATTAATGATCGAGATATTTTAACGCGAGAGCGAAGCGAGCGCGTTAATCTTCGAGATCATTAATCGCCATTTTAATATACGAGTTGATTACAAACATTTTCCGTCGACCTCGTTCCTGGGGTCAACGTGAAATTTTCGATATCAATTTCCTTCAACTAGAAGGAAAATTTGACAGCGCAAAGGTAATATGATTTGGAATTTGAATAATATTCAAATTCGTGTACACACGGATTTATTTAAATAAAATCAACTTCATCATGTATTCTAGCGGTGTTTAATCACATATTTGTTGATAAATACTCAAGATATATAGTTTTTTTGTGAAATCATTCATTATCTGTTTTTCCAACTATTTTTATAAAACATTATATACCACAATTTTAGAAAAATCTATAAAAAATATAAAAATAATTTTTTTGACGCTTTGTTGCATATGATTGTTATTGTAATTTTTAGTAGTTTCAGAAAAAATATAATGAGATTTGGAATTTGTTTATAACAAATTGTTAACTTAATAAACAATTAAATTTTTTTATTTTATTTTTATTTTTTGTTATTTTATTGAGAAATGCCAATTATGATTTTTAAAGGAAACGAAATTCTTAACTAATTATTCAAAAAGGAAAAAAAAAAAAAAAAAAATTTAAAAAAAATTGTAAAATAATTATTTTCCTTAAAATTTAACAATTTTTTTTTAACTTAAAAAAATAATAATGAAACAAAATAAACAATTGATTTGTTGAAAATATAAACAGGATGTTCATAAAATCAGATGGGGAATCATCTACGACTGAAAGATAAACTTCAGTCACTATCTTCCATCGTCAATGTAACGTAAATAAACTTAACTTGGTTTAACTAATTTATTTAACACTTAATCTACAATTTAATTTATATTACTACGCCACTGAATAGCTCGATCGCATGGCTCGTTCAGACTGTCTGCTCCCTCTTGAGGGCGGTCTATTTATCTCCGATACAGCATTCTCGATGTTTCGAATTCTTCCAGTTGGCGACGGCATGTTCCAATTGTTTCCAATATTGACCGTTGCATTACGCGGAAAAGGGACTGGATGGTTCTCGAATATCTCCGGGGATGATCTCATCGCTGTCGACGGCAACATGTGAGGCGACAGGTCCGGCCTAGGTTCGTTACATTGCCCCCTTCTTAAAGACATTTCGTCCCGAAATTTCATCCTTGGAGTGTGACGATATCTGCATGACTCCCCATATCTGCACCGTGAAGTTCGATGGAAGTAACACTCCACGGTCTTCATGATCGGTCGTGGAAGAGGGTTACAGCAAACCAAAATCTTGACGCCGCTGGATCTGAATATCGCCTCCAGCATACTTCTTATGACTCTCCAGTCCAACCCATCAATACCACAGGACAATTTTGGAATTGCTAGATCCACCAGATTCTGGTCCACCATAGTATCTCTTAGTTTGGTGAGACTCTTCCAGACATCTTCATAGGACGGTTTATCTTGGGAATGCCTCTTGGTAACTAGGTAGTAGATGTTTCTCTGGCCTTTCTTCAACTGTAGCACCCCACCAACTTCTGGATTCTGCTCCCGCAGTGTTTGGAGTTGACCAAATTTCTTGGAGAACACTACGGCGATGCCCCTGGACATTCGAAGATCTTCTGCCACACAGTGCGCTAGTGCGTAGTCAGCAGGCACCTCGAAAAGGTCTCGTGACTCCTCTCTAGTAACCCCATGTAGAACTTTCTGCCCGTTTGAATACAAGGACATAAACTTCTCGAACGTCATATCATCCTCCGGTGGCTTGAGGGTGCGAACTTGGTCATGGTTTCCAGCGTAAGGCCAACCTGTTGAAATGGACGACCCTTGGTTTTCCTCGGGGTGGCTTATGGATTCGGTACACAAGGTCGTTTATCCTTTTCACGATCTTATACGGGCCTTCCCACGAGTTCCGCAACTTTGGTGATAGTCCACGACGACGTTTGGGGTTGTACAGCCAAACCAGGTCATCAACCTTAAACCCTCCAGCGTCGGCCTTGATGTCATAGGTCTTCTTCATTTTATCGCTGGCACTCTGGATGTTCAACCGACTCGTTCGTGGATGTCGTCCATTCTCTGCCGAAGTTTGCTGACGTAGTCCTCTCCCGCAGTGTCTTGTCCTGGCGGTATCCCAAACTTCAGGTCACAAGGCAGTCGCAGTTCTCGGCCCATTATAATACTAGCAGGAGTTTGACCGGTTGACTCGTGTACTGCGGATCGATAGGCCATCAGGAACAAATGAAGATACTGGTCCCAGTCTCTTTGATGGTCAGAGACAACCTTGGACAAGTGGCGGTTGATCGTCCTGTTCATCCGTTCCACCATTCCATCGGACTGCGGATGTAGGGCCGTGGTTCTTGTCTTGCGGATGTTCAGCAGTAGACATATTTCTTGGAAAAGGTTGGATTCGAAATTTCTGCCTTGATCCGAGTGCAGCTCCATTGGGATACCGAATCGACATATCCATTCTTTCACCAAGACGTCGGCGACGGTGATGGCTTCCTGGTTGGGCAGGGCATAGGCTTCCGCCCACTTACTGAAGTAGTCCATTGCCACAAGGATGTATTTATTCCCGTGGTCGGATACGGGAAACGGGCCGGCGATGTCAATGGCGATTCTCTCGAACGGGCTGCCTACGTTGTACTGACGCATCGGGGCCTTGGGGCGTATTCGAGGTCCATTGCTAGCAGCGCATACAGCGCACTTCCTGCACCAGTCCTGACGTCAGCTTGACAATTGGCCCAGTAAAACCGTTGCCTCACTTTCTGCAGGGTCTTCGTCACTCCCAGATGTCCTCCGGCGACTCCATCATGGATTTCCCGCAGCACTTCCTCTCTTCTGTTCCTGGGAACAATTATTTGGCGTCTGTCTTCCCACCAATATCGGCCTCCAACACACGTTTCAGGATCCCATTGTCCAGAATAAGAGAGTTCCATTGTGCCCAATAGGACTTAACAGCCGGCGAGTAACCTGCGACTTCCTGCCATGATGGTCTTCGATTGCCCTTCTTCCAGCTGACGACTAAGCCAAGGTCGGGGTCCTCTCTTGGTCTTTCTGGATCTTGCTGTCATTCCAGTTGTCATCCATTGCCGCGGTTCTACAAAGTGTTGCTTCTTCTCTTCTGCTCGTCGGCAATGTGAGCAATCATCTGGACATGGTCTTCGCGACAAGGCATCTGCATTCTTATGGCTAGTTCCGGCTCGATGTTCGATCTCGAAATCGAATTCTTGGAGTCTCTCGATCCAACGTGCTACTTGACCCTCAGGATTTTGAACTGTAAGAGCCATTTGAGAGCTGCATGGTCAGTTCTCAACAGGAATCTTCTTCCATACACGTACTTGTAGAAGTGCTCCACTCCCTTTACAACAGCTAACAGCTCTCGCCTGGTGACACAGTAATTGCGCTCTGGTTTGCTGAGCGTCTTGCTGAAATAACCAATGACCTTCTCCTGCCCCTCCTGGATCTGAGATAGGACAGCTCCAAGTCCCACGTTGCTGGCGTCCGTATCCAAAATGAACTTCCCGTTGGGTAAGGGATAGCTCAGAACAGGTGCGTTAATCAAAGCTCCCTTCAGCTTCCTGAACGAGTCTTGGCATTCTTCGACCACTGGAACTTTGTTTGACCTTCCGTGAGCCTGGTCAGTGGTTTAGCGATGTTTGCGAACCCCAGCACATATCGGCGATAGTATGTGCACAAACCAAGGAAACTTCGAAGTTGGTGAATGTCTTTGGGATGGGCCAATCCTTAACAGCTTTGATCTTCTGGTCATCCACTGCTACTCCTTCCCCAGAGGCCACGTGGCCGAGGTCTCGTACTTGTTTTTGGAACAGGTGGCATTTCTTGGGGCTCAGCTTCAATCCGGAGTTCCTCAATCGCAGGAATACTTCCTCCAAGTTTTTCACGTGGTCCTCGAACGATCTGCCGACCACAATTATGTCGTCGAGATACACTAGACACGTGTTCCATGAGAGTCCCTTCAGTACTGTTTCCATCAATCTTTCGAATGTGGCGGGAGCATTACAGAGCCCGAATGGCATAACGGTGAACTGCCACAATCCTGAGCCGATGGTAAAGCAGTCTTTTTCGATCTTCCTGAGCGAGTTCTACTTGCCAGTATCCACTCTTCAGATCAAGGGTCGAGAAAATCGTGGAACCAGCCAACGTGTCTAGGGTGTCATCTATTCTCGGGAGAGGGTAACTGTCCTTCTTCGTGACATTATTAAGTTGGCGATAGTCTACACAAAAGCGTGTCGATCCATCCTTTTCTTCACCAGTACGACTGGAGAGGACCAGGGACTGTCAGATGGTTCGATAACTCCTTCTTTTCCCATATCGCTGACTATTTTGTCAGCCTCTTCCTTCTTGGCAAGAGGAAGTCTTCTTGCTGATTGCCGGATCGGTCGGGCACCCCCAGTATCAATCTTGTGCTGGACCACATTAGTTCGACCCCCTTTTCCTTGTCCGGTATCGAAGATGTCTTGGTACTTTTGACTAAATCTCTTAGTTTGGGCTGTTGAGCTGGTTTTATGTCTTTGGAAGAGATGGCAACTAATTTCTTTAGTTCTGTGGGCAAGTTGTTGGGTTGGCTAATCGTACCTCGTACGCCCGGATCACGGATGAAACTGACGAGCAGTGCCCCAAAATTGTTCCTTTCTTCAAGGTCACTGGGAAATAATTGACATTCATGACCCTTACCGGCACAAATTTGTCAGCACGCAACAAGGTCTTCCCTAGTGCAATCCCTCGTCCAATTTTCTCATCATGAAGTTTGGGCTCGAACATCACCACGTCTCCACTGCTCGCACTCCCGTCCAGGCGAGCCTCCAGAATGGTTTCAGCCCTCTCAGGTACGCTTACATCTTCAGCCAACAGCACACGGATCAACTCTTCACTTCTCCCATGAAGTACCAGCTCTTCTCCGTTGACACGTAGGACGCCGTCTTTGAAATCCAATTCAAACCCTCTGGAATTCATGATGTCCATTCCGATGATTGCATCGTCTTCGATGTCCGCTACAAGTGCCTGATGTTTCACTTTAGTGTTGCCCAAAATTATTTCAATCGGTAGCTCGCCATATACAGTAGCTGGCTACCCTGTTGCTGTGCGTAGCTTCCAAGTTGTCGGTTCAATCCGTTCCGGTGTTCTGGCAAAGGAAGGCCCGAGAATTGTCCTAGTCGCACCTGTATCTAGCAGCATGGTGCAAGGCTCGTTATTGATGAGACCGTCTACGAAGACACCCTTTGTTCTGTCGTTGAAGGATAGCGACATATGCGTTGTTAACCGGGGCTTGCCGGACACATGCCGACGATTGCCCCTTCTCATCGACCTTTCTTAGTTTTCCTGCATCGGAGTCGATGAATGTTGGACATTTGCTACGCACATGTCCAATTTTGCGACAATTCCGGCATCTTATATGTCTTTTCTCAGGCAACACTTCCTTCATCACTTTTCTTATGGCAGCTTCCAAGTTAGCAGGCTCCTGTGAGTCTTCCTCAATCGTTTGAACTTTACTTTGGCTTTTGCAGCATTGTTTTGCTGCCTCAAATTCCAAAGCTCGTGCCAGTGCGTCTACGAGATGTGTTGACGAGCTAATATCAACGCTTGTCTGGTTTCTTTGGGCACGGAGTCCATCCAAGAATGCTTGAACCGCTAGTCGCTCCATTACATTTTCTGGTGTGGCTGGATATGCGAGACGAACCAAGCGTGCAATGTCAGTTTCGAATTCTTGTAAGGATTCGCCCGATTTTTGGCAGCGATTTTTCAGCTGGGAGTGGTATACGTGTTCCAAATGGGCGTGGCCATATCGTAATTCTAGATGTTTAATCAGCTGATCATAGTCCTCCTGTTCTTGGGCGGTGAGAGTTTGTAGAATATTTGTCGCTTCTCCACGTAATGCAAGTGTCAGTGCTACAGCTCTTTCCCCTGCATTCCATCCGTTTGCTTTGGCTGCTGCTTCAAACTGTCGGCGGTAATTTTCCCATGGAGTTTTTCCGTCGAATTGAGGCGGCTTCATGGAAAGCTTCCCTATTTCAGAAATGACCTTGACATCTTTTATACCCTCTTGAACTTTATCCAAGTTCAAACTCAAGTCCAGCATTGCGTTTTCGTTAACCATCTCTGTGGAGGGCGCACTATTAATTCGTTTTTCCAGCTTACTGATCGTTTCCTTTATTTTATCTACCTCCGTCTCAACGGTTCCCATTCTTTCTTCTAGAAATTTAGCCACACCACACAATTCTTTTTTTAGACCTTCTGTGTTTTCCAGGACCTTCTCTTCCAGGCTTCTTGAATTTTCTAGAAGCTTTTCTTCCAGATTTCTAGAATTTTCTTGAAGCTTCTCTTCCAGATTTTTAGAAAGCTTCTCTTCCAGATTTATAGAATTTTGTTGCAGCTTCTCTTCCAGATTTCTAGCATTCTCTTCCAGGCTTCTTGAATTTTCTAGCAGCTTCTCTTCCAGATTTCTAGAATTTTCTTCAAGCTTCTCTTCCAGATTTCTAGCATTTTCTTCCAGGCTTCTTGAATTTTCTTCGAGTTTATTCATTACCAAACTTAAATCACCTCCGGGAACTTCGAATAAAAATGTTTCGGGGTCCTCACCTTCTTGTATAAGTCCTTCTGCAAGTCTTTCCTGGAGTACTTGCTTTTTACCCGTTGTTTCCAGTTCCCTTTCCTCCAATTCCTGTTTCAATTCCGCTACCTTCAAGCCCACAAGGCGCACTTTTCTTGAACACATTTTGTCTTTGACGAGGTATCAGTCTGTTACACACGAAAAAGTTTATCAGTTTGTTAAAAATTCACTTCGCGAATTCTTTTCCACGGGCCACCAGTCTATTGTCTGTTTCACGCGAAGAGTGTATCAGTTTATATTCCCACGCACAATTGTCCACTTCGCGAAAACCGGGCCACTGTCTATTTTGGGCGTACAAAAAGGTCTATCAATTTATTTTTCTGACTATCCACTCCACGATCACTTGTTTATTTTCAAAATCTCACTTCCGACACCAATTGTAACGTAAATAAACTTAACTTGGTTTAACTAATTTATTTAACACTTAATCTACAATTTAATTTATATTACTACGCCACTGAATAGCTCGATCGCATGGCTCGTTCAGACTGTCTGCTCCCTCTTGAGGGCGGTCTATTTATCTCCGATACAGCATTCTCGATGTTTCGAATTCTTCCAGTTGGCGACGGCATGTTCCAATTGTTTCCAATATTGACCGTTGCATTACGCGGAAAAGGGACTGGATGGTTCTCGAATATCTCCGGGGATGATCTCATCGCTGTCGACGGCAACATGTGAGGCGACAGGTCCGGCCTAGGTTCGTTACAGTCAAGATAACCTCTTGTGGGGTATTCATGTTGAAAAGGGAAACACTCTCAATTGAATATTGTTAGACATTCACAAAAAAAAATAACTTCATTTTAATCGTGGATTTTTCAATTCACAGAAAAATCTTTCTATCAATATTCAATTGAGAATGTTTCCCTTTTCAAAATAAACTTTTATAATGTGATCTTGTTAAGTATATATATATATATATATATATATATATATATATATATATATATATATATATATATATATATATATATATATATATATATATATAAGGAGGGAGCAGAAGGGAGCAAAAAATTTATTAAAATTTTATAATTGATATTTAATACTATAAAAAAAAGTATTTTGTGTGGTGTACTCTCTTTAGAGACGACGCCCGCATGTAATATAATAATATGGGGCCAATCCGCCGAGATTGATAGAATTTTTGTACTACAAAAGAGAATCATTAGAATTACATACAATTTACAATACAGAGAATCTTGTAGAGAAACTTTCAAGAAACAGAGAATACTGTTACTGGAATATACATCTTTAAAATTTCCTGCTTCACTCATAAAAATAAAAATAAATTGAAACTCAACCAGGACGTACATAGGTATCATACGAGGATAGCACAAGAAATCCACATCTTGAACTTTAGCACCAGTACATTCAGAAAATCAACTTTGAATATTTTCAGAAAAAAAAAACTTTTCTAGTTGAAAAAAGTTTTTACAACCTTAATTAATTTTTCGAAAAATAACGATATCACTAAGTATGTTAAAGAAAGTTTTATCAATAAATATATTCTGTTTTCATTTTATACTGTCTGTCTGCATGTCTGTTGGTCATGAAAAATGTGTGATATTACAAAAAAATTGATATTATACGTAGATATATATATATATATTTATATATATATATATATATATATATATATATATATATATATATATTGTTATGTTGGTTGTTTATATGATTTTTAATTTGTATATATTTTTGGTGAATTTATTTCACAGATTATAATTTCTGAATCCCTATCATAACAAATAAAAACTCCGGCTATGTTATGTTACCTTTCTCTTTTTACCTTATCCCAGCTCAGTCAGGTACGCCCATGACCATGAGTCCCTCCTTCTCAGCAGTCGATTCCTGCGATCTGTATTGCCGACCTAGCACTAACGATTCGATAAGAAAAGCTGTTCAGTGGAGAAAAGTGAGGTTAGAAATTGAAAAATGAACATCAGTTGCAGAGAATAATCAAATTGGTTGGTTTTTTATTCAAATCCAAACTTATAAATACCCTACTCTGCGATAGCTACCTTTTACTAGCAAACAATGACATAAAATGGTGCAATATGTATGTTTGTGACAATGAAAGTATTGAAGAAGAAAGTTTGTCATGTCCTTTGACATGGAATTTTATACGAAAGTTCGATCCGAAACAAAGTAACCAGTGATTTAGACACGCAAAGTTATTGGTTTACTGTGAAAAGTTGCACTTTGACGAGTTCAGTTATTGAATACTTCGTTGCTGCCTTTCTATTGAAGTTTCCAGTCCGGTGGACGTATTTCTGGGATCTCAATGACAGCTTACATGACAGCTTACTATGTACTTCTTCTGTTCAGCCTTTCAAGAATTTTTCCTCGTTCGGAAGAATTTTATAGCAGGTTTTCTTATATTATCTATGAAAGCTTCTTTTAAAATTTTGTACGTGGGTATACCTTTTGAACTTTTTTTCAATCTCCTCCAAACTTGTTATCTCATCCCATGGTAACACTCACAAATTTATTTTTTCACAGATTTCCGAATTTGTATCACTTCCTACCTAATTATTTGCTGTTCTAATTAATATTAATGATTTTATGAATGATATCTAATTCTAACTCTTACATACTATTTACAAATTCCTATAAAATTATATTTTTCAATTTCTGCCATTACATTTTATTGTATATCATCACTTTTCCCACACAAACTCTTTCGAATCCCATTGGTGGGTTTTCTGTTGATGTGAATTGTCATACAGGATGTTCAAAACTTATCTATACGTTGATCTTACTTTAATTCAATGTTTGCTATAAATTTCAATTTTGATATGATTTAATCGTGGATTTTTATTAGATATATCATTGGTTATATATTTTTGATGATAGAACTACTTCAGGAATGCCCTCTTTATACATATGTATCGACTAGAGCATAGTATAAGGTTCTATAGTCTTGAAAAAAGGTAAAGAAAATTGTAAAATAACATAGCTTTATCGACGATAACTAAAATACCTAATAATAATAATGATAATTATAAGTTTAATTATTTTACAACATTGCTTAACATAACAATATATATATATATATATATAAAAATGGAAGGAATTTAATGGACATAACCCTCAGAGAAGTGTTAACCGTAGACACGTGTTTCGGGCTCTCGGTCCTCATCAGTACGGTGGAGAAGTGCAAGGATGAACAACACTTGGTGGAAACGACAAATCAACGGAGTCAACAAACAGAAGCCAGCCGCTCATTTGTGATTTCGGTTGAGTTGTCGTTTTCTACCAAGTGTTGTTCATCCTTGCACTTCTTCACCGTACTGATGAGGGCCGAGAGCCCGAAACACGTGTCTGCGGTTAACACTTCTCTGAGGGTTATGTCCATTAAATTCCTTCCATTTTGTTTTTAACAGTCCCCTCGATATTCCACTCTTTCATATATATATATATATATATATATATATATATATATATATATATATATATATATATATATATATATACAATGTTTTGTCCTTGTTCGGTGATTTCTGTACCTATCTATCTATGTTCTACTCTATAATAAAGCTGGGTAAAACCTGCTTGTTGTAGGCCTCCAAACTGAAATAAAAAAATTTGACAGCTCGATACTCGATTTTTTTCCATTTTCGCAAAAACACTCACATCGACTCACTCAAACGATTGTCAAACAACAACTGCCCAAAATGGCTGCAATTTCGGTGAATACCTTTCAAAAGATGCGTAAACTCATTCCCTAGCTATTGTTGACGAGTGCTGCGATTTTCATGTTCAGGTCGGAAACTTTTCAGACTACCCTCGTATATTCAATGATTTGAAGCATCATTATCATACAATAGAGATACTTTATTATTAATAAGAATGTTCCCAATTTATCTTCTTGATAACGGTCAAGTGATAGTTAGTGACGTATCCATGAGGTGAAATACCGTCTTTTTTATCGGTTGCAGATCAAACCGTAAACACTTCAGCAATTAGGTAGTATTCTTTATCGATAAACTGATCATTTTTATTTTTGAAGGTTATCACATTGATAACAAATTATATACATAAGTGGACCCACAAATAGAAATCTCTCGATTTTTAACAAACTCGACAGTTTGTGAATCTATGGGGAACTAATTTATCTATTTCTACAAAAAACATTTCACAAATGCAACGAAATGGCAACTGATTATATACAGGGTTTCCCAACTCGATGGCCTATTATACGTTTCTGGAGAACAATGTAAAGTTTACACTGCAGAGCAGTATGAGTTACAAGTTGCATATAAATTACTAATACCCTAGACCCGCATATAAATATATAATTTTTATTATTCTCGTAGTTTAGGAAAGATATCTCAGGATGATAATCTTTCATCTACGTATTTTTGTATAAAGTAAATATAAGGGGCCCTGTATTTTGTATTATATTTCTGGAGTAATTCCCTTTATTATATGGTAGACTTATTTAAAAATGATGATGACAAGATATCAATTCGTTTGTTAGACGATTATTGGCCACCAGCATTAGTGATGCGAGTACCAGTGGTTGCCTATCGATAAGTTCTAGGAAACTTGTAGGTGGGACGACCACATGACGTCAAAACAGCTGATCGAGACTATAGACTATACGTATTGTCATTAAATATACTCTGTCCTTTTCGTTCTCAATAGATTGGAAAAAGTTATTCGAATGAGAAAAGGAAGGTTGAGAGGTAAAATTAAATTACCCACGGAATTTGGACTTGTCGCTGTGAAACTGATGGCGAGGCCAACCATGTAGTTTTTCTCTTCTGAAAATACCAGTGTAAATTCTAATACAGTTTCCAGTGGTTATGATTTAACACATTATCGTAGTTTTGATAGTAACTGTATGAATGCGATTACACTACTCACGAGGTTGGAAATGATTATGGTTCTGCACGAGATTTACACCACGAGTTATTAATGGAGAATGACACAAGCCAACTTTGGTAATTAATGATTCAAAGTGTAAATTTCTCTATATATTTGAAACACCCTTCTTTGAATGAAGGTAAGAAATTCATCAACAGAAATAATTTTACAGTAAAGATTTTAATATTTCATTGGTATGAACTCCCATGGTTTCTTTAACCTCTAGCAATTTCGATTCTAAGCTCGTTTACTTTGTTATACAGTATGATCAAGAATATTTAAACAAACTTTGATAATCAAGTCTAGAGCTACGAAACCAGGAAGTACAAATATTTATATATTGGTCAGGTACAAATCGTATAAATATTATAGGCTTCTTGGTTCCTGGTAACGTTCAATTGATAATGGTACCTACAGGCAAATTAATTATGGTTCAGGACTATCAGGAGGTCACATATAGACAACTCAGATTTGGGTATCATCGGTATAAAGATGAGCAGAACAATTCTCAAGCTATTGCAACAAACCAGAGGTATATATGGTAAAGAGCAAGGGACCCAAAATGGAGCCTCCTCTCCTTCTAAGGTTGCTGTAGCCAACAATTTCCTTTTACTGGTCAATATTTGACATCCTGTGCCATAGAACTCGACATGGTTTCCTTTTTTCGTAAGTTCGCTGACTGATAAAAGATTCACACATAAGGATGGAACATAACAGGCACTAACTGACCTGAATGTCAACATTGACATCGCCCTCTTCAAGGACTTCTAGGTTAAGATGGCTAAAAACCCTGGTGTATTCACCGATTCGATTTTGTTTAGAATTTTTGGGGGACAACAAATTAAAAACGTCAAATTCTGCTCAGAACTTCATTAGTAGATGGCGTGGTTAAGGAATGTTTGTTGTTTGTGTCACGCAAAATGTTAAACTTCAAACCTATGAAATTTTCTTTTTCTGTCAACATTACTTCATGCAAAAAATTGTGAATTGATCGTTTACAAAGTACGAAAAAGATGCCGCTCAGAACAGGGGGCGCGAAAATGAGATGAAACCTACTACAATGTTTACATCTGACTGTCAAAAATCAGATTTTTCTTGAAGTCTACCTGGCGATTTTTTCAAAGTAATTTCTTCTCAAATGGCCTTTTTGGGATCATGAAAAATTTCACGAAGGAATGAGAAAAGGTAGGAGAGCGGACTGATGAATTAACTTGAAAATTGAGGGGATTGGAAAATGTCCCCGATGACATTGTTCCATTAAACTTTCCGATACAAACTATTACCAAGCCATTCACTGCCCTTCTCTGCCAGACTATTACCTCTCTAACAACCTTCTGATATGAAAAAAATCAGAGAGTTCATTGTAGATATCATAAAATCTGTTGATGAAGTTGAGAAATCGATGAATCCTGGTGTGCGACAGTCTAGGCTGCTTCCAGCTATCTTAGAATGACTTCTCAGGAAAAGGTGAGCCCTACTAACAAAGGTGAGGGAAGAAAACAATAATCTAAATGCTTCTCTTTTATTTTTCAGTAACACCCAGCATGAGATAATCGAAGGAGGGCGATCTAAACCAAGCAGTTGTTCGGAAGAACAAGGCCCACTCCCAAGATCAATAAGGCTAATGACTATGATTAGGATAATTATAACTTTTTAATAAACACATGAATTACACAAGTAAGCGTGGACTTTTTCTATCTTGATGGTAGTGAATTCCGAACCGTCACAGAGGCTCCCATGACTCTTTGAAAGAAAATATCCACTATATTTAGAATTTTCCAATACTTTTAATCAGAAGATTGTCATCTCATGGGAAATTTTTTATACGAAATATATATATAATATAAAAAATAAATATAAAAGTAATAATAAAATTATTTGACTTGCTAGTTACTAGATACATTACAATCACAAGTTGAAAAAAATTATTACAATGGGCAAAGGTAGTTCAGAGAAGATTCTAATTAATTTATACATATACGAGTCATTTTACTAGTAGTGGAGTAATATTGAATTTTAGCTTCAGAAAGTTAGGGGACTGTGGGAACTTTTTACCGTACATTAGTGATGATGTAAGGAACAACATATAAAAAGTTACCAACCGTAAAGTGTGTGCGAAAAAAATGTGACACGGCGACTCTGAAGTGCAGCGCTGGAGAAGCACGAGCGCTTTACACTAAATCTAATATATGTATAAAATTCTCGTGAAACGGTGTTTGTAATTAAACTCCTCCGAAATGGCTCGACCGATTTTCATGAAATTTTGTGTGCATATCGGTTAGGTCTGCGAATCGGACAACATCTATTTTTCATCCCCCTAAGAGTGGTCCACCCCTTAATTTTTTTTTCATTTTTCAGATAAAATTTAATTTTTTTTATGATACAGCATTCAAAAATACATACAACCCTGAATTTTCATCCTTTTACGATCAACCCCTATTGTAGTACGTTAAATTGAGAACGGGATAACGGGATAACAGGAAAACGGGATAACGGGAATAACGGGATAACGAAAAAACGGGAAAACGGGATGACAGGATATGGGGAAAACGGGATAATGAAGAAATGGGATAACAGGAAAAAGGGATAACGGGAATAACGGGATAACGAAAAAACGGGATAACGGGATGACAGGATAAGGGGATAACGGGATAAAGAAAAAATGGGATAACAGGAAAATGGGATAACGGGAATAACGGGATAACAAAAAAATGGGATAATGGGATGACAGGATAAGGGGATAACGGGATAAAGATAAAACGGGATAAGAGGAAAACGGGATAACGGGACAACAGGAAGCGGAAGGAGTCAAAAGCATAGTCTAGATGGAACAACATAAAGGAAAACATAGAAAAAAAGGAATTTTACGCGGACGAGAGTTTTCGGAAAAAACATTTTAGGGAACATAGAAATTTGGACAGGACAACGTCTGTCGGGTCAGCTAGTTTGTTATAACTTTTGATCTAATTGATTGAATTACCATTACAAAAATTTAACTGGGAGAAGAAAAATGCATGTTTTTAAAAGTGAAAAAATATGTATGGGAATAGTACGTAAATGAAATTACGTCAAAGCAGAACTCTATCTAAAATCTTATTTTTTTTTATTTTCAAGATAAACATCTGAAATTTCCACAGATTACGCTCAAATTGATAAATGAAAAAAGGACAATAAAAAAAAATGGAAATTTATTTGAAAAATACAGAGTTCAAAATATTGAATAATTTAAAAAAATTACAAATTTGAATTTTGAGGCCATGCTTTAAAAACTCTAGTTTAAAATGTGATATTGAAACTTATATATGGGATATAACGAAATTTGTTGAGTGGAGGCACATTTTTCAACCGAATGAAACAAAAATACAATATTTCATTTCCATACCCAATATCGGCAAACTATAAGTTGTTTGATAGAGCTTCATAGCTCCACAACTTTTACCCGAAAATTTTTGTCCGAGATGTACACATAAATAAAAATAGGTAGCTGTAAATTATCATTCATGAAATCTACCTCTACGACTGGCCACGCCATCGTTTTTCAATGTCATATTCTGGTTCAGCGACCTCAAAAACCCCTATAGCATCAATTTAGGTAAAATTTTCCTAACAAAATTGTTTTTCATTGTTTAAACAATTAATAAACAAGCAGCGCACGAATATAAGTTCATAACTTTTTTCTGCGAGCAATTTCTAAGTAATATCAGAAGGTTTTAGGAAAATCCATGGAGTCCTCCAGGATTCCAAAATAATGCATGATTTTAAGCTATTTTTACTCCGCTCTATGTAGGTCTATGAGTTCTTGCGATAAGATAGTCGTGTTGTCTGCCAAAATAGTGACACCTCTTAATTTGTCGAAAAGCTGAGAGGTTCTTTCACTCAGATAGGATTTGTATCAATTGGAGCTTCGTCCTCTGAAGCTGTAGAGATGAAGCTTACGTAACAGTCAAAAGCTTTAGATATGTCGCAAAACACTTACTTATAGATTTACACATGGATTTTTCACATAGCGAAAGAGATTGCATCTCCCGTTTGATAGCTAAATCAAGTAAGGTATTTGTAATTCACAGCACTTCATAAAATCATTATCCGCTCCATCAAAATATTTTTATCATGAGCAAACAGGGACAGAAATACATAAATACCAACTCGGTGGAGCGTATCAATAGGAAATTTACGTTACAAAATATGTTACATCGATCGATCAATCTCAAAATATTCCACAACAAATTGACATAACCTTGAAGGCGACAAAAGCACAATCACAGAACGGGTCAGAGACACAAATCACAAAAACAGCCTGTGTGGTCTGTAATTGCAGTTTACTGAATTATGACAAGAAACGACGTCGGCGCCATCTGAAACTCTAGATAACTCCCTTTATCAAGTGGGCTGGTGTCCCCCAGTTTGTCCCTGTTAGGTTTTATGTTAGGTTTACTAAAGAAACAGTATACAAAAGTATTTTTAATAACTGCAAACGAGTATTACTTTCAAAGTATTTGTCAAACTTGACAACTATATAAAACAACTTGAAAACCTAGTACAGGATGTGGAATATTTACTTTCATGATCTGTTGAATACCAACAGTCCCAATATTTTACAGATATAAGTGAATACACCATGGTTTTTGGACATCTTATTCTAGGTACTTGGTAACTGAACTCTTCACTATTCACCAGCCAATCCTTTCTCATCGTCATGTGAGTTGATGCACCTGAATCCACGTACCAATCATCCTGATTGAACTCATTCGCAGTGAAATAATTGCACATTAGGTTAACAGATTTTTTGTAATGCTTGTTCTCTTTTTTTCGGAGCAGTATTTGGAGAAATGGCCATATTTATTGCAGTTGTAACATCTGAGACCCTTTACTTTGAATGTTTTCTTGGATAGATTCTTATTAAACAAGGCAACTGCATTTCCGTCTGTGCTAACTCCATTGACTTCATTGCATTAGAAATGATAGGTGTTCCTGAGTTTTCAATACCCATGATCATTGGCTTGTATGCTCTGGTAATCCTGCAAGTCGAAGTGACCCACTCATCATTCACTTCCCTCCCTACGCCCCTCAACTTATGAGCAGTTGAAATTACTTGTTGACGTATTCTTCAACAGAATCGTTATCAAAGATCGCAGCAAACCAACTCATCTCGTTAATTTGGAATCCAAAAACGCCTTTTCAAGATTATCCCATACTTCCTTGGCAGTTTTTGCTGTCTGCACATGGATATAATTGATGGATTCAATCAACAACATTATTTTGGCTTGGCTTTCAGGTTTTGCTTCTTTTTAGTCTCTGTACTGAGATCTGTTGTAATTACGCAGTTCCACAATTCCTCATGTTCGAGGTAGGACTGAACTGCGAATATCCATGTATCATGGTTTTCTCTACCTTTGAGCCTTTCGATCGCAGGCGTGTATTCCAGATGCCATTTTACTTCGCTGATTACTCAAACTGTGCGATACTCTTGAAATCGGGTACTACACTGTTGGAAAAGAGTTGTTGAAATAACAAAAAATAAGAAACTCAGGAGGTCCACTAGTATTATTGGTGAAATTGGCAAATTTCGATATTGACGATGTTCACATTTACACATTTACACATTCACACACATGTTTGCTATTTAACAAATTCAGCAAAGTAAATGCCACAATTAGACTGTAGACGATTTTACAAAATCAGTAGTGCATCAACAACATTCAGTTTCAATTTTTTCAACTTTTTTTGTTATGCTGACCCAAAAATGTTTTTACAGTGAAGTAATTCATTTACTTTTTTCAATGAATTAACATAATATTTTAGCGAAATTAACATTGTCGATTCCTTTACTAGTTTTCATCATTAATAAACATGTGTAAACCTCATGCTGTTGGAATCTCATTCTCTTTATGTTGTTGTTGAAATAAAATTTCGTCGAAATTTTTTTCTTTTAGTTTTTCATACTACACAGAAAAAAAGTTTTATTGTCCTTTATTTCTTGTCAAAACATAAATAATATTTTTTTCAAATGACGTCAATTAGTATTCACTATCACAATTTTTTTTTGTGAGAATATCTAATATTTGTTGGTAATGTAGTTTTTCAGGAGGGATGGTTCAATAAATCAAGAATATATAACATTGGAATATTTTAATGCTTCTATTATAAAAAAATAAATAGTCTATTATAATAAATAACACTTGAATGTCGATAAAATAAAATTAACATCATTATGTGAAGAAATGTACAAATAAACATAAAGTAACACAATGAGTGAATGCCAGCTTTATAATCCTTTGGTGGAATATTAAAAAAAAACTGTATTATAATAAATAACACTGCCGCGTGAAGGTAAAGAGCAGTAAGTTCAAGAATAAAGATTGAGTTTGCCAATTTATATTTTTTTTTTACCCGACTGCGGCGAA
This sequence comes from Gonioctena quinquepunctata, assembly GCA_018342105.1. Lineage (NCBI taxonomy): Eukaryota > Metazoa > Arthropoda > Insecta > Coleoptera > Chrysomelidae > Gonioctena > Gonioctena quinquepunctata. Next base: position 56,717 of record JAFIRS010000231.1, on the reverse strand, counting down.
GCCCAAAAAGACAGTTATATGTGTTTGACCTGTATGTTTGTACACAGGTCAAACACATAACCGTCCTTTCGGCTTTGCCGCAGTCGGGTAAAAAAATATATAAATTGGCAAACTCAAAATCATTTTTCTTGCACTTACTGCTCTTTACCCTCACGCGGCAGAAGAGTTGAATGCCGAGAAAATAAAATTAACAACAGGTACCGAGTAATAAAATGTAATGATACCGAAACAAAACGTTTACCTAAATTCACAATGAAAGTCACTATTCCAAAATAATTTCATATTCAGGCACAATACAATGAAAGTTCTGTTTATATGAAAACTCAAATCATATGCAACCTGGACACCTGTTGAACCTGAACAAACAAAAATCACAGTACAAATACCACATTAACATTACGTCTCACAGAGGACAGAGGAAGGTGATCAATTCCCTTTTCACAACGAAATAGGATACATTCCAAAAATTTATTGGACAATACCACCAACAGTTTTGGTAATTCAACAATTTACATTTTGACTATATCTGTTGCTTAACAAACAAAATTGTCGATTCCGCAAACTGTTCATAGCTATGAATACCTATTTGATGTTGCTAATAAATGCACATCAATATTCTGAATTTGCAAGAGCATTTTCTATTTTGTTTTAAGTCACGAAAATATTTGCAAAATAAAGTTGTTAAATGAGCAACTTTCTATTTGAAGATTTCGACAACAATGGGGTAGACATACTGACTGACTGAGTGAAAATTTACATTGGATGAATTCAACTAAAGCCGGAGTAATTTGAGTAGTGAATTCCTGATTAATTGTTGATTTTAGCAACATTTTTCAAAAAACTAGATATTGTTGAAATTAACAACCTTTTCTAACTGTGTATGCTGTACTGTTGGGTAATATTACGTAGGGAAAATAAGTATGTGAAGTTTTAGATTAGTTTTTTTAATGACAGACTTTTGTTTTTTATCAACAACAACCAAGTAACATAGTCATAGAAACAACAATAAATCTAATTCTCAATAATAATTGGCAAACAAAGGACGCAAACAAGGCAAAACAAGAATATTGACTGAGACCCCGAAAAGCAAGAACTGGAAAAAATAGAAAATGAGAGGTTGATGAAGACCCAAAAAATGTGAAAAATAAAGTTCTAACTGATGACGAAAACAAAACCGCGAAACAGCAAGAGCACTCATTTAAGACTCAGGCTAAAAGAAGAGAATATTTGCACAATTGGAGACTATGTTGTCGTCAGATTTTGGACTGAAGGCAATTGAAAAGTGACGCCCGATATTCATTATATTGGACTAGTCGAGGAAATATAAAGCAATCAATAATTTTTGGTTTACTTCATGAGGAAGAGAGGTAATTCACTAACTTTATTTTTCTCGGAAAATTAGGAAAAATTTAATGACAGAATTTGCAAATGTACTGTGCTGATATTTTGTGAAATTACTTTTTTTTAACATAATTTTTTAAAAATTATTTGCACATATTCTAAGATACCTGCTCTTTATGATGCCATATTTTTTACCCGTGAATTCTATTGCAAAAAAGGAAGTATTCGTAATTGAAAATTGACCCAAACCTCCCGACCCTCCCTTATTATTAATGAGAATGTTTGCAATTCATCTTCTTGATAACGGTCAATACTATGCCGACATTCCAGAAATAGGTTCATTTTGTGGATATATTTGTAGTTTTTAGCCCCAACTTCCTTTGAATATGATAAATTGATTCGCTGACAATTGTTTTGCGATAGTGGCTGACGTTTTCATGACGTTAACCGACCCTTTTATCTATTGTGGATCCAACCGTAAACACTTCAAGAAAAAAAATTGGGCAATTATCAAGTATTGTCTATCGCCAAACAATATTTTCTATTTTTAAAGGTCGACTAACTATTTGAAATATCAGATCACATGGACAACAAATTATATACACACGTTTATATCATCTTGATTTTTAACTGTCTGGTGTTTGAGAGGCTGAGAATCAATCGATCTATTCACATTTCACAATTGTACAAAATGTCAAAGAAACTAATGTATATACAGTGCGAGTTTCTACTTGGAATAAATTCAGTAACTCAAAGATAGTTGTTTTGTTAGAAATATGCCCGGACATGTCGATTTTTATTTTGAATTGCGCTCGTTTATATGTAAGAAAATGTTATACAGCGTGTCTCAAATTTGAGATATGACGTCATCGACTATTTTTTTAAATGGCAATCCTAATTTTTTTATGACTATTCTTGAAGGGTATAGTAAGTTACACAAAACGATCATTTCAATGCGATATACCGGATATCTTCCTGGGGAATGATATTATTTCATCTAATAACGTCAACACCTTTCTAGGGATTCACTTAGACTGTTAATTTGTTAGACTTCTTAGTAAAAAGCTGTCCAAAGGGTGCTTTGATCTACGTGTTATCTCAAGAGAATTGGGAGAGACAACTGCAAAAGTAGTTTATTATGCCTTATTTGAGTCGCATGTCAGGTATGGTATCCCTTTTTTGGGGTACCTGCAACAAAAAGTGCTTTAACATAATTTTCACTCTCCAGAAACGCGCACTACGCTATATCTGCGGGGTTGGACCTTGAGTATCTCTTTCGACTCTCTTAACTCTCTCGACTCTCTCGACTCTCTCGTTTCTCTCGACTCTCTCGACTCTTTCGACTCTCTCGACTCTTTCGACTCTTTCGACCTTTCGACTTTTTCGACTCTTTCGACTATTTCGACTCTTTCGACTCTTTCGACTCTTTCGACTCTTTCGACTCTTTCGACTCTCTCGACTCTTTCGACTCTTTCGACTCTTTCGACTCTTTCGACTCTTTCGACTCTTTCGACTCTTTCGACTCTTTCGACTCTTTCGACTCTTTCGACTCTTTCGACTCTTTCGACTCTTTCGACTCTTTCGACTCTTTCGGCTCTTTCGACTCTTTCGACTCTTTCGGCTCTTTCGACTCTTTCGCCTCTCTCGACTCTCTCGACTCTTTCGACTCTTTCGACTCTTTCGACTCTTTCGACTCTTTCGACTCTTTCGACTCTTTCGACTCTTTCGACTCTTTCGACTCTTTCGACTCTTTCGACTCTTTCGACTCTTTCGACTCTTTCGACTCTCTCGATTCTTTCGACTCTTTCGACTTTTCCGACTCTTTCGATTCTTTCGTCTCTTTCGACTCTTCCGACTCTTTCGACTCTTTCGACTCTTTCGACTCTTTCGGCTCTTTCGACTCTTTCGACTCTCTCGACTCTTCGACTCTTTCGACTCTTTCGACCCTTTCGATCCTTTCGACTCTTTCGACTCTTCGACTCTTTCGACTCTTTCGACTCTTTCGACTCTTTCGACTCTTTCGACTCTTTCGACTCTCTCGACTCTTTCGACTCTTTCGACTCTTTCGACTCTTTCGACTCTTTCGACCCTTTCGGCTCTTTCGACTCTTTCGACTCTTTCGCTCTTTCGACTCTTTCGACTCTTTCGCTCTTTCGACTCTTTTTTCGACTCTTTCGACTCTTTCGACTCTTTCGCTCTTTCGACTCTTTCGACTCTTTCGACTCTTTCGACTCTTTCGACTCTTTCGACTCTTTCGACTCTTTCGACTCTTTCGACTTTCGACTCTTTCGACTCTTTCGACTCTTTCGACTCTCTCGACTCTTTCGACTCTTTCGACTCTTTCAAGATACTCAACTTTTCAGAAAGCAAAAATTCCTCATCATTCCATCTCTTTTCATTCTCGAATCGGTATGTTTAGTACATAAAAATAAATCAACATATGATACCATTTTTGGTTCCACCCGCCAAAATAACAACCTGAAGCTACCCATTCCAGCTTCCAATTTGATAAAAAACTCCATTATTTATAATGCTGCAAAACTATATAACCATCTTCCAGCCAGCATCGAAACCATTGAATCCCTCCATTTATTCAGGAAATCGGTTAAGCTCATTCTTATGGATGAAATATTTTACGAAGTTCAAGATTTCCTCAATAAAAACATAAGTGGTCCTATTAGTTAACATTTTAATATTTTTTAATATATATTATTTAACCATACATAAATTTTTGTGATATTTTGATTAACTGACTAGTTATTTTTAACCAAATAATGTAATTATTTTAAAATAAATAATGTGCTTAGTTATCTTTAATCTTGACAATGTGATATTAACTTATATTAATTTTTTAATTTTCACTTTATATTTACCCTGTTTCTTGACATGTTTTTTGGGTAACCTTCCACAGTCTGAAAATGAAAATATAATCAGGAAAATCTATACAAGTGTAGATAGGGCAAACTAATTAGTTCACCCCGATAAGTTATTGCGTTCACCAAATTATATTTCCTATAGAAAAATGATTCAATTAGTCAATAACTTGTCGTTTTCTGAATTTGCCTATCAATTTTTTTTTTTCATTCAAAAGATACTTCTCTATATAGTTTTTGATTGACGTTTCGGGGACTATATCTGTCCCCGTTCCCAAAATCTTCTAAATCTCCTTTAATTGTTTTAACAATTTGGATTTTTTCTTGCAGAGTCTTTTTCGCCTTTTCAACTGACGGATGTCAATTAAGATCTGCCAAAAAAGTTTGAGAGTGACGTATTGCTCATTTTATATATGGGGTGTTGTTCAGATCAGTTTATTAGCATTCTACCAAATCTCACTTCCTCTCTGAGTAGAGGTAACCATGTTTGATCCAGTTCAACAGAATTTGTTGAAAAGCAGTTGTTAATGGAAAGAAGAATACAGGCCGTTTCTTTCAATTTTCTCTTCTCTTGATGTGGTTCTTTCATCAAGATTTTTGTCCTATTCCATTCAATCGTATGATCGCCATTGGATGTGAGGATATGTTCTGCAATTTTTGATCCAGTTATTTGTCGATTTCTGATGTAACTCTGATGTTCACTTTGGCGCACTGGTCTTGACGATTCACCTATATAACTATAACCACACGGACAAGGTATGTTGTAAACACAGTTTTTGGTACTTTCTTCTGCGTTTTTTGGTTTTGTTTGTGTTAGTATAGATTTCAGTGTGTTTGTTGTTCTAAATGATGTTATCACACCAATCCGATCTTTTCAGATAATCCGGGGACATAAGGTATTATGTTGGTTGTGAAATGTGTAGGTGGTGGGAGTACTCTTGTTGGTTGTGTTAATTGGTTGTTTGATGGATTTTTGATTTCAATGTCAGTAATTGTTTTTTCCACAAACTGATCCGGATATGCATTTTCCTTGAGAACAGATTTTATGAGGTTTATTTCTTCCTTTAGATTCTGGTTGGAATTGCAAACTGTTTGGGCTCGATTATAGAGACATTTAACTATGCCTTTTTTCACACTGGCATGATGGTTTGAGTTGTAGTGTAGATATCGATTGGTATGCGTGTTCTTTCTGTGTACAGATGTTTCCATTCGGGATGATGATTTTTGGATCATGACATCTAAAAAGGGGAGTTGGTTGTTTTGTTCTGATTCTAATGTGAATTTGATCGTCGGTTCTTGACCGTTTATATGATCCAAGAAAATGTTTAATTCTTCTTCACTTTGATTCCAGATAGCGAAAACATCATCCATGTATCTCCACCATATTTTTGGACCATTGTGAAATGTTTCAACGAAGGATTCTTCAAAGTATTCCATGAATATGTTACTTAAAATGGGTGACAAAGGAGAACCCATCGCCATACTAAACTCTTGTTGATAAAATTCGTTCTTGAATTGGAAATATGTTTTTTCTGTGCATAGTTTGAGTAATTCTATGATGGCACTGACATCCAGTTTTGTTCTTGTCTTCAGTGATGTGTCATTTTCTAATCTTTCTTTCACGATTTCTAGAGTTTTATCCAAAGGGACATTAGTAAACAAACTTTCGACATCAAAACTTACTAGATGATCTCCATCTTGAATTTGTAATTCATTCAATTTCTCCAGAAAGTGAGGGGTATTCTTTATAAAACTATTTCCATTTCCAGATAGTGGTTTGAGAATGTTGAGTAGGTATCTAGCGAGTTTTTGTGAAGGAGATCCAATGGAACTTACAATAGGGCGTAGAGGATGAGATGGTTTGTGTATTTTGGTAACCCATAAAATGTGGGGTTTGCTGTGGTGTGATACTAGGTCTCTGCGTTCTGTTTCGTGGTATGTTTTGTGTTTAGCTAAAGTTCGGTATATTTTGCTTTCTATTGATGGGGTTGGATTTTTGTTTAGTTTTTTGTATACTTTGTATACTGATATGGTAGTGTCTTGATTGAGTGTGTGATATATGGTGTTTGAGATCATTTGTGTTCGTTTGTTCTCATAATCAGTAGTGTTCATGATGACTGTTGCGTTACATTTATCAGCTGGAAGTATTTTGATCTGATTTAAGTAACATATTCATGGAATACTTTAAAGAATCCTTCGTTGAAACATTCCACAATGGTCCAAAAATATGGTGGAGATACGTGGATGATGTTTTCGCTATCTGAAATAAAAGTGAAGAAGAATTAAACATTTTCATATAAACGGTCAAGAACCGACGATCAAATTCACGTTAGGATCAGAACAAAACAACCAACTCCCCTTTTTAGATGTCATGATCCAAAAATCATCCCGAATGGAAACATCTGTACACAGGAAGAAGACGCATACCAATCGATATCTACACTACAACTCAAACCATCAGGCCAGTGTGAAAAAAGGCATAGTAAAATGTCTCTATAATCGAGCCCAAACAGTTTGCAATTCCAACCAGAATCTACAGGAAGAAATAAACCTCATAAAATCTGTTCTCAAGGAAAATGCCTATCCGGATCAGTTTGTGGAAAAAACAATCACTGACATTGAAAACAAAAATCCATCAAACAACCAATTAACACAACCAATAGGAGCACTCCCACCACCTACACATTTCACAACTAACATAATACCTTATGTCCCCGGATTATCTGAAAAGATCAAACGAATTGGACATAGGTATGATGTGAGAATATCATTTAGAACAACAAACACACTGAGATCTATACCAACACAAACAAAACCCAAAAACGCAGAAGAAAGTACCAAAAACAGTGTTTACAACATACCTTGTTCGTGTGGTGATAGTTATATAGGTGAAGCGTCAAGACCATTGGAAGTGCGCCAAAGTGAACATCAGAGTTACATCAGAAATCGACAAATAACCGGATCAAAAATTGCAGAACATATCCTCACATCCAATGGCGATCATACGATCGAATGGAATAGGACAAAAATCTTGATGAAAGAACCACATCAAGAGAGGAGAACATTGGAAGGAACGGCCTGTATTCTTCTTTCCAATAACAACTGCTTTTCAACAAATTCTGTTGAAATGGATCATACATGTTACCTCTACTCAGAGAGGAAGTGAGATATGGTAGAATGCTAATAAACTGATCTGAACACATGCCCATATATCAAATGAGCAATACGTCACTCTCAAACTTTTTTGGCAGATCTCAATTGACATCCGTTAGTTGAAAAAGCGAAAAAGACTCTGCAAGAAAAAATCCAAATTATTAAAACAATTAAAGGAGATTTAGAAAATTTTGACAACGGGGGCAGATATAGTCCCCGAAACGTCAACCAAAAACTATATAGAGAAGTATCTTTTGAATTGAAAAAAAAAAATTTGATAGGCAAATTCAGAAAACGACAAGTTATTGACTAATTGAATCATTTTTCTATAGGAAATATAATTTGGTGAACGCAATAACTTATCGGGGTGAACTAATTAGTTTGCCCTTTCTACACTTGTATAGATTTTCCTGATTATATTTTCACTGTGGAAGGTTACCCAAAAAAACATGTCAAGAAACGTTGTTCCTCCACAAAAAACCACATTCATTCAATATTTACCTTGTGTTATCTTTGTGGTAACACAGGTAGTATTTTTGATTGTTTGTGTGTTTCTAAAAATATTTATTAATTCTTCTTAACTATATTGTGGGTACTTAATGCTTATTGTTAATTTTATGTCCTATGTTGAATATTTAAATTGAATGTTATTTTTTTTCATTAGAATCTAACAAACAATTGTAAAATATCAATATTTTTAGTATTTGTAGTGCAAGCTTTGTCAATAAGATTTATGTCTTCGACAATAAAGCATAGTTTTGTTTGATTGATGCGTACCAAATATCAAACTTTTATTCCTTGTCGTTTGACAGATATGTAATAACAAACATCAACTGATGCGAGAAATGAAGGAATCTGAATCAATGAAATAATTCAGGCACGGGCCCATGAGGAGGGGGGGGGCTCTCCCCCCTTCCAATAGTTGGTGAGTTGGGAGATCGGTCATCACAAGTTGGCAAGTTGGGAGTTGACAATGGGACTCTAAGGACGAATTGAACACCACATAAACAAGGTGCCTCATAAAAAGTGGGGTGTGACTTTTTTTTCAGTTATGAAGTTGGGAGGAAATCCATATTTCTCCCCCAATAATTTGCCTTCGGTCCGTCCCTGATTTATGTCCTCATAATTTTTTGTCAAACTGGGTTGATGTTGACAATGTCAAACAAAAAAGTTTAATAAAAACAGGCAAGGAGAGTAGCGTCGTATCGAGCGAGGATATTTACCAAGGTTATTAGTTTGTCGTTTTGTGAGAAACGACGTTTGTTGAAAAATCTAACGAAATGCCGTTCTTAACTAAAACCCACAAAATTTAAATTTTAATGATTGGCTACGGAGATAAGAAAAGAACACAAAATGAAGTTATTCATTTATTCAGAGAAAAGTATCCTGATTTACCACCATAAGCAAGATTGAAAAACAGTTTCGGGAAAATGGGCATTTAAGAAAAACAGAGAATCATCGTCAGAGTGCCCTCAATGAAGATGTCGAAATGAATGTACTCCTCTTTGTTGAAGAAAATCATCATGTTCCTACTAGGCAGATAGCTAGGGAACTCGAAATTAGCCAGTCTTCAGTAATTAAAATTCTGAAAACCCATAAATTTCATCCTTATGAAATGACAATCCTCCAGGAACTCACCGAAGATGATCCGGATAGAAGAATCCAATTCTGCGAAGAAATGAACGATCTACTAGACAGAAATGGGTGAAGATTAAGAAAATGAGATCACCCAGTATCTTCACGAAATTTTCACAGGAGCTTAAGAAGACGATAAAAACAGTATAGCAATCGAAAATTTAGCGCGGAAAAGATAATTTTAGGAGATATGGCTCTCGAAGGTCCATAAAGAGAGGTTATGGAATATCACTTTTGGAAACTGCAAACTGATATAAAGAATACCTTTTGCACTGAAATATTAACTGTACACTCATTTAACGTTTGAGTAATATTAAAATCACTTAATAGTCAATAAATACATGAAAAAACTCCAATTATGTTTCATTAAATTTTTCACATGATCTGTCAAAAAACAAATATTGGTGGTTGCATTGTGCATTGATCTTGGCGTTTAATGGACATGCCACGTTGCCAACTATTCAAGTGAATTTGGCCAATCCGGATTTTCGCAAAATTTTCACGACATAATCATAAAATTATCACAGGTGCTTCAAGACTCGTTAAAAACACTTCAACAATCAAAATCTAAGCGCGAGAAATATAATTTGGGAATGATGGCCTTTTAAAGTTAAAAAAAGTGTGGTTTCGCTTCTTTAATATTAAAGTGTGTTGATGGGTTGTGTTCCTTTGTAAGGTTTATTAGCATGTTTTCAAATTGGATAACAAGGTTAGTCAAGTTAGGTTAGGTTGTGTTCCTTCTTTTTTACGTAATAAATTAATTGGATCGAAATTTTCTCGAGCGGAGCGAAGCGTCGCTTCATAAGGTTGATTAGCTTGCATTCAATTCGGATAGCAAGGATAGCCAAGTTAGGTTAGGTTGTGTTCCTTCTTTTTACGTTAGAAATTGATTTGATCGAAATGTTCGCGAGCGGAGCGAAGCGTCGCCTTGTAAGGTTGTTTAGCTTGCATTCAACTTGGGTAACAAGGTAAGCCAAGTTAGGTTAGGTTATGTTCCTTCCTTTTACGTCAGAAATTAATTGGATGTTTCCTTGTATGCCTTCGGCGTGTCTCGGCCAGGCATACAAGGAAACATCCAATCCAAATGCGTTTACAATTACTTGAAACAAAATAGTCTGAATTAACATTATTTCAATATGTTTGTTAACTTTCTAAATGCGGCACATCAACTTCCGAGAAATCATCTAGTCCAAATGCGTTTCTCGGTCCAGTTTACATTTACTTGAAACAAAATAATCTGAAGTCACATTATTTTATAATATGTTTGGTAACTTTCTAAATGCGGCACATCAACTTCATGCTTAATTTTCAAAATTATAATCACTATCAAGAAGCGTGGTGAAATATACTTTGCATTTTAAACTCGGATATCAGATCTTTTTTTCATGCTATAATACTTATCATTTATATGCTCAATATGTATGACGCATTGAATTTCAGTATTTTCTTTTCCCCTTTTGGAGACATAGGCAACGTCGCATATCAATAAACTTCAAGATTCGGATAATCATAACACAAATAACACAATCATCAACGATTGATTTTTGACATTTCTTCTGTAAAATTATATGAAAAGTAATCGGAGTTTTTAAGCTATTGCATATAGCTTTTATCGCGGGCCTTGAGCGTGGAGACCGAATCCAGAAATTCCGTAACGAAAATAAACCTAACACCCCCCACTCCGACCGGCACAGCGGTCGGCGTTCGGGCACCTCCTCTTTGTATTTACGTCATGGTACGACTCTACGAAGCTCGCACGAATCGAGACGAGCTGCTCCGAAATCAGACGAATACGTAATCAGCTGTTTGTGAGAAAGTATAGATGTTAATGTTAGGAGCTCATTTGTTGGAGATATTTGTGCGTGCTTATGCAAACTTAGAAATGGCCTACACATAGTCATGGTAGCAATTTACATTTCTCCGAATCCAAAATTAGACGAGGTAGAGCATTTTATTCATTGCACTTTACTGGAGTACACTGAAGAAGGGTCGAAAATACTTGGTACAAATGGTAATAAATTTCCACTTATCTTGGCTGGCGATTTCAACATCAACTTCGCTGATAAAAAATCAGAGCGGTTGACAAGTTTTCTTTCGAAAATATTGAATTTGAAAATGAATAATGATCCACAAGAATCCACAACAAAATATGGAACCACCATTGATGCGGTATTTTCCAGATATTTAGAAGATATCAAGTTCAAACTTATGTTTCTTATTTCAGTTACCATAAACCTATAGTTTCAATGATAAATATTCCTGAAGAACCGACATGTTTTTTTTAATTTTTTTTAATAAAAGAAAAAAATTTGTTTTCTTATCGGTCACCACGCTCAAAGTGTAACTTGAATTAATATCAAAGAAAAAAAAAACTGCATAAATAAAATAAATATATAATTATAATTGCATAAGTTGATAAAAAATGCTATGCAATAGCTTTACCGCGGCAGTCTCCGAGTGCCACACATCTTTTTTCATGTCTTTATCGAAAATTAGGTGATTTTAATATTATTAAAACGTAAAACGAGTGTGCAGTTACTATTTTATTGTAAATAGAAATTGTTTATATCAGTTTATAACTTCCAAAAGTGATCCTATAACCTCTCTTTATGGACCTTCGGGGGCCTATATCACCTAGTATTATCTTTTCCGCGCAAAATTTTCGATCGCTATACTGTTTTTACCATGTTTTGAAGCACCTGTAAAAATTTCGTGAAGATACTGGGTGATCTCATTTTCTTTACCTTTTCCCAGAAATGTTGTAAACATAGAAAACGTCCTGTTTTCTGACGAATCAACGTTTACGTTAAATGGTGAGGTAAATCGTCGAAATTGTCGTTGTTGGGCAGAAAAAAACCCACACTGGATGAGGGAAGGCCACACTCAATATACAGCAAAAGTTAATGTTTGGGCAGGGATTGTTGGTAATCGAGTAATAGGACCAATTTTCTTCCAAAGGAATCTCAATGGAGATATATATTTAGAATATAACCTATAAGCTACTAGAATAAGCCTTTCTAGTAGCTTATAGGTCACAGGCATCTCTTGGGGCTATCTGCTGGTTCGCCTGGTTTTAATATAGCGATTATCTTTGATCGTTTAAATTCTTTTTGGATATTGCCAGTTTGTATGGTATCTGTGAAGAAGTGAACCAACCAGACTTTTGCGTACTTGTCACACTTTATTAAGAATTCAGGGTGGATATTGTCAAACCCTGGAGCTTTTCCTGGCTTGACTTTATCTTTGAAACTTCTTCGCGAGTGTAAGGGCGATAATGTTCTGTTTCTGTGGCTTGAGCTTTTAAGGTTTTAAGTTCTTGTTTGACCTCAGCTGTACGTTCTTCATCCTTGGGTGCTCTGGATGTCGCCACTATGTGTGAAGCAACGGCGTTTGGGCTGACAGTTGTGTTTTGTATTTGTGTGGGGGCTCCGTTTCCTAGTTTCCTTAATTTTTTTTTTTTATGTTCTGGTTCCCACGAAAAGGGATATCCTGTAATGTTCAGAGAACATCGTGGGAACCAAGGGAAAGAAGGTAGGAGTTGGTGTTCTTCTTAAATTTCTGAAGGTTGTATGCCTCGGGGAACACCTCCCTAGGCAATGAGTTCCAAAGCCTCGCTGTTCGTTGGATGAACGAGTCTTTGGAAAGTGATGTTCTGCAGGTCTCCAAAGTGACCACGAAGGGGTGTGATGACTGAACTTGACGGGTTAATCTCGAAGAGACTGCCAAAGCAGGAACGATTGTTGATATTTCAGAAGAGCATCGCCCATGAAAATATCTATAAAATAGAGACAAATCGCCAACTTTTCTACGGTGTTCCAGACAAGTGAGCGAGTTTGTAAGCGAGGCATCACCGACGAGACGAATTGCCCTTTTTTGGACAGAATCCAATAGCCTCAGGATATGTTTAGGTGCCGCACTCCAAATATGGGAACAGTATTCCAGGACAGGTCGGATCTGTGCCTTATAGATCATAAGCAGCTGACTGGGGGTGAAATAGCTCTTGGCACGAAACAAAAAACTAAGTTTTTGGGATGCACTTTTGGCAATGGATCTCACGTGATTTTCCCAGGAAAGGTTATTGCTGATAGTAATACCAAGCATCGATGATGACTTCAGTGGTATGGTTACTCCTGACAAAGTTATGTTAGGCACAGTGAGATCGGCTTTTCTAGAGAAAAGACATGCTTGTGTTTTGTTTGCATTGAATTCTACCAAGTTATTAGATCCCCATTCGAGAATTGTTGCTAAGTCCATATTTATATTATTAACATTTCTTCCTCGTTCATTTCTGGTTTCACGGGCTGATATAGGGGCCCTGGAAGAGAAAGCGGTATGGAGGGTACTATCATCGGCAAAGCTGTGTACTGGACATGAAGTTGCTTTCAACAGGTCGTTGATGTGAAGTAGAAATAGTGTTGGTGCGAGAATAGATCCTTGCGGAACACCAGCATTTATGAGTAGAGTGTCAGATGAAACTCCATCGACCACTACATGGAGAACCTGTTTGAGAAAAAACAGCTAAGCAGAGAACACAGCTGAGGGCAAGCCATAAGACGGAAGCTTGGCGAGGAGTCCCTGGTGCCAAACTCGATCGAACGCCTTGGAGATATCTAATGCCACAGCTAAAGTTTCTCCATACTTTTCAATAGATAGCTGCCATATATGTGAGACGTAAGCGAGCAGGTCACCAGTTGATCTCTGATGGCGGAAGCCATATTGCCTATCGTTGACAATTCCTGAGTCTTCTAGATATTTCATGAGCTCGATGTTGATGGCTTTTTCCATGACCTTTGAAATAATAGATAGCAGTGCGATAGGTCTGTAGTTGCTAGGTAGGGCCTTTTTGCCTTTTTTAGGGACTGGCTGTACTCTTGCAATTTTCCAATTGGACGGAAATACCCCCAAATTGTAAGAGTGGTTGAACAACTTGCAAAGAACAGGTGTTAGTTCGGGGGCACATTTCTTGAGAACAATCGGCGGGATTCCGTCAGATCCACAGGCTTTGTTGGTGTTGAGACCCAGCAAAATCTTTCTGATAGTACGTTGGCGAAAGGTGATCTCGCTTGTCTGCTCGATGTCTGGAAGTTCAGGCTTTCTACAGTTTCGTATTGATGTCTAAACTCTATGATCCGCCATTTTGTTTCGGACGCCATCCTGGATTTGGAATTTTTCCAAGGTGTACTGTATTCTACTAGTCAAGCTCTTTCATTTGATATCCATATTGAGGGGTTGTAAAAAACTATGTGATCCGCCATTTTGTGGCGGCGCCATCTTGGATTACAATGATACTGATACACATAATTGTATTGTCATCAGAACTAAAGGTTTGACCAAATTTCAGAACAATTGGTCAACAGGAAGGGGGTAAAATTTCCAGGGCCGGATTAAAAGGTGTGGAGGCCCTGGGGCAACAAAGGAGTGGAGGCCCCTAATTATTTTTCGAACAAGTTTTTTTATTTTTTTGTTTATTGCGGAACAAATCAAATTATTTCGACACAAGCATATGTGGTTGTAATAAAATACAAGAAATAAATTAAATTACAGCGTAAACAAAGGGATTCTTGCGAGCTTTTTTCGACGAAAAATCATTGATGATTTCGGTCAAATCCAGCATCCGGAGAAAATCATTCTCATTGCTAAGAAGCGATAACTTTGATAGGCGGCTTTGTCTCATCGTAATTCGCTTATTTTTTTCATTTTGGAAAATGAGCGCTTTCCAGTGCAATTTGACATCATCACATTCTCAGTTGTAATATCACAAGAGAGTGAAAATAATTCGACAGATTTTCGAAAACTTGTTGCCAGGCAATAGACAAGAGAGACCAACTGGCTCGAGTGGCTATTGCCAACAAGTTTGAGAAAGAAATCTAGATAATTGATTTCTACTATATCGAACTCTCGTGTGGTATTCTTTAGATTATTTTTTTATGTTACGATCATAAACACATTTCCTTGCAAAATTATAAAATGTACTGAACCGGATTTGATTCATTTCACACACAGACGTCAAATTAAAAATATAGGTTGTCAGACAATAAAAACAAAATACCTCAAATTATTCCCGCGACAATTTTCTAGGTAGAATATTCCCACTATTGATTGGCCAAAACGTATATGAATTATTTGAATTGAACGTTTCCATTGGTTTCTAGCAATGTCAAAAAATAATCACTGTAATTTCAATGTTTGAGAATGTAGCTCTGAAATTTTGGTTTTCAAGAAATTGATAGTAGAACATCTTAGATTGGTCTTTTTGATAGACCTTTTTCAGAAGGATTTACATTTGTTGCGGAATGTCATCCTTCTCTTAGACTCACACTTTCAGATTTCGGGGATTTATCTATTACAAGCGCGCCACTCAGCGGACACTTGTCAACGCCAATAAATAGGAAAAACAGGTATAGACGGGCAAAGTGTTTGTAGAATCGGCAGAAAAATAGTCAACAGAATTTGAACTTTTGTTCTATTATGGAATGCGCACAGGGCTCTTATAAATAATTTGATGCAATCATATTCATAAATTGAAATATTATTTTCTCATGCTTATGATTATTGAATTTCATTGTGTATCTAGATCGCTTGTGTCATTCGAAGAAAACATCGACAGAAAATCCTTCATTTGATTAAAAAAAATGTATATTTTTTTTAAATTCAATTGTTCTTGTTTTTACAGCTAATTTTTACTTGGTGATTGTTCCTCGCATATACACATGATTCATCAGATCGAAGATTAATATTAACCATGGATTTTGACAATAATACGAAACACGTTTTTGAATGTTTAAAACGAAAAATGAGAGGAAAAAGTGGGAGAACTGCTCTTTCGTTGTCAGATTTTTTATAAATAATTTTGCATATCCTTCGGTATTTGTTAGGAAATTTTACCTAAAAATTTATATTGTGGAGGCCCCTCTCTTGTGGAGGCCCCGGGGCTGCAGCCCCGTTTGCCCCCCTCTCAATCCGGCTCTGTTTCTAATAGAGCATCGTTATTACAAGATCTCTCCCCTGTAAGTTTCGAGCTGAAAGAAATCATGATCTCCGACCCCAAAAACTCCCTACACACCAATTTCGAATATAATCTGACCATAATCACAAAACTCGTCAGTCATCCTGAAGTCGCCATCTTGAATTGCGAGATTTTGACAAGAAATTCTTAATCTCCGAACCTGAAAACTCCCACATACCAATTTTGAATGAAATATGATCATAATCAGAAAACTCGTTCGCCATCTTGAATTCATGAATTTTGACAATAATTTCATAATCTACGACCCTGAAATTAGCTCCTTCATCTTGAGTTTTGACAATAAAATAATAATAATTATAATTGTTTCTATTGCCAGATACAGTTATTACAAGATATGAAACAATATATTTTTGGCAAAAGGCAGAGTTCGCACTTCATCAACTGAAAGTCTTGAAGAAGCGCTCTTCCACTCATAATCATAATCTGCGTCACCAAAAACCTCCAGATAGCAATTTTGAATAGATTCGGACCATCAATGATACAACACACGTCAGTCATATCGGAGCCGCCATTTTGAATTTCTGATTTTTTTTTCAACAAAATAGTGATCTCCGTTACCAAAAACTTCCACATACCAATTATAATAGAATCGGACCCTAAGCAAATTAACACAGCACATTAAATAAAAACTTCTAAAAATATTTCGAAAAAAAAATCCATGTGTCCCGACACCCGTTTCCTAACAAAAATACTACCAGGAAACCGACTGTGCCATCATACGGAAGAAGGTCCGTAGTTATATCCTGTTATGTTTTCTACTCCCAACTGTCATTTGTTATAAACATTTAAATCAAAAGTTTTTTTTTTTTTCAGTTTTGAATTGTAACTTGAAAACTAATGAAGCAATCTCTATTGATTTCTGAGGCGTCCCCCCACAGAATTATGTTGTAGGACAAATGAGAATGAATAAGAGCGCAGTAGATATTTAGGAGAGTTGGTCGATCAAGTTCATTTTTTAACTGGAGTATAGCATAGTACCCACTGGAAGCTCTCTTGCATACACGGTTCAAATTTTGATCTATATGTATTCCTAGGAATGTTGTGGTATCTGAGGATTCAACGATATTATTTTCAACGCGCACGTTCATCGGACCAGTATGAGTTTTCCTTCCAAAGAATTGCATGAGGATTTTTTTTTGCCATTTACCACTAATCTATTTGTCCTACACCAGGCCGTGAATTGGTCTGCTATTACTGATAGTTTAATCTGTAGATTGTATTTCAAGAAAAAAGGAAATATTTTATTGAATATACAGCGCTCGATCACTTTACTAAATACACTGGGAATAGTTATTTATTAGTCTATAATTATCAAGTAAAAGTGGATCTTGTTGTTTATGAATAGGAATTATTTTTCCAATTTTCAACATATCAGGAAATACTCCTGACTCATCTGAGAAGTTAATTATATGTGCCAATGGTTTGGCGATATATTCGTTTATTTCTTTCAATATTTTGGTGGATAGGCAGTCCACACCAACTGAATTTTTGTTTTTTGATTCGCGAATCACTGAGATGATTTCTTGCTCGTGTACTGGAGAAAAGTAAAAAGTGTTGGAGATATTAGCCATTTTGGTACATTCTTCAGTTGAGTTATTTCCAACCGTTGATTCAATTATGCTTGGCACATTTACAGAGTAATGCTTGGCAAAAGCATTTGATATTATGAGAGGATCAGTGGTTGTTTTACCGTTGATGTTCATTTGAACTGGAAGTTCACTTTTGGTTTTCCCGGTTTTAGCTTTAACTGTTTGCCAAACTATTTTTTGCGTTTCTCGTGGATCAATAGAACTGTTGATTTTGTCCAATGTATTATTACAAGCTTTTAGTTTCACCTGTCACGGTGCATGTCTGTCTGTCTGTAATCAAATCTTGCAAGTTAAATTTGATGACCCACTTCTAATCGTCCGATTGATTTGAAATTTGGCAGGTGTACATGATTCCGGTGACAATGCATTATGAAATTTTTGTTAGGGAAAAAAACAAAATGGCGGCTCCAATATGGCGGACGAGTTTTGTGATTATGGTCCAATTCGCTTCAAGATTGGTATCTGAGGGTTTTTGTGGTCGGAGATTATGATTCTTTTGTCAAAATTGAAAAATTCAAGATGGCGGCTCCAAAATGGTGGACGAGTTTTGTGATTATGGTCAGATTCTATTCAAAATTGGTATGTGGGGGTTTTTGGAGTCGAATATTATGATTCTTTCGTGAAAATTGAAAAATTCAAGATGGCGGCTCCAAAATGGTGGACGAGTTTTGTGATTATGGTCCGATTCTATTCAAAATTGGTATGTGGGGGTTTTTGGAGTCGAATATTATGATTCTTTGTGAAAATTGAAAAATTCAAGATGGCGGTTCACTGTATATATTGACAACGTTAAAATCTTTGAATACAATACAATTTATTAACATCAATCAAGATTACACATCCAGTATAAATATATAAAAAATGTATAAACATATCAGACTAGTCCAGGACCTTAAACTAAACTAAAAGACAAACTACAAAATAATATACATATCAATTAAGTATAGATGAAGTATCTATGTGAAGATTTCAGAAATTCAAGAATTCCTCAGTGCTATAAAATGCATTTTCAATTAAGAACATTTTCAATTTGTTTCTGAAAGACATTTCTGTGGTAGCTTTTACAATGTTCATTATTTTATTATAATATTTAATTCTGTCGTGATTGGGTGAGTTAAATTTGATGACCCACTTTTAATCGTCCGATTGATTTGAAATTTGGCAGGTGTATATAATTCCGGTAACGATGCATTAAGAAATTTTTGTTGGAAAAAATAAACAAAATGGCGGCTCTAATATGGCGGACAATTTTTGTGATTATGATCCAATTCTATTCAAAATTCCCATCTAGGGGTTCTCGGGGTTGGAGATTGGGATTTTTGTGACAAAATTCGAAAATCTGACATGACGACTACAAAATGGCGGACGAGTTTTGTGATTATGGTCCGATTCTATTCAAAATTGGTATGTGGGGGTTTTGGGATCGAATATTTTCTTTTTACAAGCTGTAATTTAGTTTCACCTGTCTTGGTGTCTGTGTGTCTGTCTGTAGTCAAATCTTGCAAGTTGAATTTGATCCACTTTTAATCGTCCGATTGATTTGAAATTTGGCAGGTGTATATAATTCCGGTAACGATGCATTAAGAAATTTTTGTTGGAGAAAAATAAACAAAATGGCGGCTCTAATATGGCGGACAATTTTTGTGATTATGATCCAATTCTATTCAAAATTCCCATCTAGGGGTTCTCGGGGTTGGAGATTGGGATTTTTGTGACAAAATTCGAAAATCTGACATGACGACTACAAAATGGCGGACGAGTTTTGTGATTATGGTCCGATTCTATTCAAAATTGGTATGTGGGGGTTTTTGAGGTCGAAGATTTCCTTTTTATGAGCTGTAATTTGGTTTCACCTGTCCCGGTGTCTGTCTGTCTGTAATCAAATCTTGCAAGTTGGATTTGAACCACTTCTAATCGTCCGATTGATTTGAAATTTAGCAGGTGTATATAATTCCGGTGACAATGCATTAAGACATTTTTGTTAGAGAAAAAAACAAAATTGCGGCTCTAATATGGCGGACAATTTTTGTGATCATGATCCAATTCTATTCAAAATTCCTATCTAGGGGTTCTCGGGGTCGGAGATCATGATTTTTGTGTCAAAATTCGAAAATCTGACATGGCGACTACAAAATGGCGGACGAGTTTTGTGATTATGGTCCGATTCTATTCAAAATAGGTATGTGGGTGTTTTGGGATCGAAGATTTTCTTTTTACAAGCTGTAATTTAGTTTCACCTGTTTTGGTGTCTGTGTGTCTGTCTGTAGTCAAATCTTGCAAGTTGAATTTGACCCACTTTTAATCGTCCGATTGATTTGAAATTTGGCAGGTGTACATAATCCCGGTGACAATGCTTTATGAATTAAAAAAAATGGCGGCTTTAATATGGCGGATAATTTTTGTGAATATGGTCCAATTCTATTGAAAATTGGTATCTAGGGGTTTTCGGGGTCGGAGTTTTTTTGTCGAAATTTAACATGGCGGCTCCAAAATGGCGGACGAGATTCGTGATTATGGTCCGATTCTATTCAAAATTGGTATGTGGGGGTTTTTGGAGTCGAATATTATGATTCTTTGTGAAAATTGAAAAATTCAAAATGACGGATCACTGTATATATTCACAACGTTGAAATCTTTGAATACAATACAATTTATTAACATCAATCAAGATTACACATCCAGTATAAATATATAAAAAATGTATAAACATATCAGACTAGTCCAGGACCTTAAACTAAACTAAAAGACAAACTACAAAATAATATACATATCAATTAAGTATAGATGAAGTATCTATGTGAAGATTTCAGAAATTCAAGAATTCCTCAGTGCTATAAAATGCATTTTTAATTAAGAACATTTTCAATTTGTTTCTGAAAGACATTTCTGTGGTAGCTTTTACAATGTTCATTATTTTATTATAATATTTAATTCTGTCGTGATTGGGTGAGTTAAATTTGATGACCCACTTCTAATCGTCCGATTGATTTGAAATTTGGCAGGTGTACATAATTCCGGTGACAATGCATTATGAAATTTTTGTTAGGGGAAAAAACAAAATGGCGGCTCCAATATGGCGGATAATTTTTGTGATTATGGTCCAATTCTATTCAAAATTCCTATCTAGGGGTTTTCGGGGTCGGAGATTATGATTTTTCTGTTAATTTGAAAATTCAACATGGCGGCTACAAAATGGCGGACGAGTTTTGTGATTATGGTCCGATTCTATTCAAAATTGGTATGTGGGGGTTTTTGGAGTCAAAGATTTCCTTTTCATGAGCTGTAATTCAGTTTCACCTGTCCCAGTGTCTGTCTGTCTGTAATCAAATCTTGCAAGTTGAATTTGACCCACTTCTAATCGTCCGATTGATTTGAAATTTGGCAGGTGTATATAATTCCGGTGACAATGCATTGAGAAATTTTTGTTAGAAAAAAATAAACAAAATGGCGGCTCTAATATGGCGGACAATTTTTGTGATCATGATCCAATTCTATTCAAAATTCCTATCTAGGGGTTCTCGGGGTCAGAGATCATGATTTTTGTGTCAAAATTCGAAAATCTGACATGGCGACTACAAAATGGCGGACGAGTTTTGTGATTATGGTCAGATTCTATTCAAAATTGGTATGTGGGGGTTTTTTTTTTCCCTTGGTGTCTGTGTGTCTGTGTAGTCAAATCTTGCATGTTGAATTTGACCCACTTTTAATCGTCGATTGATTTGAAATTTGGCAGGTGTACATAATCCCAGTAACAATGCTTTATGAATTTTAAAAAAAATGGCGGATTTAATATGGCGGACAATTTTTGTGAATATGGTCCAATTCTATTGAAAATTGGTGTCTAGGGGTTTTCGGGGTCGGAGTTTTTTTGTCAAAATTCAACATGGCGGCTCCAAAATGGCGGACGAGTTTTGTGATTATGGTCCGATTCTATTCAAAATTGGTATGTGGGGGTCCTGTCCCGGTGTCTGTTTGTCTGTAATCAAATCTTGCAAGTTAAATTTGACCCGCTTCTCGGTTTCCGATTGAGCTGATCCGACGATGGAGACGAAAGGTGGCCATGGGAACTCTGTAATAGATAAAACAACACGACCCTATCGATATTACCTATTTTATATCCGCGGCAAGCTTTTGAATCTGTTACCCACAGAATAACCTGGATCAAACAATGAAATATATTATTTTTTCCTTTTTAGGGCATTTGTATAAAAGCTTGTCTTCAATTTTTTTTTATATATATTTTTTTTCATTTTTAGTTCTTTAGTTCTTTGTCCACTTCTATTTATAAAATAAAAAATACATTTGGAACAATAAACAATCATCTTGAGACCTCTTATCACAATCATATCCAGAAACTATATCATCAAAGTTCAAGTGTTTTCATTTTCCTATATAAATTCGAAAAAAATAATACCTATCAGTATAATTCCATTATCCGTGTTCCAGAAGATAGAACAATGATTGCTCTGAGACTGTTGACGGTTGTCGCTTTGGCATGCATCGTACATGGTAAGTCACGAAGATAAAACTAATTTTTGAAATAATCGACTGAGTTAAATAGAATAATGAAATCAAAATCTTTGAAATATTCCCACTTTATAGTTTCAGTATTTCTTGAATCTTTGCTGCCACTCATGAAATCGAGAAAATATTGAGTAATTTATTTTCGATTCATTTTTCCCTAAGATCAATTTGATTTACGTGTATGTTAATCTTTTGCAACCCGTTAATTTTTTTCGATTTTTTTTGTCATATTCATTCAAATTTGGAATATTTTGGGAACCGTGAAACAACAAAGTTTGGTAGGTAATACATATTTTTTTGTCTTGCTTATTAAGAACTAATTTCAAAGGAAAAATAATTTCATTTTTTGTTGGATTATCAACTGTTAGCGGTTGTGTAAGGAAGTTGGATTACACCTTGTATATCTGAGAAAGAAAATAATATCTTGTACAGAAACTAAATGATTAATTAAACCACTGTGGAAACACCAAATTGTCGTTAACATGTTTTTTTATAATAACCTTATATAATGGCTGATCAGGTTAGAGTTTTTTATTTAATGGATAATTTATCTGGACTAATAAAAGTTTCCATCAAGGCTTTTTTCATATAATTATACCTATATTGTGAATGACTTTTGAGTGATATTTCTATTTTCAATACGTCAAGGCTACTGATCATTTTGAAAAAAATTGTCCAATTGGAAGAGATAGACTTCAAAATCTCTTGCTAACAGATGGACATTATTCTGACCCGACACATGTGACTTGTTTGTCACATATTTCATTTTTCATTGTATTCTATTTTAGAAAGAGAAAGACTGATCGATTACGTGCGCCAAAGAAAGATAAACGATTGTCAAAGATCATATAAATAGAACGAACGAACGAACCTCATACAGGTTGAACAGGGATTATGAATTCATTAAAAAAAGTAATTTACAGCGTTTTTTTGTTTTTGAGTACATTTTTGAGAAAAACTCTTTAGATAAAAGTTGATTGGCTCAAAATGCCCCATCACACCAATATAGACATAAAAACTTCTGGATTTCTCAAAACTTCATTCATTTTCCTCTAGAATCAATTGAAAATACAGTTATCAACTGATTTTTTGATGTAACTAATTACTTTAAAATTGAAAGGTATAGGTATATAGATACCAATATACTCCAGGAGAGACCAAAGTGGGCTATTTTCAAACAATTCTTCTTGTTGAAAAATATTCGCTGTAGATTAGTGCGGTATCTATTCCAAAAATGCAATACCTCATATATGGTCAATGAAATGTCTTTCATTTGAAAGCCCTTTTTCCAAAGAAACTAGAGAAAATTGAACTGTATCAGAAGTAATAATCCTCTCAAGGTTGGAACTAATTTCCCATTGTTTGAAAGCTAATTCAATTTGAATGGTGGGGGTATTATACCTCCCAAAATTCTACAAGAAAGTCCGCGATAGTAAAATATCTACGTTTTGTGAATATTTATTCAATAAACTAATTTTGAAATATATTTCAATATATTTTACACAAAAAATATGAATAAATATAAATAAAAAAACTTTTGAAGACAAGCTTTTATTGAAATGCGCTAAAAGAAAAAAAATTAGGGTGTACATTATTAAAAATTAAGATTCATATTTTAACATTGCGCGGCAAACTTTGCAATATGTAAATTTAATATTTGTAGTGAAATTTAATAAATTAATTTTGAATCTGTTACTCTCAGAATAGCGTGACACCTCTGAAGAGATTATTTTTCCTTTGTAGTGCAATTTAATAAAATCTTGTCTTCAAAAAGTTTTTTATTTATTTTTTTATTATATTTGACAAAACAGTTATGATTTCTGACCCCAAAAATTCTTACATACCAATTTTGAATAGAATCGAATCATAATTCACAAAACTCGTCCGCCATTTTGAAGCCGCCATTTTGAATTTTCTAATTTGGACAAGAAAAGCATGATTTCCGACCCCAAATATCCATTTTGATTAGAATCACGCCATAAATTCCTCGGCCATTTTGGCCGCCATCTTGTTTTTTATATGAAAATGTCATAATGCATTGTCACCGGAATGATGAAGACCTGCCAAATTCAAGTCGATTGGACAGACAGACAGAAATCGAACAAATAAAAGTTTGTAAAAACACTTTTTACATTTACTAGTCTAGAAAATGAAACATTGTGTGAAATGTTCGTGCTTTATAAATAATTTATAATAATGATAATTATTGAAGTTATATAGAAAGCTTATTAATAAAATTTTTTGGAACAATAAAATTTATATCAACAATTTTCTAACTTTCAGAAAAATGATAATTGTTTTTTAAGACATTCCATCTAGTTTCCTCTGAAAATGATAGACACTCCGATAACCCGTTTCTGTGATTTTCTTGGAAATGAGACTAATATTTTCTTCAGTATATATGACTATTTACGAAGTACGACCAAATTAGAGACATACTTCCGAAACTCTACTTTTTTATCGTGATACCGAGTTAATGGGCAGCAGAAAATCAATGTTATGTTCCTTTGAATAAGCTAATTATCGAAGAATACATTTGGAATATTAGGAAAACTTGTTTACCGTATTTTCTCCATACATAGTGGAATAGGTCTAAAAAAAATTGCATGAGATTAATAGATTTCTAATACATAAGTTCAAACAACCCCTTTAAATTGCATTTTTTATTAGGTAGAGTTGTTCGAAAGAAACCCATTTCTGTCTCCGACGGAATATATGGGTATCAATTAAATCCGAACATTCAAAAATATGTAGCCTACAAACGAGTCCGGAGACCTATGCTGATATTGATGACAATATATCGGACAATTTCAAATGCACATTGTGAAAAAAAAAAAAGACAAAATAAAAAATAAATTGGACGATTGAAAAGCGAATTGAATTATATGTTCAACGATGTGCCACTTGACCCCCCATGCTATTTGCGCCATCTATTGAGCAATCACAATGTCTTCAATTTCAAAAAGTAGTATCGGTGATATCATTCAAAACTGTTTTGGCCTAGGATTTTCCGAAGACTCGGTAACGATTTTGAAAAACTATCTGGACACGAATGACAAAACATTGTATTGGTGTTACTAGTTCGGAATATTACAAACTAAAATTTGGTGAACCTCAGGACTCTATTTTGGGTCCTTTACTTTTCAGTATTTAATTCAATAAATAGTCGTTAGCAATACAATATACCGACGGGACGCAGATATATAATAGTTTTTTTTAATTATTTTTCGAAATTCTAGCCAGTTGATCAATAATGAACTCAATTCATTCATAAAACCAACTGCTACTGATCATGGTCTTATTATCAATTCTGGCGAATTTATCGTTCCAACCTTTGTTCCCTAACATCGAGGACACCGTTAATATCAATATCAATGAAGATCTCATTGGATCAAAACTTATTACGGTTGATGTAGCAAAAAAAATTGGCGTGATTCGGGACAATAATTTGCAGTTCGAGCCTCACGTTAGGTAACTCATTCAACGAGCTAACACTTCAAACTAAAATCGAGCTAGTTTAAGGAAACAGATCTTACTTATCCTCCCAAGTGAAAATGTGAAACCTTGGTCTTGTCACACTTCAACTATGCTGATACTCTATAGTCCACATTATACAAACGTATTTATTTTATTTTCAATTATGACATTCAAATGAAGTTGACAAATGGTCCCAACGTTTGAAAATGAAATTTATTACCAACCCAACGGCAAATTTTTTATGAGTATCTGAATAAACTCAATTGGTGAGCGTCTTTGCGGTACCTAGGAAACACTGGTGAAAGCTGATGAGTCTTAAATGTATGAAGTATTTAGGTCTGGCTTGTTTGGGACTATCTGAGATCCCTACAAAAGCTGGTCAGTCAATACAGACTCAGATTTCCATGGCACTCAAGGGCAACGAAGAGGTTGAGGTATTTGATTTTTTATTCCCGTCTTAATTGGAAATTCACATAGCTAAACGAACAAAAAAAAAATCCAAAAAGAGGAATTCACCAGAAATTACTTCAATATATTTTGGTGTTACGCTTCTACGATTATCAGGAAGACCGGAACAATTGAAAAACGCATTTTCTAGAAGAAATTTCACTTTGAAATTATGGAAAAATATTGGAAACATTTATTTCGGAGTGACACTTGGAAATTCATGTTTTTTGATAATCATATTTTCAAACACATCAATATAATTTTGAATCTTTTTGAATTTTCCAGCCGGAGAAGATTTGGATCTAGGAGTTAAACTGTTGGCCTGTCTCAAGGAAGCAATAATTGTTGGTGTCCCTTCAGCTGGTATTCCTCCCCACTCTCCTGCTTTTTACTTCAAGAAGAATGTTTCCTACCATGGTGATATTGGTGTTGCCAGGTAATTTCCATTTTTTATATGTGAACGCAACTATTGAAAAGGGTGGTAAGCGATATTTCTTCCATTCCTTGAGTTCCATATTAGCCTGTCATTTTAGAGCCGAATATTTTTGTTTCAATACGTTACTGTGTTTTGAAATTTGATAACTGAAGGAACATAAAAGGGAAACATTCTTGAATGATGCAAGATAATGACTAGAGTTTCTAGATAATTTGAGAAGATGATTCCTAAATGTGATTCTATAACACCACTTACTTCATATATTTCAAACAAATCAAGGAAAAATGGACGTAAATTCAGTTTATGATGTAAAATATGTATGAAAGGGGACAAAGAATCTTGAGTCTGAATGAATTATAACACTCGTTTTCATATTTTCATAACAAATCAAGGACTAATGATTTTATTTACGTAATATTTATCCATCTTCCGGTTGAATGAAGGTTTCAGAATATAGGTTCCTTGCCCTCTCAGAATCCACTATTTCTAATTGATCATTTAGAAAATATGAAGCCATGCAATTTATTGCCAATTTCTGGGAATTTTTTGAGAGAGTACTGGCTAGTGGACAGTCCGCAATGGGGGTCTTCATTGATATTGAAGGAGCTTTTGACAACACGTCATTTTTTTTTTTATTGTACACCACCCAACAGAAATCCATTTAAAGGGTGGGAAAATCACAGGTACAAAAACAAAAAAAACATAAATAATTTGAGAATCAGTAAAGATACAACAATAGTGTAGAAATGAGACATGATACAAAAACTAGAAAAAAAAGAAAATTAATATCAAAAACTGATTTTTTTCAATGAAGCAATGCTGCAAGAGAAAATGTCACAACTGTCACTGACAGCATTGCAGTTGTTGCAAATTCTGAATAAGGGTGAGTTTTTCTGTACATTTGTTCTAGAGAATTCGAGGTAAAATAGAGCGTTATGTCTTGAATTTACTCTTGGAACATGAAAATTCAGCATACTCAAAATAGCACTACAGTTGATTTGGTCATGGATCACCTTATAAAGGAAAATCAGAGCAGATGTATTCCTTCTACTTGCAAGAGAGGTAAAGTTATGTCTCTCTAGTAAAGCGGTATTACATATTCCTGTAGCAGGGTACGCACCATCTTCTTTGAAAGAGAGATATTTCATAAAGCGTCTATGGATTCGTTCAAGATTATTTGAATGGACATTATAATATGGACACCAAATGATAGATCTCTCTCTGTTTTAGAACGGACATAGGAATTATATAACAGTAGCAGTGTGTTCTTATTCGAGAAATCACGAGTATTTCTGACAATGAAACCTAAAACCCTAGAACATTCATTGGTAATTATATTTATGTGTGTTGAAAAATATAATTTTTGGTCGAAGGTGACACCAAGGTCACGAACAGAATTGGATCTAGGGAGCACATCATTGCCAATTGAGTAGTTATAGGTGATGTTGTTCTGTTTCCGAGTGAATGTTACAATTGAGCACTTATTAGCATTTAATAGAAGACGATTATTTTTGCACCAAGTATTTACTCTATCTGAGGCGTTTTGTAAAATGGCACAGTCATTCTGGCAGTTTATTTTTATATATAATTTCAAATCATCCGCATATAATAGACAATTGACTCCGACATCCGCAATAATGTCATTTATGAACAGATTGAAGAAAAGTGGACCCAAAACAGAACCATGTGGAACGCCTGATGTTGGTGTAAATAAAATGGAATTCTGGCCATGGCACTCAACGTAGAGGGAGCGGTTTTGTAGATAAGAGGTGAAAAAGGTATTCAAGTTCCCTGAGAAGCCAAATGCATTCAGTTTACTGAGTAAGATATCATGATCAAGCTTATCGAAGGCCTTGGCATTATTTTCGAATGCGTTGGATATGTACTGGGTAATACAGAAGAGATTTGTGGTAGTTGACCTACCTTTGAAGAAGCCATGTTGTAACTCAGTTATTTGATTTTTGACATGGTTGTAAAGTGGTTTATCAAGAAGGATTTCAAAAGATTTTGAGAAATTATTGACTATTGTAATAGGCCGATAGTTTTCTATGTCATGTTTGTCACCTTTTTTGAAAACTGGTATTAATTTAGATTGTCTCAACACATCAGGGAACTGTTGGTATTTTATTGAGAGGTTGAAAAGTATTGCCAGAGGTGCAGCGAATAAGGAGGCACAGTCATGAATCAGGAAAGCTGGTATTTTATCAGGTCCCATTGTAAATTTTGGCTTGATTTTCTTGAGAGCTTCACAAACTTCACTTTCCGAAAATTCAGTTATGATCAAAGCATCATCGTCAAGTTTACGGTAGTATTATTTTGTATGGTTTGACTAGGTGTAGCGTAAGAATTGCTAAAATACTCCGCAAAGGCATTTGCAATGCTTACGGGGTCATTATGTTCAATGCCATCATAGACCATTGTTAGTGGTAGAGATGACGAGTGTTTCTTTTTTTTTTACAAATTGCCATAATTTTTTTGGGTTCGTTTTGGTTTGCTGTTCGATATTACGGCAGTACAGATTACGGCAGTTAGATTCAATTTCAGACTTTACTTCTCTTCTTATCTTTCGGAATTCAATAAATGCAAGCTGATCCTGGAATTTTTTGTATTTGCACCAAGCTCTATGTTTACATTTGAGTTTTCTTATAATGCTCGAATTATACCAAGTCTATCTGCCACGCTAGGGCGCGCCATGGCATCGATCCCACTCTTATTAGGTGGATCGAAGCTATGCTATCACAACGAGTGGTACACAGCAAAATTAAACGGGAGAACCGTAGTTGCCAAAGTATCAAGGGGGTGTCCACAGGGAGGAGTTCTATCACCCCTATTATGGTGCCTAGTAGTAAACGAGCTTCCCACAGAACTAAATGAGTCAGGACTGTATACACAAGCGTATGCAGATGACTCAGTCATGCTGGCTACCGGTGAATCTGCTAGGAGAAAACATTATGACAGCTCTTGGCAGACTAGAACAGTGGTGTTCGGCCGGTGGGCTGAGAGTCAACCCGGAAAAAGCGGACTTGGTAGACGGCTTCCGTATAAAGCGTCGACCAAACACCTTGGAGTCATCATAGACTCCAAGTTGACCTAGAATTAGTAAATTTAAAATCGAACTAACAAGGTTATCTGCTCTTATTGGGCATGCAGAAGATCCTCCGGTAATACGTGGGGCTTGACACCTGTAACAAGTTAAGTACGTGATCGAATGCCCAGGCTATTCAGTGAAGAGCGGCGTGGAGTTCTTTGGACCGCCTTGCTAGTTTAAGATTTATTTATGTTTCAAGCAAAGGATTTTTAGAAATTGTAATTTTGAATGGACGCCAGAATTTTTTGTTAAATTCAAACTTCCTAACCAATAATAATTGCAAATCAAATAATGTTTCCTCCTGTAAATCAGTACAACAATAAAACAAATACGAAATTTACTAGTCTATTAACAAAGAATACACAGTGCTCGTCTAAAGTCCGTTTCCCCCCTACTAATTTTTGAACCACCTGGTATATCGCAACGAAATTTGGAGGGGTTGAATAGGAGATGAAAACCTACTTTTCCATGTAAAAATCACAGCTCAAAGTTTCAAATGGCGGCTAAGCGCCATCTTTAAAAAACACTTAAATAGAATTCCATTTTCGAAATCTGTTCAAAATTTCCAACAGTTTTCTTTAATATACTTTACTCCTAAATTCAATTGTTTTCGAAATACTATCGTTTGAAAAGAGACATTCCGGTTTAAAATGAAGTATGGATTTTGGTCACTTCCGGTAAAACATTTTGCTAACTAAACGTTGTTATTAACTTGTAGTTGAATCTCTTAATGAATTCGACTAAAAAGAGGTTATTAAGGATAAACAGTACCGCTTACCGGAAAATCTCGAAGCCTACGAATGTGTTCTGTAAATTCACAATCAAAACAAATTAGTTAGCTAAAAAATAATAATTTATTTTTGAATAACACTTTTATTTAACCCCAACAATTAGTTCATCAAGTGTTCAATGTGGCCCCCTCCTAAATCTTGACATTAAAGTGCCCTATTATAAATAGCTTCTCTCACGTTGATGAAAGTTTGTTCATCTATTTCTTCACATGAATCTGTTATTCTGCGTTCCAACTCTTCTATTGTTTGGCATTCAGTGGCGTAGATTTTTGACTTCAGATACCCCTAAAGGAAAAAATCTAGAGGTGTAAGAACCGGAGATCTTGGTGGCCATTCTGTACTTCCCCTGCGACCTATCCATCGCCCAGGAAAGTTTGTATCGAGGAACTCTCTAGCCATGCGATCGAAATGGGGAGGTGCCCCATCCTGCTGAAATATGATTTCACGATTTTCAAACTCTTCCTGATTGTTTAATACAATTTGTCTTAGTCGAGATTCAATTTCAGTTTCTATCAGAGTTCTGTAAAGAACTCCTGTAAGATTGCCTCTGATGAAAATCGGTCCAACAACGCGATTGCCAAAATCCCCGCCCAATTATTCATCTTTTTAGGAAACTGGGTATGTCCCTCTCTAAAAATATGCGGATTAGTATCGCTCCAGTATCGTACATTCTGTTTGTTGACTTTTCCATTAAGAAAAAACGTGCATTCGTCTGCGAAACATACACGTTTTAGGAAGCCCCGTTCTCCTTCAATTGTTCTTGTTAACCACTCACAAAATTCAACCCTCCGGTCTGGATCATCCTCCGTGAGAGCATGAAGGATTTTCATTTTATAGGGATGAAACTTTTCTATTTTTAGGACTCTTTGGACACTTTTTGAACTTACTCCACAGGATTCAGCAACTGCAGACGAGTAGGATTGATTACCATTTCACTAACAATTTCTACCTTTTTTTCTTCTGAAAGAGGCGGTCTTCCTGATCTTGGAGCATCTTTCAGCGTACCAGTTGCTTGGAGCTTATTTAAAAGTTTGCGCAAATATGACAACGAAATAGGATTCTCGGGAAATCTATCATTAAACATACAGACTGCTAGATGATAATTTATTCCAACTTCTCCAAATATCACAACTGCTTCAAATTTATCGTCTAAACTACGAGCCATGATCACACTTTTCATAAAAGGATTTAGACGCTCAACGTACTATTTGACAGTTAGCAGTTCAGTTTAACAGTAAACAAGATGTTACCGCGACAACAATTTTTTCCAATGCAAACTTGATTGAAAGCAACATTAGTGTTTTTGGTTGGGTTTGAAATGACCAAAATGTCAATTTTCAAACGTTAATATTTCGAAAACAATTGATTTCAGTGTATTAGAGAAAACTGTTGAGAATTATGAACAGATTTCAAAAATGGAATAATATACGGGGTGTTCTATTCAAAAAAATTATTGAAGATGGCATTCAGCCGCCATTTTAAAACTTTTAGTTGTGATTTTTTCATAAAAAAGTAGGTTTTTATCTCCTATTTGAGCCCTCCAAATTTCGTTGCGATATACCAGGTGGTTCAAAAATTAGTAGGGGGGGAACGGACTTTAGACGAGCCCTGTATATAAGTTGACAATCAGTACATACAAAAGTTTCTGTATGTGCTATATTACAAATGAGTTTTCTTTACCTGGTCATACAATTCCAAAAATATTGTTTATCTTTGCTGAACCTGTCGGTTTTATCGACGACAATGTACCTATATACCTCGATATCACACTATAATTCACTACTTTGAAATCACTTTCGCAGAAGAAAGGGAGATGCTCTGATTCATTAATTATTTAAACATAAACAAATTTTATTTCTTCACGCAATGACTGTCGAGTTCAAAAAACTCAAGCTGACCCGATCAAAGATAGAGAGACAAGGGGCGAGCATGGCTCGTCGCTTTCTTTAAAACCAAATCGTCAACTCCTCCACAGAAAGAGGCCACCGAAAAAAATGTCTAAAGACATCCTGTCAAAGAAATCGGCATGTCCAGCTGATTTTCTCAGAGCAAGTGGGCGCACAATGGATCCAAATAGAGAAAACGAAGATGAAGAAGAAGAATAGTATTTCAACGGGACATAAAAAAATAAACGAGTCGTCTAGAGAACCTCCTCCTTCTTTCGTCGGTGAAAAATATAACAATTATCGCTTGACTTTAAAAATTGGGAGGTATAGAGATAAGACTCATGCAAATTCCCACTTGAAAATTATATGATTTTTGCAGAACTTCTTGACTATGTATTCTTGCATACAGAGACCCCAATATCACCAAGTATTTTTACAGAATTCATGTCAGAGGAGGTGTAAAAAACTCACAGCTTTTGAACTGCTGGGTTTTGTAAACTGTACTCTTGTTTTCTGCTGAAGTGCAACATATTCGTCTTCTAACTTGAACTTCAGACGTAGAATTTTTTTGAAGCATATAAAATTTTTTTTAGTGGCACCTTCAACCTCACCAACATATCCTGGGCTGGCATTCCCGATTGGACCGTCACAGCTGAACAACTGAATAAAGACACCGATCCCCAAGCAATTATCAAGTATAGCATATACTGGCCTAAATTCCTTATGTCTGCCGACTACTATTTCTTAGAAACCAGTATCTTGAACAAACTTGAATTACAAGGGAAGGCGAAGTAAGTATACAAAAAATAGTAAATATAAAAAAAAACAATTATTTCGAATACCATGTTCAATCACTTTAATTTCCGAATCCCCAGGTGAATTGCCGGTAGAACACAAGATTTTTCATCGAATGGCTGTTTTGTATCTAGTGTATGTGATGTCTTTTCTATATCATCATTGGGCTGGCCAATAATGTCTGGTGCTAGTAGAGGAAACATTTGTTTTATAAGAGCTAGTGATTGAAAATTTGAAACTGTTGTATAATATAAACTACAAAAGAATTTGGCTAAATTCGAACCACCTCAAGAAGAAATATTATCGCCACATATCAGTTTGAATAATCTGTTTCCATCTTTAGATATGCTAGCTCATCGTTAATTTTATCATTGGTTTTTTGGCGTTACATTAGTAGTTGGCGTTTTTATAAAAATTGTGGAAGTGACTCCGTTAACATTTTGAATTTAACGCTACAATAGGAATTAAACACCCATAAGAAAAACCTGAGCTCCTAATTATGAGTTGTTATAAGATATTTGAAAAGTATATTGAATTTGATATAAGTTTTAAATCGTTTCGAATCTAAAATTTGGTGGTGTTATCACTCTCAGTCAAAGTCCTCCATTACGCCTAATTCTCGGGATTCTAACGATTACTATAAAAGTAATCCAGTGGAAATTAGTGAAATATATTTTCTAGGAATGGAAAATTCTACAATGAAAAATGGAGAAGTTATCTTGAGTGATGGAGGATAGTGATCAAACATCAATTGAAATTGTTATTAATACTGCCTGTTTCTTTAAATTTATTTTAAATACGGGTTTCTGTAGTGTGATTTACATTGCGATTAGGATGCCTGGCATTGAAAATGTCTATAACTTGTCTGCTTGGAGTATTTTCCCCACACAACAATATAATCTCAACTTTTTCTTCTTTTGTAAGCATCTTCATATTATTTAAATAGTGCTTATTATCAAACGGTAACAAAATAAGCACTAACAATAACTACGTAATAAATATTTGGCAGATATGTCAAGTACTTAATGTCAAACATTCGTTTGTTTTCAAAGCCAACTTAAAACAATTTTTTTGGAAAAAAAAAACTCCACAAAATAAATGTAATTAGTTTGTGCCGAAACATTTATTTTATTTTGTTGTTTTGTGATTTGATATTATTGAATATTGAGTTCTTGTTACAATACTGTATAATTTCGAGCAATTTTCGGTGTTAACAAAAAATAAAAATAACTTTGCACCAAAAACTTTGAAAATTATTTTACTCTTCAAAAAAATCGACCGTGGTCAATACAATAGTTGTGTAATTTGTAATATTACAGGCTTCTCAAATAAACTGTCGTATACAGGATATTTATCGTTTTAGCAAAAAAAATTTCGTAGACCCATTTAAAAAAATAGGGCAAAAAAATAAAACTTCACTTAGATAGCCCTGACTCCAAATATAGATGTATTTTTAGATGCTGAACAACTTTTCTAAATAACATTTCTCGAGATTTTTCAAAATAAGGGTACTTTTCTCTTGTGTCAAAATCAAATTTTTGGAGGCTCCTCGTATATTACGTGTGTTTTGTTGGAGCATGTTCAGTTTTAGGGGATGCACAAACTTCTTCTAGGGATAACTTTTTGTCGAAAAACCCTTAATAAATAAGTTTACCATATGGTGCAAATTTTGAAGATGACACTGTACTATGAAACGTTGACAGAAATTATAAGGTCGTGTCTGTCTTATGCTGAACATTTTCGGTCATGTATCCATGCTCTTCTTCATAAATATTCATTATCTTTCATTGTACTCAAAAAAAAACATATTTTTTCCACAGCCTCACTTGGGAACATACCAGTTGGTCTGGCACACTCAACTTCACCAAGTCGGGTCACAATTTGACTCAACAAGTGGAAGATCTCCAGCTTCAATGGAATGTACTCAATTTGAACGTGAGTAGAACATCATTTTAATAAAAACGATTTCTTAATATTAGCCATGTTGATCTATGCCGCAGATATAATTTCTTATGTACGGTACTTTCGTCCTCCTTACTCTAACGCAACTGAAGAAGTCATCAATATTACCCCTTTTTCGAATTATACATTCAATTTTCTATTATTAACGTTAACTTGCTTATTTCCGAAAATATAAACTTTTATCAAGATAATTGCGATTTTATGGACAGAAACATATGGATAATGGAATGCTCACCTGGAGGCAATTCTGCCTTCGAAACTACCTTTTTTCTGGGTATATCTCTTCCGGAAATCTCTCAAGACATGAACAAGGCATTTGAGTTGATAGAATGAAATAAAATTCAGCACTCCGTAACCTCGCAAAAATTTACTTCTGAAAATTCATTCAGGAGGCATTTGTCACGTGCAAGTATGACTCGCAGAATTTTCCATACAATTAACCAGTTTAGAAGCACGGCAGAAAAAAATAATACCCTTCAGGAAACGTTTTTTTCCTTCAAATTTGTTGCTATGATTCCAAAAATAAAGCCGGCGTCTCACAGCGCGAGGCTTGACGAGCTTGTCTTGAGGGATTGTGCTTGGAGCACAGGAGTGAGGTTTGTGCAAACCCGAGCCTGATCGGTCTCACGGCGTGTATAATTTCTCCGACTCGTCGTCTATCAGTGGCTAGAAAATAGTACACGAGCCTAGAAAGGGATACATGGTCCAGTGCAGTAGCTATAGATAGCGCCATTGAGAGCATAGCATGTGCAGCAGCGTATTTTTGAATACATATTTTTTCTTTCTCATATAAATCTGATAATTCAATAATTGCTTCTGAATGCTATTCAATGTTTTCACACAATAACGAAAACAACACTCAACTATGCTCTGCCACCACCAAACTTCCTCTCCGAAGTGACCGGGCTCCAGTCGTAGCCGAAACTGTGGACAGACACCCTCACGCCGTGTGACTGCTCAACAAGCCATACAACACGAGCCAGCTAGTCCAGCCTCGCGCCTTTGATGATTGGGAATTCACCGACATTTCATGGGAACGGTCGAGCCACCTCGAGCTTACGCTTGTCATGTCTCGATCTTACGCGAATCGACCGTTCTCACGATAATCCCCAAGCCTAGCTAGCCAAGTCTCGCGCCGTGAGAGGCCGGCTTAAGACATTCTCAATGTGGGAGGTAAACATCAACACTGCGTTGAATGTATGATAGTGAGGCCAATGCTCACCTACCGAGGTATAATGTTGGCACAAAGGACCGAGCCTGCCACAATAAGTAAAACCCAGGAGAAGACAAGATCTGCCTTCCACCTCAAGCTACTGGGTAGTAGACGTCGACTGACCTTTCACATCATACTGCATAGCTATTCAGGTTGTTAGAGGCTGGACTTGTGAGGAACTCATTTCCTATATGCATACCTATCAAGAGACAAATTGGTCAAGGAATCAAGCTCCAAGAGAAAAAGTCGCTGTGAACTAAGTGATAATAAATAATAGTTTAAAAAAACTAAAAAACAAGCTTTTATAGAAAACCAGACTAAAAAAATAGAAAATGAGAAAAAAAATTATTTTATTAAAAAAAAAGGCGTGAGGTGCATGGTATCGCCTCGGCCTACAATTACCTGTGATCTGAGACATTTCTTACTTAACTGCCCTAGGTGTGTAATGTACTATATAATTATTGATACCATGCACCCCACGCTTTTTTTTAAATAAAATACATTTTTTTTCTTATTTTCTATTTTTTTAGTCTGGTTTTCTATAAAAGCATGTTTTTTAGTTTTTTAAACTATTATTCATTTCCTACTTTTTAGTGTGGATTATTTATAAAAGCGTGTTTCTTTATTTTTTTATTTTTTCTAAACTATTTTTTTTTTTGCAAATAAAAAATGGAATAATCTTGTCAAATTAGGTAATCATAATCTCCGACCCCAAAAATCCCCACATACCAATTTTGAATAGAATCAGACCATAATCACAAAACTCGGCCGCCATTTTGAAGCCGCCATCTTGAATTTTTCAATTTCTACAAAATAATCATAATATTCGACCCCAAAAATCCCCACATACCAATTTTGAATAGAATCGACCATAATCACAAAACTCGGCCGCCATTTTGGAGCCGCCATTTCGAATCCTTCAATTTTGACAAAATAATCATAATCTCCGACCCCAAAACCCCCACATACCAATTTTGAATAGAATCAGACCATAATCACAAAACTCGGCCATCATTTTGAGTTTTCCAATTTTACAATAGAATCATAATATTCGACCCCAAAAACCCCACATACCCATTTTGAATAGAATCAGACCATAATCACAAAATTCGCCACCATTTTGGAGCCGTCATCTTGAATTTTCCAATTTTGACAAAAGAATCATAATCTCCGACTACGAAAACTTTCAGATACCAATTTTGAATCGAATCAGACCATAATCACAAAACTCGGCCGCCATTTTGGAGCCGCCATTTCGAATCCTTCAATTTTGACAAAATAATCACAATCTCCGACCCCAAAAACCCCCACATACCAATTTTGAATAGAATCAGACCATGATCACAAAACTCGGCCACCATTTTGAGTTTTCCAATTTTTACAATAGAATCATAATATTCGACCCCAAAAACCCCCACATACCCATTTTGAATAGAATCAGACCATAATCACAAAATTCGTCCACCATTTTGGAGCCGTCATCTTGAATTTTCCAATTTTGACAAAAGAATCATAATATCCGACTACGAAAACTTTCAGATACCAATTTTGAATCGAATCGGACCATAATCACAAAACTCGTACGCCATATTGGAGCCGCCATTCTGTTTTCTTTCACACAAATTTCTCAATGCATTATCACCGGAATTATGTACACCTGCCAAATTTCAAATGATTCGGACGTCTGGAAGTGGGTCAAAATCGCGCCCAAAGGAGTCGGTTACAAACAAACAAACAAACAAACAAACATACAAGTGAAGCTAATATAAAGCGTGTAAAAAAGGAGGTGTAGCCTAGAATCTATCCATACTCTGAGATATAATATGGTACACCAACGGGTCTTAGACCCCAAGAGAACTGGAACAGAAGTCATTATATCTAGCCCTGAATAATCCGAACCTATTGAGCAAATAAAAAACAAATCCCAAAATTTTGTTTCTGTTCAGAATTCTGTTATTATATCAATAAATAAATACTTCAATATATTGTATCCAATAAACTTACTTCTTTTTTCTGGTAGCTGGTCCAATATTAATCGCTTGCCTAATTTCAATATAGACATGGAATTTTTGCCATTTTTGTGCTAGTTTTTCATTCTGTTCGATATTCAGATCATTCATTCACCACTAAAGCTCACAAGATATAGTGTGAAAATTCAAATTTATAAAACCTATCGCCCATTCACACATTTGGTACATTTTCCTACAATAAATGATGATTTATTTTTATCAGTACTTTTACCAAACCAAGTTTTTCAAAACACCTCGACAATCTCTTGTCATTTGCTCCTTGAGTACGATAATTTTTGAGTAGGCATGATATAATTTTCTCGTCGTATTCTCAAAGAAAAGTAATCGAACCAATTTCTGAAATCAATCTTGGAATGTTGCATTTTTTTTTCTGTATTTCAAGGACTGGTATTTATATTCCGGATCAGCTTTCACTGGTGGGCAGAGCGATTTGATCGATTTTCTTACTTTTATGGTCAAAGATTTACCAATATAATCCCATCTTGTATGGTCAATAGTAATGGAGCTAGATTCAATTTGTATGAAGATATACACATGATTCATAATTGCCGTAGTATGCGGTTAATAAAGAAGCTTTCCAAATCATTAAATTACAAATGTGTTTTTTAAGTTTGTTTATAGTTCTTTCTTTTTTGCAGTTTGGTTCCACAGGACTTGGTGAACTTGAGTCTTATGTTGCTACGGCATTAGAGACCCTTATCAAAACCACACTCAACTCTGGAGTTCTGGGAAATAAAATTGGTGAAGCTCTCAAAACCAGACTGAACTCTGCTTGGTTTGCGCACAACGAAAAAATTGACAAAGTTTTGGAATTTTGTGCCAATTCAACAGCTTCATATTGGAACTGATGTATAGGTGGTGATTGAAATGAATAATAAAAATATTGTTAACTCATATTTGCCTCCTTATTTGGTCACCTTTGATAGTAGCTTATTACTCCCAGAGTGGCTGAAAATAAACATAGACCAAAAATTCATAAAGTTGTGGGATGGATACTATTCGCTAGTATGTGTTAACTGAATTATTTTTTCGGGAGAATCGGAAACATAGTACGGGTGAATCAGAATTCACTGATATTTTAACATACTTTCTTGCATATGATTGTTTTGACAGATCAACTGACAAACAAACCCAAATTCATAATACTCCACTTAGATAAGAGTTAAGGTCCGAAATAATTTTTACGAAAAACTGAAGATAAGTACCCTTAATTTGTTGAAGTTTATGTTGGAGTATCATTATCAAAGCCGTTTCTGATTGAATTACCTAGGGAAATATCCAATCAACATGTTTTGGATGAAGGAAAACAATTATTGTGTATTAATATCTACTTAAACGATAGAAACGGTTCAGTGGGTACACTACATAGAAACAAACAAGGCATTGAAGCAAATGTTCAAATGGACCACCATTTTGTTCAATACACAATTGGCATCTCCGTATCATAGACTGTCGCACACTTTGGAATATTCCTGGTGTATCCTGCATTAACGTACATGCTGCAAAAATTCTTGCCGTTAAATCTTCCACAGATTCTACAGGTGTTTCATACACTAGGGATTCAAGGTATACTCACAAAAAAAGTCTAGTGAAGTTAAAACCGGCGAACGTGCAGCCACGTATACATATCCTCCGATCATGGAATGTTTGATCAAGAAATTGACGAACGACTCCTTGGAAATGGGCCGTTGCTCCGTCATATTGATACCCCATTCTTTGATGAACCAATAGAGGTACGTCTCCAAGTAGCCCAGGTGAAACATGTTCGAAAAACACTCGGTAGTTCTGCCCATTCAAACGGGGAGGAAGAAGATATGGTCCAACGATACGATTTTCGATAATTCTTACCCAAATATTCACTGAAAACTTTTGTTGGTAGCCTTTTCGAAACATTCCATGCGGATTTCGTTCATCCCATAAATGGCTGTTCCTACTATTGAAATATCCATCTCTTGTAAAACATGCCTCATCCGTGAATAGAACATATCTAGGGAAGTCGTTTGCTCCTTCATACATACTCAAAAACCATTCACAAAAAAATCTATGAGGGTCATAATCACCAGCATCTAGGGCCATCACCTGTAGGCGAAATGGATAGATAGATAGATAGATTTATTGACAACGTTACACATTTTTACAAGTGTTTCTGGCAGGTCAGATAATTGTCAAAATTATAGAAATTATAAAACATCAGTATATAAAATAATAAAACATTGTTACTGACACAGAGGTACTTAGATTTACTAAATCAAGGACACATATAAGTTAGAACATTAAAACAATCATAAATTAAATCATTGAAACAATCACTCAAGTGAAAGAGAACGTAATAAAATCATATAGTTAAGTGTGGCGAGAAAAGACATGGGGTGGCAAATGGAGTTTCCAAATATTCCTCTATAGAGTAAAAGCAGTAGTATAATATATATTCTTTTACTGTGGATTTGAATGTGTGAGACTGGAGGGTTTTCCAATTTTCAGGTAGGATGTTATACAGTCTGATATCCAGAGAGTTTTTGGACGATTTTGTCAAACGAAATCTGGGTGTTCTTATCAGGTTAGCAGATCTTGTCGAGTAATTATGTACATCCGATTGCATTGTGAAATTTTTAATATTTCCATGGATTTCAAGTAGGGATTTCAAGCAGGGCAGAGGTATAATTCCAAAACTGATGAAAATTGGGCGACAGTGTTCAATATAGCTTGCGTTAGCTATGATCCTGATTACCTTTCTTTGTTTCTTGAAAATATTAGCTGCACCAGATGAATTTCCCCATAATATTACTCCATAACTGAGTTGTGAGTGGAAAAGTGAAAAGTAAACAGTCTTCAGTGTGGTGATGCTGGCTACATGTTTTAATTGACGAATGAGGAATATTGTACCGGCCAATTTTCTATTGAGGAGGTCATGGTAATGCCATGTTAGTTTATTGTCAAAATTGATGCCTAATGAAGTGGCAGTTTGTCCTGCTTGATAATTTGCATTAGATGAAAAGGTTATTCTTTGCGATTTTGTTTGATTGAGTTTAAGTTTGTTAGAGGAGAGCCAGCTATTGGTGTCTCTTTCAATGTTGGCTGATGATAGAATTAGATTATCATAGTTTCCATCTGAACAAATAAGTGATGTGTCATCGGCAAATGAAATGCATCTATTGGGATGTAGGAATGAACATAGGTCGTTTATATAACAAAAAGTAATGGTCCCAAAGCAGAGCCCTGGGGAACACAATAGGTAAAAAGTCCGAATGAGAGTTTTCGAGTGTTACACATTGGAAACTGTTTTCAAGATATGACTTCATGAGTGATAGGGGTATACCTCTTATTCCATAGTAATCCAGTTTTGCTATGAGGATATCATGTGATACACAATCGAAGGCCTTGGAAAGGTCACAAAGCGTCAAAGTTGTATGTTTTCCTTGTTCTAGGCCTTCGATTATGTCTCCCAGAACTTTCAATAATGCCATGATTGTTGATCGTTTTTTTCTAAAGCCATACTGAGAATCATTCAAGAAGTTGTTATTTTCAAAGTATTTGGAGAGCCTGTTCTTGATGATTATTTCAATAATTTTGGAAAATATTGTGATCAGAGATATAGGACGATAATTCTCTGGGGCAGATTTGTCTCCTTTCTTAAAAACTGGAATTACTCTGGAAAACTTGAATATTCCAGGAGAGGTACCAGTTGAGAAAATTAAGTTGATCAGGGAAGTTAGCGGTTCTAAAATGATATCTGATGTAGATTTGATTATGTCACTGTTGAGGTCATAGACATCAAAACAGTTGTAATTTTTTAAGGTATTTATGGCATCCCGAACCTCGTGAATTGTGACTGGTTCTAAGAAAAAGGAGCTGCAGGGAACAGGGAAGTTATTGTAAAGGAGTAGATTATCCTTACTTGCAGTTGGTAGAGATCTTAAAATATCTTCTGCAACCTGAGTGAAGTAGACATTGAAGTCTTGTTCAGTTATTTTATTGCAGATCTGAGTTTCGAGTTTACGATTTCCTTCATAGTTAATTAATTTCCAGGTATCTTTGGATTAATTATTTGATGCAACGAGAAATTCATCGTATGCAGATCTTTTCGCATTCTTCAATTGAATATTATACGATTTCTTGAGAGTTTTATAGGCTAGGATATCAACTGGGTCGTTACTAGAGTCTGCAATTATTTTGACACTAGATAATGTTTCTCTTATGTTGTGTAGAGAAGGACTAAACCATGAAACAGGTGGCCTGTTAATGTTTTTGAATGTCCGAAGAGGAAATAATTCATTGATCAGATTCTGATAGGTTTCTGTGATGAAATCAGATAGCAATCACCCTCACCCTCAGGATCCATGAATATACTCCA
Organism: Gonioctena quinquepunctata; assembly: GCA_018342105.1. NCBI lineage: Eukaryota > Metazoa > Arthropoda > Insecta > Coleoptera > Chrysomelidae > Gonioctena > Gonioctena quinquepunctata. The sequence continues at coordinate 14,099 of JAFIRS010000231.1, read as the reverse complement.
ATCAATTTTAAGAAGTGAGGCTCCCAATCTCTCGATTCGATACAATATTTGATCACGTGCTACCCGACTTACTGTTGATTGTGACACTTGTATAAGAAATAGCCCGAGTGCTGGAAGAAGGATCTGCTGCTAATCGTTGGAGAATTTGTTCTTCCATAACATTATCTCTTCTTGTATTATTCGCACCATAATGGTATTTACCGAATTTAAAGGACCCCGTTTCCTTCAAACGTCAATGCACAGCTATAAAATTAGTGAAATGTGGATGATGTTTGTTTGGATATCTATATTGATATAATTCAGCAGCCGCTCTGGCATTTCACCATAAACTAAATGCAAATCTGTATATTCTTCAAATGAATAATCCATTTTGAAACGATGTTCACTGACTGAAATGATGACTGTTGACTTGACAATAATACAAACTGTTTTAGGTTACTGTCAATTATGTCTAATGTAAGTATCGATATATCCGTGTTTCTACCGGGAGCAATGGAAAAAGGCTACGTTTCTTTTAAGTTCCAGATTTCGTGTATGTTTTATGCGTTGATTAGTTGAACAGCCTACCACAAACTAGTATGAGAGACTCGACTTTGCAACTGGTTATCACGAATCGACAGAAATCATTTAAGTAGATATTCAATAATTATTTTTCTTCATCATGATTGGATGATATTTTCTCAGATAATTCAATCAGAAATGGCTTTGTAATGATACTCCAACATAAACAACAAATTAAGAGTACTTATCTTCAGTTTTTCGCAAAAATTATTTCAGACCTTAACTAAGTGGAGTATTATGAATTCGAGGTTGGGTTTGTTTGTCAGTTGATCTGTCAAAACAATCATATGCAAGAAAGTATGGTAACATATCAGTGAATCCGCGACATCGATTCGATCAAATAATATGATGAATGAAAAAATGGAGTTATCGGTCTCATTCTGACTCACCCGTACTATGTTTCCGATTCTCCCAACATTAAAAAATGTTCAGGAGGTTGACACATATTCCGATATGTTGTAAGAAATTAGCATTATGCGATTATTGCACATAGGAAATTATGTCTCTACTAAGGACATATCTTCAGTTTTTCTCAATTATCCCAGAAACCTCCACTTTTAGGCACATGGAATGTTTTGACTTTTAGTTGAGTATCGTTGAGCCGAACTGATGTCAAACGCTCATTTGTCCATTCACTTGTCCCAAGAATATATGAAGAAACATATGACACATACCATCGTAACTACGCCACTGGGTTACGAAAATAAAAAATTATAACTTCAAAATAGCACGTTGAATAACTTTGATTAGTGTACCAAGTTTTAAATTTTTTCATTCAGGAATTTTGAAGGGGATGCATTTTAGGACATACCTTGGTAGCAACTTTTCACCTCGAAATTAGGTGAGGAATCAGTCGGTCTTATTCTGACTCACCCTGTATACTACCGTAAGTACGGTGCAAACCCTGGTTACGAATCCATTCAACCCGTCAGAGAAGATTTCGGGATGAGTCAATAACATTTTGTTTATTCTCACACTATTGAAAAACCTCGTCGAAAGTCCATACCTGTTATCAGAAATGAATTTTTTCATCCCTTTCAGTAGCTAACGTCCTCGACAAATCCTGTTTCAAACAAAAATGAACAAAAATGCCAAATTATTAGATCACATGCTTGCCTTATGCAATCAACTCTCGGCTCAGTCATCATCTGCATTCTTTGGAATCAGTTTTACAAAGTTCAAATTATTGGAACAAACATCTGGTAAACACAAACGAAACCTTCATACAGTGCTACTCAAAAGTCGCCCCCCTCTTATTTGGAACGATCATACATAAACAGTAAAGTGGCGAAATAATATTAAGGGTTTTAACTTTACTAGTGATGATAGATGACAGAAATTCGTCAAAGATGACGTACAAGGCCATTGTGACCAATTATATATTAAATAGAACCCTACGGCAAGCGACACCTCTTTTCTAAAGGTATCGAAAAAACCTATCTCAAATGATAACTAATTTTGTTTGTTTTTATGGAGTTTAATAGCTCATTGGAACGATTCAAATTTAAATTCCATTCAGTATGATATTAATTACAGATTTAAGAATCGAGTATCTACTAAAGACATTGCTCGAAGTGACCTCCATTTACTTCCTGACAGGTGAAATATCCTATTTTTTTTTGAACTCTTTTTCGTACTTTTGCAAATGTGTCTGCGGAAACAGCCTCACATTCTGCAACAATACGTTGTTTTAAAACGTCAATATTGTCAGCTTCAGTGGCGCAAACCTTCGATTTGAGCTACCTCCATAAAAAAATCCAAAGGTGTGAGGTCCGGTGATCGAGCTGGCCATTCCGTTGAACCTCGTCGTCCAATCCATCCACCACGATACTCCTCATCCAAATACTGTCTTACTGCACCGTAATAGTGTGGATGAGCACCATCCTGTTGGAATGTTATTTCCAAATTGCCGAATTCATCTGGATTATCTTCCAAAATTTCAAGGATTAACGGTTCTATTGCGTTTTGCTACAGCTCCAGATAAACCTCACCAGTAAAATAAGTATAAAAAAAAAGGCCCAACGATGTGGTTTCCCAGGATACCTGTCCAAACATTCACCTTCTGGGGAAATTGAGTATGTGTTTCACGAAACAGGTGAGGATTTGCGTCACTCCAATACCTCACATTCTGTGTATTTACATTTCCATTTAGATAGAAAGTACTTTCGTCACTAAAACAAATTGTTTTGACATAGTCTGGCTGTTGGTTAATTTTAGTTTCCATATTTTCACAAAATTCTAGTCTTTGGTCTGGGTCGTCGTCTGAGAGTTGATGAACCATTTTTGATTTGTATGGATGAAATTTGTTTTTTTTTCAACACCCTGTGTACTGTACTTCGACTGACTTCCTCTCATTAAAAATGCGTTCTACTGCATGAACATTTTGTCCAGTTTCATCAAGAATTAGGATCGCTGCTACTTATCACCTAAAGCACGTACCATTTCGCTTCTTGAAGCACTTAAACGTTCGGCTCACAACAGTTTAACAAATTATTAAAATGTACAAAAATATTAAAAGTACCAAAAGCTGCTAAAACAGTTAAACGTTCGATCAACAATACACAAATTATTGAATGAACAAAAACTTGGACAATTACAAAAACGTCGAATTAGGGAGACTAACAAAAACGTCAGCTTATTTGACAACTATCCAGAGGCGGAGCTTGAATTTGGAATTTTAGTATTAACTGATTTAATTCATCACAGCTTTGCGTTTTTTAAAAGCGAGTTGCCAAAACTGCCATTATCATAGATGAAACCCTAAAGTTCAACTACCATATGGACCACCTATGCTCAAAGCTGAGTCAGACTTGCTATGGCATCAGGGTGCTAGTTAAAAATGCAAATAGCAACATTGTCAAATCTTTCTATTACTCCAATTTTTATTCTCTTGCTCGCTATGGTATCATTCTATGGGGTGCCTGTAGTGATGCTGAGAGAGTTTTCAAAATCCAAAAAAAGAGCAGTTCGCATAATACAAGAACTTGGACATCTAGTTTCCTGCAGAGGTCATTTCAAACAGTTAGAAATACTCACGGTACCTGCATTATATATATTTGAAAGTATTAAGTTTGTATTCGTGAATAAACACTATTTTGATGAATACAGAATACAGCACTCACACAACACAAGACACAACAATTATAACGTGCCTGCTCATAGGCTGTCCTGTGTTGAGAGGAGCGCTCTATACTGTTCTATCAAATTTTTCAACAATTTACCACCACCTCTGAAAGAGGTGAATGACTTTAATTCATTAAAGAAGCCACTCCTGAAATTTCTCCTCGATTTGGAGCCATATTCAGTTGATGACTATCTAAACCGTCATACCCTTTAGTTGGTATACTTTCTTGTTTGTGACTAGCTTGTACATTTCTGCAATGTTGAAGTGCAATAAAATTATTCATTTATTTATTTATTTTATTTAATAAATGAAACAACGCGACCCTATCGAGTTGGGGCTCGTAGGATTCGTCTTGACAAGTACTCTAGGCCTAGGCTCTCATGATTAATTTGGTCGACTATTATATAATAATAAAAATAAATATTAATCTGTAATTAATAACCATATCAAATTTCAGTTTTTTTTTAAATTAATAATAATAATAATAATAAATATACTTTAATGTCAGTAAGAGTAAATCTTGTGGACAAAGCTTGAATATAGAAGTATTACTGATGATTACAAGATTTATAAAAAATATCTAAAAATAAGAGTTGTCTGTATTGTTAAAAAATATAAAAAATATATATACGTACACACACGCCCATATATATATACACAAAACATACATATATAGACATGTATATACATATAAACACGTAGATGTATACACACATAAACAATTTACATATAGACACAAACACATCTACAACTTAGTGACGTCAACTTAAAAACTTACATGGATTCAAATATGCACCCTGTCAATCAAATTTATCATTGTAAAACTCCTGCAAGTTGTAATAGGGTCTATCTGCCAGAAACTTTTTAATAATTTTTCTAAAGTTTGTAATGTTCATATTCATATTCGCCTCCCTTATGTGTGAGGGGAGGTGATTGTACATCTTAACCCCGTTGTAGTAAATCGAATCTCTGATCATGTTTGATGAGGGAATTGGCAATTTCACATGTGAGCGGAATGACTACCTGAAGCCTCGAACATAGACCATTATGAGTACCTTAAAGCACGTTTCTGCAGTACCAAGACTGATTGAAGTGCCGATGAGTTGCTAACACCCCAAAAAGGTATTCCATAACGTAAATGGGACTCTATTAGGGCGTAATATACAGTTTTGGCGATTTTAGATCCCAAATTCGACGAAGTTACTCTCAGTGCATAGCATCCAGCAGAAATCTTGCTTTTGAGATGCTTGATATGTCCGTCGAATTTGAGCTTATTATCAATATGGATACCTAGGAATTTAGTTAGAGGCTTGTTCTCGATCAATATGTTATTACTAAATGTAAGGTCGTCAAGAGAGCATCTGAATGAAATGATGTTTGTTTTTGTTGTATTGAAGGATAACAAATTTGCATCGCACCATTCCTTAATTTTTTTCAAATTAGATAGTTTGGCTCCAAACTCTCTGCTGCTGGTCAAGCTTACGTGGCTTTAAGTCGAGTTAGGTCCTCAGCAGGTCTTCAAATCGATGAATTAGACTGCTCCAAATTGACGTCGAAGAAACCTTGCAATGTTGATGCTTTGAACGACATGGATCGAATGAGAAACGTTAGAAATAACTAACCAGTAATTAACGAATTTGAATATTATTTTACCATGACTTAAAACGAAGATCGCAATCTCATATGAAAAATAAGGTGAAGGGTTTTGTAAAGTACTATTAATAAAATATATGTAAATTAGATAAAAATTACTGAACTAGTTATTTAACATCATAAATACTTAAAAGTCAAAAATAAATAAATGAAAAAAAACAACAAAAAACAAGCTTTTATTAGTTGATAATAAAATATATATATAGATATATATACTGTGTGTAACAGGATCATGGTACACCCCCCGTATCTCTTTTAGTTTTGAAGGTAATTGATTGAAATTTGGGATATCCCATATACATAACAAGCGGCACTTCTTGATCTACAAATTTTTTTAATAAACACCCTGTATATTATTACATTTCTGAAATCTGCATAACTTTCTAAATCCAATGATACCACATAAGTGACATTTCAAACGTCAATATTTTCGATAATTAAATTTTTAGTTTTCCATTTAAGTGTGCCATGATGGTTCCGATTTATTCAAATTCACCCGTCTGCTGCTAGAAAAATCGAAATCCCGTCAAAAATACAAAATTGCGTTTTTATGAGCAAAATTCATCGTAATCGATTTTGGGGTAAAACTCAATTTAATCAAATGGAACCATATTGGTATCGTGGTACCATTTATTAGTACTATCAATAATGAATTTATTCATACCAGCTAATAAAATGTGCGATAAATACCATCAAAATTACAGCTAAAAGAAAATAAGATAATACAATTACGTTGTTCTAATTTAATGCTAAGAAGTTACTAAGGTGGCTTTGAAATACAAAAAATGAACACAAAACATTACAACAATTGTTCTAAATGCTGTTCATTAACGTCAATGCACTTCTGAACTCGCAAAGCTTCGAATGCCTGTTGAAGGTAAGCAGTTACTAAGGAGGCTTTGAAAACAATGAAATTATTCATTCAGATTGTCAAATAAATAGGTATTTTTATTGTGTATTGGAAAAGTCTTTACATTTGTTGTTATTTTTATTCAAAATTCCCCACACTTATACAAGGGATGAAAAAGTGGACATTTTAATCATTTATGAGGAATGTAGAAAAAATGCCGTTGCGGCTAGAAACCTTTATGCCAACCGATATCCTGATAGACAATGTCCAGCGAATAATTATTGTAACGAACCTAGGCCGGACCTGTCGCCTCACGTGTTGCCATCGACAGCGATGAGATCATCCCCGGAGATATTCGAGAACCATCCAGTGCGCTCTTCCGCGGAAAACAACGGTCAATATTGGAAACAATTGGAACATGCCGTCGCCAACCGTCCGAATTCGAAACATCGAGAATGCTGTATCGGAGATAAATAGGCAAACCTCAAGTGGAGTAGGACAGTCTGAACGAGCCCATACCATCGAGCTATACAGTGGCGTAGTAATATAAATTAAGTTGTAGATTAAGTGTGAAATAAATTAGTAGAACCAAGTTAAGTTTATTTACGTTACAATTGGTGTCGGAAGTGAGATTTTGAAAATAAACAAGTGATCGTGGAGTGGATAGTCAGAAAAATAAATTGATAGACCTTTTGTACGCCCAAAATAGACAGTGGCCCGGTTTCGCGAAGTGGACAATTGTGCGTGGGAATATAAACTGATACACTGTTGCGTGAAACAGAAAATAGACAGTGGCCCGGTTTTCGCGAAGTGGACAATTGTGCGTGGGAATATAAACTGATACACTCTTCGCGTGAAACAGACAATAGACTGGTGGCCCGTGGAAAGAATTCGCGAAGTGAATTTTAACAAACTGATAAACTTTTTCGTGTGAAACAGACTGATACCTCGTCAAAGACAAAATGTGTTCAAGAAAAGTGCGCCTTGCGGACTTGAAGGTAGCGGAATTGAAACAGGAATTGGAGGAAAGGGAACTGGAAACAACGGGTAAAAAGCAAGTACTCCAGGAAAGACTTGCAGAAGGACTTATACAAGAAGGTGAGGACCCCGAAACATTTTTATTCGAAGTTCCCGGAGGTGATTTGAGTCCGATAATAGAATCCTTGAAAGAAGAGCTGCAACAAAATTCGAGGACTTTGGAAGAAAATTCAAGAAGCTTGGAAGAAAATGCTAGAAATCTGGAAGAAAGCTTGAAGAAAATTCTAGAAATCTGGAAGAGAAGCTTCAAGAAAATTCTAGAAATCTGAAGAGAAGCTTCTAGAAAATTCAAGAAGCTTGGAAGAGAAGTTCCTGGAAAACACAGAAGGCCTAAAAAAAGAATGTGTGGTGTGGCTAATTTCCTAGAAGAAAGAATGGGAACCGTTGAGACAGAGATAGATAAAATTAGGGAGCAAATGAACACGGAGGTAGATAAAATCAAAGATGGGGTCGAGGCAGAGATGGACAAGATGAAGGAAATAATCAGCGATGGAATCAAAGACGGAATCGAGGCAGAAATGGACAAAATAAAGGAAACGATCAGTAAGCTGGAAAAACAAATTAATAATGCGTCCTCCACAGAGATGGTTAACGAAAATGCAATGCTGGACTTGAGTTTGAACTTGGATAAAGTTCAAGAGGGTATAAAAGATGTCAAGGTCATTTCAGAAATAGGGAAGCTTTCCATGAAGCCGCCTCAGTTCGACGGAAAACTCCATGGGCAAATTACCGCCGGCAGTTTGAAGCAGCGCCAAAGCAAATGGATGGAATGCAGGGAAAGAGCTGAGCACTAACACTTGCATTACGTGGAGAAGCGACGAATATTCTACAAACTCTTACCGCCCAAGAACAGGAGGGCTATGATCAGCTGATTAAACATCTAGAATTACGATATGGCCACGCCCATTTGGAACACGTATACCACCCCAGCTGAAAAATCGCTGCCAAAAATCGGGCGAATCCTTACAAGAATTCGAAACTGACATTGCACGCTTGGTTCGTCTCGCCTATCCTGCCATCCCGGAAGATGTAATGGAGCGATTAGCGGTTCAGGCATTCTTGGATGGACGCCGTGCCCAAGAAACCAGACACGCGTTGATATTAGCTCGTCCAACACCTCTCGTAGACGCGCTAGCCCGAGCTTTGGAATTTGAGGCAGCAAAACAATGCTGCAAAAGCCAAAGTAAAGTTCAAACGATTGAGGAAGACTCACAGGAGCCTCGCTAACTTGGAAGCTGCCATAGAAAAGTGATGAAGGTAGTGTTGCCTGAGAAAAGACATATAAGATGCCGGAATTGTCGCAAAATTGGACATGTGCGTAGCAAATGTCCAACATTCATCGACTCCGATGCAGGAAAACTAAGAAAGGTCGATGAGAAGGGGCAATCGTCGGCATGTGTCCGGCAAGCCCCGGTTAACAACGCATATGTCGCTATGCTTCAACGACAGAACAAGGGTGTCTTCGTAGACGGTCTCATCAATAACGAGCCTTGCACCATGCTGCTAGATACAGGTGCGACTAGGACAATTCTCGGGCCTTCCTTTGCCAGAACACCGGATTGAACCGACAACTTGGAAGCTACGCACAGCAACAGGGGAGCCAGCTACTGTATATGGCGAGCTACCGATTGAAATAATTTTGGGCAACACTAAAGTGAAACATCAGGCACTTGTAGCGGACATCGAAGACGATGCAATCATCGGAATGGACATCATGAATTCCAGAGGGTTTGAATTGGATTTCAAAGACGGCGTCCTACGTGTCAACGGAGAAGAGCTGGTACTTCATGGGAGAAGTGAAGAGTTGATCCGTGTGCTGTTGGCTGAAGATGTAAGCGTACCTGAGAGGGCTGAAACAATTCTGGAGGCTCGCCTGGACGGGAGTGCGAGCAGTGGAGACGAGGATGTTCGAGCCCAAACTTCATGATGAGAAATTGGACGAGGGATTGCACTAGGGAAGACCTTGTTGCGTGCTGACAAATTTGTGCCGGTAAGGGTCATGAATGTCAATTATTTCCCAGTGACCTTGAAGAAAGGAACAATTTTGGGGCACCGCTCGTCAGTTTCATCCGTGATCCGGGCGTACGAGGTACGATTAGCCAACCCAACAACTTGCCCACAGAACTAGAGAAATTAGTTGCCATCTCTTCCAAAGACATAAAACCAGCTCAACAGCCCAAACTAAGAGATTTAGTCAAAAGTACCGGACATCTTCGATACCGGACAAGGAAAAGGGGTCGAACTAATGTGGTCCAGCACAAGATTGATACTGGGGTGCCCGACCGATCCGGCAATCAGCAAGAAGACTTCCTCTTGCCAAGAAGGCAGAGGCTGACAAAATAGTCAGCGAGATGAGAAAAGAAGGAGTTATCGAACCGTCTGACAGTCCCTGGTCCTCTCCAGTCGTACTGGTGAAGAAAAGGATGGATCGACACGCTTTTGTGTAGACTATCGCCAACTTAATAATGTCACGAAGAAGGACAGTTACCCTTCCCGAGAATAGTGACACCCTAGACACGTTGGCTGGTTCCACGATTTTCGACCCTTGATCTGAAATGGATATGGAAGTAGAACTGCTCAGGGAAAACGAGAAAGACGTTTACCATCGCTCGGTTGTGGCAGTTCACCGTTATGCATCGGCCTGAATCCCCGCCACTCGAAGAGTGGAGACAGTGCTGAAGGACCTCAGAACACGTGTCTAGTGTATCCGACGACATAATTGTGGTCGCAGATCGTTTGAGGACCACGTGAAAACTTGGAAGGAAGTATTCGCGAACTGAGGAACTGAGTTGAAGCTGAGCCCTAAAAATCCATCTGTTCCAAAAAAATGTACCGATACCTCGGCCAATTTGTTCTGGAGAAGGGTACAGTGATCCAGAAGATCAAAGCTGTTAGGATTTCCATCCCAAAAAGACATTCACCAATTTCGAAGTTTCTTGGTTTATGACATACTATCGCCGATATGATCTGGAATTCGCCAACATCCTAAACCACTGACCAGGCTCACGGAAGGCCAAACAAAGTTCCAGTGGTCCGAAAGAATTCAAATTCATTCAGGAAGCTGAAAGGAGCTTTGATCAACGCACCTATACTGAGCTATCCCCTACCCAAAAGGAAATTCATTTTGGATACGGACGCCAGCAACGTGGGACTTGGGTCCCATCTCCAGATCCAGGAGGGACAGGAGAAGGTCATTGGTTATTTCAGCAAGACGCTTAGCAAACCAGAGCCAATTACTGTGTCACCAGGCGAGAGCTGTTAGCTGTTGTAAGGGAGTGGAACACTTCTACAAGTACGTGTATGGAAGAAAGATTCCTGTTGAGAACGGACCATGCAGCTCTCAAATGGTTCTTACAGTTCAAAAATCCTGAGGGTCCAGTAGTAGCACGTTGGATCGAGAGACTCCAAGAATTCGATTTCGAGATCGAACATCGAGCGGAACTAGCCATAAGAATGCAGATGCCTTGTCGCGAAGACCATGTCCAGATGATTGCTCACATTGCCGACGAGCAGAAGAAGGAAGCAACACTTTGTAGAACCCGCGGCAATGGACAACTGGAATGACAGCAAAGATCCGGAAAGACCAAGAAAAGACCCCGACCTTGGCTTAGTCGTCAGCTGGAAGAAGAGCATCGAAGACCATCACGGCGGAAGTCGCAGGATACTCGCCGGCTGTTAAGTCCTATGGGCACAATGGAACTCTCTTATTCTGGACAATGGGATCCTGAAACGTGTGTTGGAGGCCGAGTTGGTGGGGAAGACAGACGCCAAATAATTGTTCCCAGGAACAGAAGAGAGGAAGTGCTGGGAAATCCTGATGGGTCGCTGGAGGACATCTGGGAGTGACGAAGACCCTGCAGAAAGTGAGGCAACGGTTTTACTGGGCCAATTGTCAAGCTGACGTCCAGGACTGGTGCAGAAAGTGCGCTGTATGCGCTGCTAGCAATGGACCTCGAATACGACCCAAGGCCCCGATGCGTCAGTACAACATGGCAGCCCGTTCGAGAGAATCGCCATTGACATCGCCGGCGTTTCCGTATCCGACCACGGGAATAAATACATCCTTTTGGCTGGACTACTTCAGTAAGTGGGCGGAAGCCTCCCGCCAACCAGGAAGCCATCACCGTCGCCGACGTCTTGGTGAAAGAGTGGATATGTCGATTCGGTATTCCAATGGAGCTGCACTCGGATCAAGGCAGAAATTTCGAATCCAACCTTTCGAAATATGTCTACTGCTGAACATCCGCAAGACAAGAACCACGGCCCTACATCCGCAGTCCGATGGAATGGTGGAACGGATGAACAGGACGATCAACCGCCACTTGTCCAAGGTTGTCTCTGACCATCAAAGAGACTGGGACCAGGTATCTTCATTTGTTCCTGATGGCCTATCGATCCGCAGTAACGAAGGTCAACCGGTCAAACTCCTGCTAGTATTATAATGGGCCGAGAACTGCGACTGCCTTGTGACCTGAAGTTTGGGATACCGCCAGGACAAGACACTGCGGGAGGACTACGTCACAAACTTCGGCAGAGAGAATGGACGACATCCACGACGAGTCGGTTGAACATCAGATCCAGCGATAAAATGAAGAAGACCTATGACATCAAGGCCGACGCTGAGGATTTAAGGTCGATGTCGGTTTTGTACAACCCCAACGTCGTGTGGATATCACCAAAGTTGCGGAACTCGTGGGAAGGCCCGTATAAAATCGTGAAAAGGATAAACGACCTTGTGTACCGAATCCATAAGCCACCCCGAGGAAACCAAAGGGTCGTCCATTTCAACAGGTTGGCCCTTACGCTGGAAACCATGACCAAGTTCGCACCCTCAAACCATCGGAGGATGATATGACGTTCGAAAGTTTATGTCCTTGTATTCAAAACGGGCAGAAAGTTCTACATGGGAGTTTACTAGAGAGGAGTCACGAGACCTTTTCGAGGTGCCTGCTGACTACGCACTAGCGCACTGTGTGGCAGAAGATCTTCAAATGTCCAGGGGCATCGCCGTAGTGTTCTCAAGAAATTTGGTCAACTCCAAACACTCGGGAGCAGAATCCAGAAGTTGGTGGGTGCTACAGTTGAAGAAGGCCAGAGAAACATCTACCAAATTACCGAGAGGCATTCCCAAGATAAACCGTCCTATGAAGATGTCTGGAAGAGTCTCACCAAACTAAGAGATACTATGGTGGACCAGAATCTGTGGATCCTAGCAATTCAAAATTGTCCTGTGGTATTGATGGGTTGGACTGGAGAGTCATAAGAAGTATGCTGGAGGCGATATTCAGATCCAGCGGCGTCAAGATTTTTGGTTTGCTGTAACCCTCTTCCACCGATCAAGGAAGACCGTGGGTGTTACTTCCATCGAACTTCACGGTGCAGATATGGGGAGTCATGCAGATATCGTCACACTCCAAGGATGAAATTTCGGGACGAAATGTCTTTAGAAGGGCAATGTAACGAACCTAGGCCGGACCTGTCGCCTCACGTGTTGCCATCGACAGCGATGAGATCATCCCGGAGATATTCGAGAACCATCCAGTACGCTCTTCCGCGGAAAACAACGGTCAATATTGGAAACAATTGGAACAGCCGTCGCCAACCGTCCGAATTCGAAACATCGAGAATGCTGTACAGGAGATAAATAGGCAAACCTCAAGTGGAAATAGGACGGTCTGAACCCAGCCCATACCATCGAGCTATACGGGGGCGTAGTAATAAAATTAAGTTGTAGATTAAGGTAAATAAATTAGTAGAACCAAGTTAAGTTTATTTACGTTACATTATTTTAATCGTCTTGAAATCAATTGAAAGAGCCTAAACCATTTATCCCGAAAAAAAACGTTATCTTGGGCGAAAGGAACGGAAATTAAAAGGACGAATAGGAATTGATAAGACTGTTTCTTTAAGGCAAATTGGGTTTGAATTGGAAATTGGGGCACCGGGCGGTGCCGAATCTTGCAAAAACATAATTTTAACTTTCAAATAAACAATTGCCCAGCACCTGTACCCAAAATGATTATGAACGTAGGATGGAATATTTTCAATTGGATCTTGCAAAAAATAATTTCGCCAAACAATGCTTTTTGGGGAGGATTTTAATTTCGACGAGTCCCGGATTATTTAACCAACAAAATACGAGGTATTTCAGAAAATCAAAATTCATTGTGGGAGGGTAACTTTCAAGTGCGGTTGGTTTTTCAATGTTTGGTTGGAATACTGGTCGTAGAATCATTGATCCAATAATATTTGAAGGATGCTTGACTGGGAGATAATCTTGGGATTTCTGCAAAATTAAATTGAGGACAAGTTAACTGAATTACTTTTTCCATCTACGACAGGGAAATTTTTTCCTCCCCCTAATTCAAGAAAAGTAACTATTACCTTCAACAGGTTCCAAGAAAACGTAATTTCGACAAATGGTCCTGTGCGATGGCCTCCCAAGGTCACCTTTATTTGACACCTCCTTTATTTCTTTGTTTTCCATTTAAAAACATTGTTTTATGCAACCGCCGTTACAAAACCCCGAAGACCTGGGGGTTGCGAGTAAGACGGGCAATTAATAGTATAACGGCCCAGCAATTAGCAGGCTTCTTCAAGAAACAGCTATGCGAGTTCAAAGTGCATTGACGATAATGGACAGATTCCGAACAATCGTTGTAATGTTTTGTGTTCATTTTTTTTCAAAAACCCCAGTAACTTCTTAGCATTAAATTAGAACAAAGTAATTGTATTATCTTATTTTCTTTTAACTGTAATTTTGATTGTATTCATCGCACATTTTATTAGCAGGTATGAATAAATTCCTTATTGATAGTACTAATACATGGTACCACGGTACCAATATGGTTCCATTTGATTAAATTGAGTTTT
>JAFIRS010000230.1:847500-975067 GCA_018342105.1 Gonioctena quinquepunctata | reverse complement strand
TTGGGAAAGGTGGTGAATCACCACGCTCAACACATTTTCCCTCGAGTCGGCAAAGCTTTAGTTCATCTGACATGATGATCAAAGTGAGGAGATGATCGATGTGCGACTCAATTTATATCATTCAGGGGGGTGGAGGGGTCGGGGTGGGAATAAAGGGTGCGAAATGGGAATGTGCTTGATCTTTTTCGATTTTAAAAAAATTCCCAAAGTCCCCCCAATTTAAAAATTTTTTTTATGTGTAGACTAAATGATATATTTTTTTTCAACTTTGATCTATTAGCTTTAAAAAAGGGAAAAAATTAATTCGAGCTCAACATGTTAGAATTATTTGAATGACTCAGAAAAATCTTTTTTTGCATTGTAACCAATTTCACCATATGCGGGAAATGTTTTTTTTGGAAGTAAAAAAATTGAAAGGACTGTTATTAGGAAGGTAATTTTTTCCCAAAAAAGGTCAACATCAAAAAAAATTTTATTTTTAAAAAAATATACAATATATATAACAATCATTCCATTATTTCAAATGAAACTAACTATTGCAATAAACATATATCTGCCAATTTCACCTGAAATAAGGGGTTTTGAAAGGTTACAAAATTTCATCTCGATGTCCCCAACTTTCTCCTCGGGTGTAGATCAATCCCGACACCGCTTGGGTTTTGATCATTCCGCTGAATGTGGGTTTTTTACCCCTTGAAAAAACCGCAGTTCCGATTTCCGTTCCGGTTTCGCTTTCCCGGGGTTTTCCCGGATTCTCGGTTTCGCGGTTCGCGGTTTCGCGGTTCTCGGTTTCGGGGTTTTCCGCGGTTTCGCAAAGGTAGTTTCGGTGACCGCGAAAAAAAAATTTAATCTGTGTCTCTGGAATAAATTTAACCCGTTTTTGCATCCGCGAAACGATAATTGCACAAATTTCTGATTCGCGGCGCAGTTTGTTGAATTTTTTTTGAGGATTCACTACTTCTATTCAAAATGAAACACAATAGAAATGCCTCAATACTTTTATTTTCTCATTACTTATGTCAATGCTATATATTTTAAATTATTTTAACAACTCAACTATGCTTTTTCCCAGTTAATTTGGGTATTGCGGGGATTTTATTCGGTTATTTCAGCACTCAATAATGCGTTAAATAACCCAAATCTATTTTTTCAAAATTCATGCCATATTCTTGAGAAAAAATTTAATTTATGTTATTCCCTTAATACGAATAGTTTCATTGGGATCGCACTGATAGAACTCAATGTTTTTGTGCCCCGGGGAGGGTTTGTGTTTGTTTTTGGGGGAATTATAATCTTTTATCATCTTCCCAAATGGTGCTACTTTTATTTTTAAATTTGTAAAATATTTAGTGCTTCTGAATAATTCATCTTCCTAAAAATTTTACCACCATTCTCAACTATTTTCTTGTAATCCTCCAATGTCAATTGATTCTTTATCACAGATCTCTTTACCCCTTTGGCTCTCTTTACTTCTGTTGCAAGAGATTGTACATAGTATGCCTTGGCACCTGTACCATAAAAACTAATTATTGGATCATTGGGAAACTCATCTTTGAAATTACCCAAGACTGAATTTGTTACAGGTATGCCGAATTTATTATGTTCAATGTAATTAGATGTGTCAAATCTGCTTATATTGGTGCTAATGAAATCATAAAATTGTCGGTATTTACTTTCAGAATTAGAGAATCTGTATCGGTGTAGAGCAGAGAAGCATTCTGACCAAATTCTTTCTTTATACATCCATAGTAAAAATCATACATTACAGTCTTGGATAATTCCAAAACACAGAATCCCAAATACAATGGTTTGTCGTAATACACTTTCACTTTACCCATTTGAATCGCAACGAAATTTTCATTAAAAATTGTGCAACTTTTGAAGTTTGGTCGTGCAATCAGAGCCCCTGCTCCCATACTTCTGTGAACATTCTGCCAATGTGTGACAAGCCTTACATCCATCCCTATTGTCAACATTTTCCATCGTTTTGCCATAAACTGCATTGTTCATTTTCTTATAGAAATCTTTCTCAGACTTATTGTTCAGATTTATTACGCATTTGAGTGTTGAGATCTATGTAAGTCTTCATCATACATGACTGCTTGAATCTTAGGATTCTGTGAGTATGATAACAATCAAACCATTATTGACAGCCTGTTTCAAGTTTTTATAATGAACCACATACTTTCGCTTATCATTCAAATTTGGAATCAATTTTGGAATTTTGCTTTGAATTTGGTGGCACTATACTTTCTACCAGAAAAGGAAGGTCGGAATGTTTATCGTGCAATTCTTGAGGATAATGTATGTCAACTTCAAGGACATATCCATATGGATCATTGTCTGCCACACCCATAATGTCTAAATTTGTGATTTCTTCTCGAGTTAACCAAGTGAAATCAGATGTAGGTAATGGTTGTGACATACTATGCCCATATAAATTTGTAGCATCCAAATATGAAATGAATGATGATTGCTCATTGGGATCGAAATCAGGCATAAACTTATTATTTGCTATATGCTTCCTATCCTACATTGACTAATACCTCCACGGATACCTTTTTGAAAAATTTATCATATCAATGTCAGTTAGCAGTTCAAGTTCAATATTTGTATATTTCAACATTGCATCCCAAGATAATCCAGGTGCAGTATAATATTGAGCTGGATCCAACTTATATGTATCTAAACAAATCCGTCTAAAATTCTCGAAAATATCACATAGTAGTAGGACATCAGATTTTAAATATAAATCCGAATATTCTCCAAGACTCTTACATTCAAATAGTGCCCAAACACGTTCGGCTCTCATATAATCTTTCTCTGATACATGTTCCTCATTCAAATTGTCATAAAACTGATTTTTGTCGGTAAATTAGGATGATCCAATTTATTGATGTTGTCCACAAAACTATTGGGAAAACACCTTTCTGCCTCATTAAATTGAATTTTTTCTTTATCGGGAAAACTTTTTAACTCTCTATACACTGCTTATCACTCAATTTGCACCCATCTTTTCTAATGAACTTACATGAACTTGAAGCTATCTATATATCTCATTTTCAAAAAATTTTCTTAATTTTTCCTTCTTTACTTTGATAGCTATGTGTGTAGAGATGTTTTGTAAACGAAATGTATTTTTCCTTAGTTTGGGGAATAACATCAACCTTATCCTTTTCCTCATACAATTCTTTAATGAACATATGGCAATCATAACCACTCATATTATGGCATATAATGGGGATGAAATTTGGTATTTTGAAATTCAAATTACAGGCAGAGTGCGCTGCTGGATATCTTTTTCTCCCCGTGAGATGGCAGTGATCTCTGACTTTAACATCCCTTCTGTGAAAGGTTTTCATATACCACAAGTGGTGGCATTATGAAATTCCCTTTCCTCTTCTGGGGTTTGTTTAGTCATTGGTTTGACATACCTCAAATGATTATTATATATATTCCTTAAATCTTCTTCTATTCGCATTGTGAAAACTTTTGCCCATCAGCACCTCTATATGGAAACAAATTTCGTTAATTTATCATCAAAGGAACATTTTATCAGATAAGCAAATGAGTAAGCTTCGTGCTGGAAGGTTCTATTCGTGTACGCGAGTTCGGATTCGGTTCGGTGGTTTGTATAGGCTTCAGAATCGATTCAAAAATCTGCATATACTACAAAGGTACATTCATTTGTCTTTCGAAATTTTCAAACATTAATGTATTACCGGCCACCATTTTCCCATATTTATTGATTCTGAAATCAGTTTGCGGTACTGTTGTACATACATGATTACAATCGTGCATCTGGTGACGCAACAGTAATCGCTCATTCGAAAAGTACAATAAACATCCATCACAGAAATATTTTTTGTGTTCATGAGCTGAAATTTGACTTGACACCAATCTTGAGAGATCTTTTATCCAACAATAATGACTATTTCCCACCTCATCTGTGATAAGCAATAAATTGACATGTCTTCTGGTTTTCTCTGAGAGTATCGAGGGCCCAATCACCTCATATTTGACTCTCTTATTCTCAATCTTAGATTCCAAACCATAAACATTGACTGAAATATCATTCAAATACTCAAACATTTTATATCACGTAATTTTACTGGAAAATCCATACCTGTTACATTCAAGACAGTCTCATAATGTGGATAGGATGACACCTCCGATACATTATTATTAGTGGGGAATAATGCAGATGTCACGGCCCATGCAAAGCAGCATTGGTCTTCATTTTTATGTTGACAACACCTTTTCTTCTCTCAATGAATTCGGGAAGTTTCATGTATGATGATCCGCCAAGTGGACTGTATTTGTTTATGTTCACCTCAAGGAACATAATTTTTGTAACTCCATCCTGAAAAATTACTTTTATTAAACCTTTGCCTCATTGGCAATCGATTATAACTACATACCTGAATCACGCTCCTCTAGCTCCTTACTTTGGGCAATTATAATGTCACGAAACGCATCAAATAATCCATTCAAGTCAGTTTTTCGATCTGCTATTCGATTGGGATAATTGAATGATTTTATATCTGTCAATTCCTGTGTTTGAATGACATAACTTCCAAAATACTTCCATGTTGACCTTGATGGGTTGTGTAGTTTGATGTTTTTGTCCAATAACTCGAGTACTTTGGGCTTGATATCGTTGAAAAAGGTGCATACTCTGTATACATATTCTCACTAGATACTCTGTAGCTGGAAATGCGACACTTGAATGCATTTTTAATGAGGTGTACACCACCTCCCAAGTGAACACATGAATTCGTCCTGTGTGCGAGTGTTCTATTGTGAGAGTTGACTTGACAATATGGAAATGTCACATTACAACAATTACATGTATAGAGTGGTGCAGGTGGTGAGTCATCGCCATTGTTCAATTTAACTCGTTTCACTGAAGGACCTCCCTGGCAAGTTTCCCGTTGATGTCGACGAAGATTATCACTACGGGTGAAAGCTCTACCACAATCACACGAATACATTTCAACAACTTGTTTTCAATAGCTCACTGGAGGAGACACTGATTCGAAATACTCTTCTCCTGGAATATTTCGGTGAAATACCCCCACCATACAACAAGTCCGATGCGATGCGCAATCTGTATGGATTTTGAGGAGATTCTCTTGATATTCAACGCACTCATCAATACTCGCAGTTCACTCTTAGCTCTCTCACAGGACAAACGCCCTCCTCGCTTGGAGAGTACAAGGATTCATGAAGGTCATGACTACACAGAATATGTATGCCTACACCACAACTTTAGTCAAGGTCAAACAAACATCGAGATCAAATCTTAAGGTTGCCGAAACAATCCCAACATCAAAACTCAAGGTCAAATCTCAAAGTCAAAACTTAATGTTATGAATCTCAAGGTCAAACTCAAGGTCAAAACTGAAGTCGAATCTCAAAGTCGACGAAACCCCATGTCAAAACTCAATGACAAATCTCAAAGTCAAATCTCAAGGTCAAACACACACACACTGCACACCTGCAACTATTCAAGGTCACACGTGACGTCATAGTGGTGGGGGGAGAGCCAGAACCGGCTTAAATCTCCTACTCATATCGTTCGAGGAAATATATGGGATCGATTTTGTGAATAGAAATAGTTCAAAACTCGAAAAATATGAATAAGATTTAACAAAATTGGTAGATTCTTCAAGATATCATGATTGGAAGAATATTTCGAAATTGGATGGATATTTCAAATCCCCCTTTCTTAGTCTTTATGAGAATATAGTTCTGATAATTCCAGAATACATTGAATAAATGCTGAAATAAATGGTAGATAATTTAAAAATTCCTAATCATAATTGAAGTGAAAAACAACAGCATTTTGAAACCAAGAGGACATGGAGATCTAATCTGTCTTGATTATCAGAAATTTGTATGAAATATACAATACACGACTCAAAAATACTATATCAGATAGAGATGGACCGTGAATCATAAAGCCTTTACACCATCTTCCAGCTTCTATATTCAATTCCCGATTAAAAATTCATAATTCGCCGTCAAGAACTCTTAGATACCGAAATAGAATCGTACATAAATTATATAACTCGTTCTCCATCTTGAAAACGCAATCTTGAATTTACATAATAAAGAAATGAACAAAAATATTGTCACATAGAACATGCAAACTTGTCAGCTGGATGAGTGTGTGGTCACTGATAGACAAGTTGAATTGGAGCTTAAAATGATGGAAGATAATTCATACTGAATATGGGTAAAACAGAAAAGGAATCGACAAGCGTTTGTCAAGTTGCATTTTATGAATGCATATAAAAATCGCCTGAATTGTTTCGATGAAAAATAACGTAGAATAGAAGCAAGGAACCTGTAGGTTGTATGAAACTATTTTATAATATCGGCATTTCATAGCACCAGACGTTCAAAGTCAAGAGGGGAAATGAGTCACCGCTTTGCTACTTCATGTCTCTTTCGACATGCCATCATCGCGATAAAAATAGGTATATTAGAAAGATCCATAAGATTTTGGTCCCAATTTGTAATTGTAATACGCGCTCAAATGACAATTGCGATGGAAAATCAATGATATTTCGTCATTATTCAATGAAAAAACAAACTTTCATAATGTGATTAATGCCCATCAAGAATTTTTAGGAATAACGTTCAATCAGACTTAAAACGTACCGTTAATCTATTCTTCACCATTGGATTTGTGCTACCATCAGTAAAGTCCAAGGTAAATGAATTAAATATTAGATGTTTTGATCATATTAATTGACTGTATCCAAAAAAGGTATCCTGAGTTAATGACCCATTATATTTTCGATTATAAGATACATCACACATCATGGTGAATTTATCACAAACATTTCCTCAGTTTATCTGAAAGTTCTTTCATCAATATTCTGTTGGAATTTATTATGTTTTCACATATTTCAAATCTGAATTGTTTCATAAGTGCTAGGCATTATTGACTTCACGACATTGGTACAATATTGCAAGTCATGGATAATATAAAAAATCCAGATTGAAATTATGTGGTTTCACTTTGGAATAGGGAATGATTGAGAAGTACAACTGCCCCTTCCTTGCCCTTTAGATCTATTGTGGCCCTAGTCCTACGCGTTTAACAAAGACGATGATGATGATGTTTGGCGATAACATTTTCAGTTATATGAATTTCAATTGCTCGTAGTCAGAAGCGTTCGCCACAAAGCTTCTGTTTCCAGAACCCATAACACAGAAATTCTCAGCTAGGCATCGAAGGGCCCTCACGAAGTTCCATAGTATTCTGAATCCGATCCGATTCTATCCCTGCAGTTCATCTTGGCTGCTCAACATGGTATCAACTGATTTATTTTTGCATTTTATTTTGCGAGTTCTCTTGTGAGTTCGGTAGCTTTTGTATCCCATGTATTTCTTCCTGGAAATAGAACCTCCAAAGGTCTCACAAAATTGTATAAGAGAGGGGGGGCATTGTGTCAAAGGGCAGCAATGGACTCGGATGGCATTTTCTTTTTGATTCTCCGAAAAATTCTTCCCACTGTTCAGCAGGTTCCACCTCTTCTTCTAAGCATATATGCAATGCAAGATTGTTGATGAGGACTTCAATAGTTGTCGAGGTGATGGACATTTCCCCTGTAATGGTTGAAGTTTTTCTTTGGGTATTCTCTGCATTCCTTTGCTACAGTAGATGACGACTCCATTTATGACGTTGAGTCTTAGTTCCAATACGTTTATTTGGGTTGCATTTCCTATGTTTCTCTACAATATCTTCCCAAGTCTTATTTGTATCTGTATCTCTAGGTGAGTATTTCACGTGTGTTCCTTATCTAGAATTTTCCCTTGGTATCCGGATTCCTCCTTGAATAAAACAAATTCTTTGAAGAGAGCCGATTTCCTGGTTTCTTTTTTTGGTGGTTTATTTCTTCAATTATTATGGGTTATACCGATTTGATATATGTTATTCCACAGATTAGCAGATCTGTTTGGCAGCGATCATTTTTTCATATAGCACCCAAGGCGTTCAATTTTATTCCAGACCATATAAGAGAAATAATGAATGTTTGAAAATGAGGTAAAATTCATTTACGAAACACCAAGAGCCAAATGTAATGAGATCATTGAACCAAATTTCCACAACTGATTCATTTGATTCATTTTATTTATACTTGCCTTTTTAATCTCTTATGCACGAGTTTTATTTCCATAACTATTTCTTACATTCCAAATTGTTTGCACTGTTAAGATGTTCTTATTTTTGTGTTACTTCGGTATTACTGTGTTATTCCATTTATGAATATTTTTATGTGTGATGCTTATTCCGTAATGTACTTGTATCGTGTTGAATATTTTTTATGTAGTTAAGTAAGGTGCTTTATCACGAAACAAGTGTTTGCTCACTTATCGAGTATGTGTTATTCCATTTATATTTGATGTATATTTTTATGTGTGATGCCTATTTTCGTAATGTACTTGTATTGTATTGAATATTTTTTAGGTAGTTTAGTGAGGTATTTTATCTCGAAACAAGTGTTTGCTCACTTATCGAGTATGTATCATTCATGCATTTTATTTCATTACTGTATGCATTCTTTCTTTTCATCAATAAATGATATTATTATTATTAATATGTTTATTGGTGAAATCAAGACTACTCGTAAAAAATCCAATATTCTGTTATATTATACTGCTCGGATTTGTTTTTATGTCAAAATCGTATTAAGGAATGGAATTCCCATTTAAAACCATATAAACATATATTTGGTCCATCCGAAGCATATGTAAATTTGCACTTAGCTTGGGTGATATTGACCATGATCTATTCTCTACAAATATTTGGGACATATTAGACTTACCATAACATTCCACATTGAACAAGTATTATTACGAAAAAACTCAAAATAGTTATTTTCTTAACCACTTTTTTTCATGTGAATGTTTCATTCATTTTGATATGATACTACATTGAACTGATATCACGTTTCTCTGTTTTTCCTTCTTGTTGTTCATTAAACATGAATGTTGTTTTCGAGAAACATATCATGTCTCTGAAGCGACATGAAATTCCAAAACGTCCCGAAAGACACTATCCAGATGAGCTCATCTGAATATAAAACGTACTTAAAATATTAAAAGAATTCCTTTCTTCTCCACAGTCATTACTGATATACGTCGAGGCTTATGCTCGCAACTCCACCTTGTCCTCAAAATCTGGCGCCGACAATGTGCGCTCTCTAATATTCCCTGTAATCTCCTCTTAAAGCCTCCTTTCATTTGGGGTGCTCTCTCAGTGCCATTCTGAGGCCTGACAATGGTTATTGTTTATATACTCGTCACTTGCGGAAATATGTATAAATATATATATATATATATATATATATATATATATATAAATAGGTTTCTTGTTTCTTGGGGTTTTAGTTCGTATCAGAAGTGATGATCTTTTTTCAAATGCTAATTTTATTACATTTCCAACGTTTTGACTGTGACCACATTCTTCTTCGGGGAATGATTTGGGATACAAAATGGTCTATTGGTCGGACGAAAGGTTACAAGTTTTTTTTTACTTTCCTATGGAGCTGAATCATCATGTTGAAATACAATGACGAACAACCACGGACCTCATTGCATATATGCGAGAAAGTTTGGTTTTCGTGGCACACATTATTAAAACTACACTTTTTAGCACTGTTTTAGGTACGGCGATCTGATACGGCTGAGAATTGTTCTCATTTTATTATTTTGATTAATGAAAATAGCTTACTTTTCTGAAATGGTGTTTATTGGTTTATGAGGTAGATGTAGAGGGGTCGATATGGCTCTTCAGTCTCTCCGTACCTCAACGTATAAGGTCTTCTGTACATTTACCATTCATATGTTTGAAACCAGGGATTCCGAGACCCTTTGCGAAGTGTATCAGTTTCCGGGACCTGAGTTCCCGATGGCTGAGGGCGTTAATGAAACCTTTTCGAGAAACTCAAGCCTTTTGCAAAACAGCGCCTGGCAGTCGCAAAACATGTGTTCTGCAGTTTCAGCGAAGATCTCGTAGTAACGGCACAGTTCACAGTCTGAGGACAATGTCCAGTGAGCAGCCCTGTTACCAGTTTTTGTCCAATTTGAAAAGCTGTTTAGTTTTTCTCTGGCGATGGGCTCAGAATCCTTTCCGCTTGTCTTTTCCTTGAAACCTCATTCCATTGGGTTTAATAAACCCCGCACGAAAACATATGGGAAGTTGGCTCTCGATCGAATTGGCTGAAATTCTATAATGTTATAGTAGGATGGGTCATTAGGGAAAAGTGTGAGTTCAAATGATTTCATATGTTCAGTTTCGGAGATATAAGCGGCCAAAGTTCGTAAAAACGTCGTATTGGGGTAAGATTGACAAAGAACAAAACTGTTTTTCAGTCGAAATAAGACAAAGTAAGGATGAAAATGTATTGATCGGAACTCATAAACATGTTCAATTATAATCTTATTTATGATAGTACATTAGGGTGTATCGAGGGTACAGTCAAAAACATAGTTTTTCCGGATTTTTTTTCCAGCCCTAGTTCAAAACCAACAGGTTATATTTTGTTGAGATGTCATAGTTTCAGTCTATTGTAGGCGAAAAAACGTGTTTTGTTTTTTGATGACTCTCTATGGTTGAAATATATATATATATATATATATATATATATATATATATATATATATATATATATATATATATATATATATATATATATATATATATATATATATATATATATTATATATATATATATATATATATATATATATATATATATATATATATATATATATATATATATATATATATATATATATATATATATATATATATTTTAATTTTCGAGTATACCCCTATACTGAAAACAATTGACAGATCATTTTTTATTACAAAAAAATTAATTAATTGCTACTGACCATTGAATGAAAGATAGGATAACATTCTGATGAACTCAGTTGTTCAATATTACCTATCATTTAGATGAAGTGTGCGTTACATTTAGGTCATTTACAAGGTTTTTATTGAATATCTAGAAAACTGTTTCGTTAATTTGGACTATATTTCACTCACAATATTTTGAAAATGTTGACTATCATATACGATAGATTCATCAACTTTGTATGATACGTTTCTAAGATATGCATTTTTGAAGTTTACGGTATTACGATATATGGGGTAACCTATCGATTCACAAAATTTTATGGAACCTTTCGACACATTTAATTCTATTATAAAACTTTTCTACATCAATTATTTGATACTATAAACAAGACAAACCCCACTCAACAACAATTTGGAACTCAAGAGTATAGCCTAAAAAAATCGAATTATAAATAACGACTTCTTACATGAAAAGTCAATTAATATCATGGAAATTATAATATAACAAACCTGATGAAGCTATTGTATAGAAAAACACGCGTCGTGCTTTAGTAGTGAAAATCTTATAGGGTACTGTAGTAGTGAACTGTAAATCGAATTTGAAACTAATTCGTTATAAACAATATGAACAACAATTTACATGATTGAACTCTTAAAAAACAAACAATAAAAAACCTGAATTCAAATAATTTTATTAATATTGTTATTTATTGGTCTATTTGCGCAATCTAAAACATTGTTTGATAGATCATGGCTAGGGTACTTTATTGTTTCTTGATGACGAGCATATCCTAGGTACCAAAGTACGCTGCAAATATGGGAACAGCATCCCACTGTTCTTTCTCCTCTTTTGCAGGTACAGTAGTAGCGTAGAATACGTTCATTTGCAGGTGCATCAGGAATAATACGAAAGGATATCCACAGTTGATATTTTATAGCATTCCTAAATCTGGACTCTATGCGGCAGCGTAATAGTTCAGGTTTAGGATTACGCATATCAATTTCAAATAGAAACAATAAAGTATCCTAGCCATAAACTATTGAGAAATGTTTTAGATTGCGCAAATAGACCAAACAATAACAATATTTATAATTTTATTTGAATTTGGGTTTTGGTTATTGTTTGTTTTTTGAGAGTTCCATCATGTTAATTGTTGATTATGTTGTTTATAACTAATTAGTTTCAATTACGATTATAATTTCCATGATATTAATTGACTTTTTATATTACAAATCGTTATTTATAATTCGATATTTTTTTAGTCGACACTGTTGAGTTCCAAAATTAGTTGAGTGTGGTTTGTGTTGTTCATAGTATCAAATAATTGATTTAGAAAAGTTTTATAATAGAATTAAATGTGTCGAAAGGTTCCATAAAATTTTGTTAAATGGATAGATTACCCCATATATCGTGATACCGTAAACTTCAAAAATGCATATCTTAGAAACGCAACATAAAACTATCGTATATGATAAAAGTCAACATTTTCAAAATATTGTGAGTAAAATATGGTCCAACTCAACGGAACAGTTTTCTAGATATTCAATAAAAACATTGTAAATTACCTAAAAAAATGTAACGCACCACTTATCTAAATGAAACGTACAATTGAGTTCATCAAAATGTTACCCTATCTTTTAATAAATGGGTAGTAGCAATAAATTCCTTCTTATGTAATGAAAAACGATCTGTCAATTGTTTTCAGTATAGGGGTATACTCGAAAATAAAATAAAATATATATTTTAAACAGAGAGAGTCATCGAGAAACAACACATGTTTTTTCGCCTACAATAGACTGAAACTATGATATCTCAACAAAATATAACTTGTTGGTATTTAAATAATGCTCGAGAAAAAATCCGGAAAAACAATTTTTTTGACTATGCCCCGTATACACCCTAATGTACTATCATCAATAAGATTATAATTGAACATGTTTATGAGTTTCGATCAATACATATTTATCCTTACTTAGTCTTATTTCGACTAAAAAAAACAGTTTTTTTAATTGTCAATCCTACCCCAATACGACGTTTTTACGAACTTTGGCCGTTTATATCTCAGAAATTAAACATACAAAATCATTTGCACTCAAGTTT
This sequence comes from Gonioctena quinquepunctata, assembly GCA_018342105.1. Lineage (NCBI taxonomy): Eukaryota > Metazoa > Arthropoda > Insecta > Coleoptera > Chrysomelidae > Gonioctena > Gonioctena quinquepunctata. The sequence continues at coordinate 962,084 of JAFIRS010000230.1, read as the reverse complement.
TTTTCTGATGACCCATTCTACTGTAACATAATAAAATTTCAGCCAATTCGACCGAGAGCCAATTTCCCATATGTTCTCGTGCGGGGTTCTTTATAATGGCTGATCTTGCTAGTTGCCATATTGATACTTTTTCTTTTCATTGCAGTGTTCCAATTATATATTCTTATTGTTGAGAAGGGGGGTCTCATTTCCATACACCAAATATTTGTATATGGAAAGAACGGTAGCAGTACCTAAGGCGTTTGTAGCACCGACAAATATGAAAGTTCAGGGAAAAAAAAACGTTTGCGCGTCTTCGTGTGTGGTTGTTTCAAATTGATGAAACAGTGTTAACACTGACATATGTCGTGTATTTTTGGTCAATTTGAGTCGCTTGTAATCTCCTGTTGTGCAGGCGAATGAAAATTTTATATTCAAAATCACTAATCACGCCATTTCTAGCAATAAAAAATAATTAAAACAATTTCAAGTGGTCTGAGGAGGGAGGAAAAAATGTATCCCGAAACGTTAAATTTCTCTTCAATAATTGAGATATATTTTCTTGCTTTTTTGGAGGATATGAACAGGGTGTTCATAAAATCAAATGTGGAATCATCTGCGACTCAAAGATAAAGTTAAGTCACTATCTTCTATCGTTCAAGATAACCTCTTGTGAAGTATTCATGTTGGAAGAGGTAACATTCTCAATTAAATATCAAATAGAAAGGTTTTTCTGTGAACTGGAAAATCCACGATACAGATGAAATTATTCTTGTGAATATCTAACAGATAACAACTACTTCCCCGGCTAATGCCACGCTGGACATTGAACTACATCTGATAGATATTTTGAATGGACCCCAACTAATAATGAAAATCTAGAAGTAAAAATTACTCACCAGAAATCATTTGTAACATTAAGGTATCAATACATTTTTGTTGTCAAAAATCAATTTAACGCTCCCACGATTATCAGGAAGAATTGGGAAACACATTGAGATTGCTTCAAGAAAATGTTTTTACCAATTCTTTCGGTACAGAATAGGGGATAATGGATTTTTCACTGGTGAACATTGGCACACATATGTAGTTGACAAGGACAGATCGCTATTGTCATTATTTTTGTTCTCCTACATACGTCACAATCATTATATTCTATGAGAGGATAGAATGATATACAAGTTAATGGAATAAACTAACCAGAACAACAAAAATAATTCATTTTACAACAAATAGTGAAAGTAGATAATCATATTATTTAACAGGTAATAGTTGAAGTAAGGTGGGTAAGTATTTTGGGAGTAATCAAAAAACAAGTAGGTAGTATTCAGTAGATTCCAGCCACAAGAAATTGAAAAATGAAAACTTTTTAACAAAAAATTAAACCGACGAAATACGGAACTGAAAAGTAAAAAATAAAATAAACCTCGGTCTCAATAACTAATAAGCTCCTAAACTGATGTAAGTAACTAATTTTGATTCGGCGCCCAATAAACAATCAACGAAGATCATTAAATTATTTCAAACAAATTATCAGAATGTCACCGCGCAACTCGATGCCATCATTTTACGCCTTATCCAACTCATTTGCTTGTTTGTTTGGCGCCGACTCAAAATTAGTTACTTACATTAGTTTAGGAGCTCAGTTATTGAGACTGAGAAGGTTTATCTTGTTTTTTAATTTTCAGTTCCGTATTTCGTCGGTTTAATTTTTTGTTATATATTCACAAGAATAATTTAATTATTATCGTGTATTTTTCAATTCACAAGATAAATCTTTCTATCCAATATTCAATATTACTCGGACAGAGAGGCAAAACAATGTTTACGGAGCATTACAGACTAGCTGAAAATGTATTTTATTCACATATTCCCTTACAGTTTACAAATAGCAGGAACGTATCAGGGCACATTTACCAATTAACCTTTTCGGGATATATAACAAATAATAATTTCTACTTCCATGGGGGAAAACCCAAAAAGTACAGAGGAATTCAGTCGTATTCGGCCTGGCAAAAATCAATATTATTCGGATGGGTCTCAACCCTAATCGTCTCTGCCCAATTTTACCCATAGGCTGTCACTGTCCTCCACAAACTTTTCGTAATTGCTCCTCCGTTCAATTATGTATTTGGGTGAAAAATGTGCCTTCGACGATGGCTCCCTTTAACATTTTTTGCCTAGTTGCTTTGAAATTTTCTGGCGATTTTCCGACATTTTCCTGCTGATATCAGCTTATTCTTGCTTCTATTTCATTATTTCGAACGCGACTCCATCAAAAGAAATAACCGGCGCTTTGTTCTTGGTCATTAAAAACGCGAAAGGCCGAAAGAACTAGGTATGGCATGAAGGTTTGATATGTGATATGGCTCCTTTATGCGAGGCGAGAAAGAAAGCTTTCAGCATGTATTTTATCGGTTTTTCCAATGAATATTACCCTTTGTCGGCATTCGTACAAAGGGATAATCATGATTATTGTTTCCTACAGTTTAGAATGCTTCAGAATAACAACATGATTCTAATGTTAGGTGGACAGATAGAAAATATCTATTCAATAGTATGTTGCCCTCGAATTAATATAAAAAAGATTATCCGTGATAATAGGAATGTAGTAACACAAAAATTATATATGGATCGAAAAACAGTTTTACAAACCATTGAGTTTTCCTAAATTCTTGATTGATTTTCTACGACTGGGATCATCAGTATTTTCTAATTTTTCATTTTAGACCAATTTCACAAGGTTAATGTGAGTTGTAGGAATCTTTCGATTGGAATTTGACTCCTACAATGGATATGTATATATGCTTGACAATTTAACCGTGTTATATATGAAAAATCCAACAACGAATGTATACAGAAGGGGAAGCAAGGTCAGTATCTAACTCACAGACTGGTTCACGGATCCCTGGTCATGAACAAATTGTACGGGACAGGATCCTAGAAGGCTAGAAGACGAACTAAGGGCACCCGTGATCACAGAAATGCCCAGTGATGTCAGTTACCAGATATAACTTCAATTCGAGGTACTCAATTGTTATACCAAGGAGAACCTACTGGAATATTCGGATAAGGAACCAAGGATAACGATCCCGGTTAGCCTGTCAATAGATACAATAGAATTTCAAATAAAAGTTGCAGCAATATGCCAGTGCTTCCTATTGAGGGAAAGATAGTATTGGGTTGGTAGGCCCATTGTTATTTCCTCCGAAAGTCAGATAACAATGAAAGCACTGGATACTACATGGGTCAACTGAGTCTGAACTCTAAGCGACCTAGTCAATCTAGCTACAAAAAGTGACGCTGGAATGGGTACCAGGATGCACTAGGTATCCAGGGAATGAAATGACAGATGAACTAGCCAGACAACACGCATCAGTATTTTTCAACGGCACAAAAGCCTTTCGCGGCAGAGCAAGGGTCAGTCAATAAGAAATGGAAAGAAGATATACAGGTTCAAAGCGGCGGATCCAAGGCAGAGTCGCGCAGAAAGGTTCCACAAGAGACCATCGCATAAACTCACGGCAGATCTACGAAGCAATAGGCCAAGAACACCAAGAGGCAGAAAGCAATATGAAAAATCCACTGTCAGGTTTTCTAGCAGTAATTAATAGGATGAAGCTAGCACACTCTATCTAACAATAGGGAACCATTTATCTATCTTGGTGATTTATGGTCAGAATCTATTCAAAATTGCAATCTGGTAGTTTGGAGTTAAAATTCCAGTAATTGGCATTGGGGCCAGAGATAATGTTTTCATCAAAATGCAAGTATTTGATATTTTGTAATACATATTCGAAAACAAACCACCTGCAGTAATATAGATTCGAAATTTCTACAGATATGTTGTGACCATTTTTTTCCTTGTTTATGTGTATATATGTTCCATTATGTATTGAGTGTTGATTGAGTTAACGCTTGAAATACTTCTTGACCCAGCCACGAATCTAATACTGCTGAAGAAGATGGTGGAACTGCATTCGAAAATTTTCATCAGAAAAAATAACGTGGATAATTCAATTTCAAATGGGTTGCATGATGATAGTTAATGTAGTATTATCAATAAACAATATGTTGCGACTACTGTTATTAGCGTGGCAGTGCCGTAACAAATTAACATTTCATAATTGAGGCATGAATATTTGCACATATCTCAATGGAGGGTGGTGATAGAAAAAATAATTAAAATATCACCAAATGGAGTGGAGAAGTATAATATACAACTATGGTATTTGAAATTCTTCATATACTTTCGTCCTATTTTCTATTCATACTAAGAGTTCTACTAAGTTACCGTCATGTCTCTCAAAGGCAAGCATATGATAATCCACTGATTTCTATTATTGACAGTGGTAACCAATTCCATTATTACACTTCCACTAAGCTCCTGGCTGTTTAGATGGAATTTGAGGAAGGCGGAGTTTGATTTTCATCATTCAATATTTGGAAAGATATGATTACTTTTTGTGCAAAGAAAACAAGGCAGTAGTCTTTAGCGTTGCATTTTTGATTAAGGTAGTCATGAACATGAGAAAAAATTGAATTTTTGTTTCACCTCTGCTTCATTTCGATATTTATGATCTCTTAAATATACAAATGTTACAAACAGACAGTCAACGTGTTGAAAAAAGTCTAGTACACAAATTATACATATACAATATAGCCCATAGGATCACATTTTTGTTTTTCAGATATCTGATCATGAGTCACAGAATCAAATATGAAGTACAAAACATTGGCCATGTAGAACATGTAGTTTTCATACTTCCGCTGCCTAACGAACATGTCATATTTTTTTAGATGAATTGAATACATTTATTGTTTATAGACATACAGTTTCATAGCAAGAGTCCAAGAATCATTGGTGCCTAAAAAGGAAATAAATACAGTAAAACGCAAACGAGCCACAATGTCAGTTTATACAGGGTGAGTCAGGAGTACTTTGACAAACTTCAGGCGGTGATTCCTCACAATATTCTAATATGAATTGTCCAAATAAATATATGTCCGGGAACGCTTCGTTTCCAAGTTTTATTTTTATTCTAGTTTTTTAAATAACTTTCGAAATACTGACCTTAATTGAACGAAAATTAGTATTGAGAGGTTTTTTGAAGCTGTCGAATTCGAACCTGATGTTATTATTGCTCTTACTCGTAGGGGGCGCTACCTACACGTCATTCTCTTTCTGAATATTCATAACTTTTTGAGCGTATTTCTAGCACATTTTTCAGTAGAAAAATCAATTCCTCTATCATATCTACGTAAAAAAGCTACCCTTGTTACAAGTCGCTATAATCAAGTCGATTATTTGATAATCGATGCGTGTTGAAGTTATTACCATTATTTTGCATTTTTCACAAGTAGGTAATGAATTTGACGTTTGAGTAAGTAGTTTTGGTTTTTTGTAGGGGGCACCACCTATATTCATTTTTACTCGTTTGAAATAGTTATTTTTGTATCAAGGGTGCAAAATCTGTATTTGTTTTAATGAAATTTGCAAGAAATATCAACATTATATTTCAAGAAATTCTGAATATGTATAATGAAATAATATAAAGGAAACTACATTGAATTCAAATAAATTGTTCGAAGTGTCCACCTTCAGGGAAGATACAGGCATTCAGTCTTCTAGTCATTGAATCTCGTACCCGCTCAAAAATTATGGGTGTGTTTCTTATTGTTTCACAGGCGTCTACTATTCGGTTTCTTGAATCTTTTTAATTCGCCACTGGAGTTTTATGAACTAGTGACTTCAAATGTCCCCAAAAATAAAAATATAGCGGGTTTAGATCTGGGGACCTTGGTGCCCACGCCTGGTTAGGTTCTTCTACATCCCTAACGATCCATCGATTTGGATAGACAGTGTTAAGGAATTCCCTGGCTACAACGCTTAAATGGGCCGGAGCTCCATCATGCATAAACCACATGTGGATACAAATTTCTAATGGTACATTTTGAAGTAGTCCCGGCAATTCATTTCCTAAAAAGTCCATGTAAGTTGCGCCATTCAGTCGGAACGGAAGAAAGAAAGGACCTATCAAGTAATCATCAATTATTGCCGCCCATACATTCTCAGAAAATTGATACTGATAATGTATTTCACTAACTGCCTGCAGATTTTCCAGAGCCCAAACATGGTTGTCCTGAAAGTTTGTGATAGCATTTCGGGAGAAGTTTGCCTCGTCCGTGAAGAGTACATATCCCAAAAAATGAGAATTTCCAGCGAATTTTCTCAAAAACCACTGACACATAGTAATGCGTTAGGGAAAGTCCTGTGGCAAAAGAGCTTGTACCCTTTGAATATGGTATGGATAGAATTGTTGATCGTGGATAATTCTCCAAACTGTGGCTTGAGTAGAATTGAGAGCTTCAGCAATGATTCTTGTTTCTGGATTCTCCCCGAGAGCGTTCAAAACAGCTTCTTCCAATTTTGGGGTTCGGACTGCTCGTGGTCTTCCAATAATATCAGCTGCCCTCTACAAGCTACCTGTTTCTGCCGAACGACAGTGGACACTGGTAAATGTTGGAACTGAAGGCATTACTTGATTAGGAAATCGCTCCTGGTAAATACGTCTTGCTTCGCGCGCAATGCCATCCGCAAGGCCATAAACGAAATGCATATCGGCTTAATGAGCATTATTGTTTAAATAATCCATTTTTTCAAAATTGATGTTTCAAAACTTACAGAAACTTCAACAGAACAACAAAACGTTCAACTGTTACATAATATGTAATTACCAAAACTACTTACTCAAACGTCAAATTCATTTCCTGAGCATTCTTGTGAAAAATGCAAAATAATGGTAATAACTTCAACACGCATCGATTTATCAAATAATACTTGAAATTTTCAAGTCCAAATATCTAGAAAACGGTTGCTTATAGCGACTTGTAACAGGGGTAGCTTTTTCACGTAGACATAATAGAGGAATTGATTTTTCTACTGAAAAATGTGCTAGATGTACGCTAAAAAAAGTTATACGTCTTCAAAAAAGAAAAAGACGTCTAGGTGGCGCCCCCTACGAGTAAGAGCAATAATAACATCAGATTCGAATTTGACACCTCAAAAAACTTCTCAATACCAATTTTCGTTTGATTAAGGTCAGTATTTTAAAGTTATTGAAAAAAAAACGAAAATAAAAATAACACCCTGTTACTTGGAAACGAAGCGTTTCCGGACATATATTCATTTGCACAATTCATATTAGAATTTTGTGAGGGATCACCTCCTGAAGTTTGTTAAAGTACTTCTGACTCATCCTGCATATAAAAATAGAATTGACTAGATTTTATTTATCAATTGCAAAAGAACGAAACCTTGAGATATTCCAGATATAATTGCATAGAGCTTCACCTATTTATGATAAAATATTATATAGCGAATGAATTGAACTAACTGAGCTCGATGGAGAATCGCAATTTTTAGGTTTCATCACAGTGTAAACTGGATACTCGAATATAATGTGCTCGATTGTTTGAAGTTCATTCATGTTGCAGATCATACAAATCTCTTCCGGGTCAATTATGTTCTCATGTATATTTTATCAAGTATATATTACATAACCGATTCGTACAATGTTTCATTTCATTTGAATTGGGATATTGAGGCTCAGCAAAATTCCGTGGTTTCTGAAAAAAATAAATGAAATGAAAGATAAGTAACACATCTTGGGAGTGAATTTCAGTATTATATCGTTTTTATGAGTAGTGATAGGGCCAAGTTCACTTCGGGATCGGATTTGAGATGAGTTCAAATAGACGAAAACATTTTCACATGGCTAGTCGATAAACGTTATATTCGGTAAATCACGCAAATTCCTTTTTCTCTATCTGTTCCAAGGAGTTCTAAGGTACAGTAGCACTTTGTGCCTCAGAACTAGTTATACTATTTTCATTACCCAATAAATGGACTTGATTTTTTATAGATTCCAATGAGATATACTATAAAGATATAAGGTATTTTAACGAAAATTTTCAACCAATCAGATGCTTTATTTCGACATTGTTACTATGGTAACCAGCAAATTTTTTAAAAAAATTTCATCCACATTAGCATGTAGACGTAAAATTGATAAGTGGAAATTTCCCGGCACATGACAGCTATCATATAATTAGACAAAATAACAATATCACGCAGAATGTTGCCAATCTCTTTAAATAGGTTTTCTTACTCAGGATTTAATCCAGATTCTTCCACTAGGTATGTTAGATATTTTACATTTCTATTGTACATTTTAATGTGCTGTGATTCTTTGCAGAAGGAACACAATTCATACGATTGGAAGTTCATTTTATTATCACTTTTCTACTGATTTATGATTGTATACAATGTTATGAGGTACTTATAATGCTACAAATAAAATATTGATTGACAGGAGTAGTGAATGTCAAATCCATGTCTAACTTTAAAAAATATTTTTTAACCGGCAACATACGTCAAAAACATTCTATTTGGAATAAAGAATAAAATATCCTGATTTCCTGAATTATTTGAAAAACAAATTATTACCGCTAATATTAATTTTTCTCAGAATTAAACCTAAAAGAATGTGAAAAATATTTGAGTATATATGTATAGGTATAGTTATATATTTTTTGCTGTATATCACCTTTGTTTGTAGTCAATATTGACATTTTTCTGAAACCTAGTAAGAAATTTATATGAAATCAATTATTTTTATATAATAATGTATCTAATATTATAAATTTTATTTTACTATGGCACGGGAAAAATCAAAATAAAATATCCCGCAATACGAACATCCACTTTCATTTTTAATTAATATTGTCATTTCCCTGAAACCCAGTGAGATGATTGTATGAAAAAAATCAATTTTATATAAAAATTTATCCGATATTATATATTTTATTTTACTGGGGCACGGGGAAAATGAAAAAATATCTCCCGCAATACGAACGTATCCACTTTCATTTTCAGTCAATATTAACATTTCCCTGAATCCTAGTAAGAAAATTGTATGAAATCAATTAATTTCACATAATAGTTCTTCTGATATTATATATTTTATTTTACTGGGAAACGGGGAGAATCAGAAAAAAATCTCCCCCAAAACTCCCATTACACACAGCCTTCTATTTATTTGTGAATAACGTCAGAATAAATATTTACTTAATGTTTTTTATTTAAATATAATTCCGGTATGAAATTTTCTTACCGAATCCCCCACGTGCTTGAATTAATTGCGGGAAATTTGTCTCGTACATGAATATTTCAAAAAATTCATGTACTCAAAAAATTTCCGGCAATTATTCATGCTCTAGGTAGATCATCAGTGAAAATTATTGGCATACGCTCTATAATTCTCAAAAGTTTGAGACCCTGAATAGCAGCCCAATTGACAATAATATATTTTGTTTCTGGCAATAGCGGGAACTAATATACCGCTTCTTTTCCTTTCAAAATAATTTTGTTTGTTAGAAAAATTTTAGATTCAGCCAAGATATCATCAGCATATTATAGTATCAATAGGAATTTTTCTGGATCCATGCTCACCCACGCTCACGTATACAAGGAAAAAGCCTCCGTGTCAGATATAAATAGATTGGAGAGGTATCAAAGGCTCTTCAATATGTGGTTGAGGGTGACAACTATACTGTGACCTATGAGATCCATCGTGTCCCCTCTTACTGCTATGATATTCTAGTACTATTCTTCTTAGGATGTGGATTGGCATCAAGTTTGGTAAGTTTTGCTCTTCTATTTCATATGATCCCGATGTGGTATTCTAGAGTGCGCAGCGTTATGCGGTCAGACAAGATGTGAATGGAGGTTTCGACTTCCTCTTGGTAGAATCTGCACTCTACTTTTACCTATCCCTAAATTATTCAGGTGTCCTTTCATTTGACGGTGACCTGTTGGGATTTCTGTTAGTATTTAAAGTTTTTCTGCTAAGAGTCTTGCATTATTCGATATATCTTTTCTGGTTATGAGTTCCCAGGAGTATCTTCGCTTGTTTCATCTCTTGCATATCTTTCCAATATTTGTATTTTTCATTATCCATTATTTTTCAGTTTTTACGATATTGGTTTATTGCTGATCCCTCGAAATGATTCAGGTCCCAAGAATGGTGTGTCAGCATCTTTTTGCGAGTTTATCTGCTATTGTCGGTGTGCCCCGGAACCCACAGGAGGTTGATCTTGTTTTGCTGATTTAGTTCATTTAGTTTTTCTTAGCAGCTCAATACCATTTTTTGAGCTGATTACGTGAGAGCTCAGGGTATTAATGGTTGCTTGACTACCAGACAGAATAATGATCTCTTGTCTGTGGTAGTTTCTTCTGACGTTGAACTAGACAGATTTACCCAGACTTCCGGAGTTTTTGGTTCTAAGCACGTATACTCCTATTCCAGTTCCTTATGCTTCTTTAGAGCCATCTGTGTAACATTTTCTCCAAAATAGTGTTTTGGTTTCTCTCACTGTTACAGCTCAGCTATGTGGTAATAGTATATTACATAACAAGAGTTGTAAGAAGCGTATTTTGCACGACTAGAAAAAGTTACACGCGAGCCGCAAAGCGATTAGTGCGTAATTCTAGAAGTGCGTAATTGTCTTACAACTCGAGTTGTGTACTATACTTTTTCTACGACCGCATTCATTCCCATAAAGAATTAGGATTCCATAAAGTGAAAATATTTTTAATCAAACAATTAAATAACTACGAAGATAATTCAACTATAATGAGTTACTGTATTACAAAGTATACTTTACTTTTGATTGTAATAATTATCAATTGTAACTGTACAGTTATTGAAAACAAGAGAGGGCGGGTTGGTTGTCTGATTTTTTGTATTTTCAAAAATAATACTATTGTTTTTTCTTATTGTAGCAGTATTATTAATGGCACTTGTAATTTTTGATGAGTTGGCAGTCATGTTTTTCATAGAATTATCCACATAGCTCTCGGCCACTGCTGATGGCCGCCAACCACCGTATCTCTTTAATGCTAGCATATCGCCACCAGCATCTACAAGAATTGTGGCTGAAGATCGCCTAAAGCAATAGCCTGTGTATTGTTTGGGATTCGCAAAGCCCAGATATTCTGCCACTTGTTTTGGACTACTGCCAATTTTGTTTATTCCAACACATTGCTTGGTGCATTTTCCATTCACGAAATTCAAAAAGAAAGGCAAAGTCAAAGACTTTGTCCTGCAGGGCTTAGATTGATGTAGTTTTTATAAATTGGATAAAATAACTCGGAAATGACAAATGCGTTTTGGTTTTTGAATCGGCAATATGAATTATGAGACATTTTTCTGTATCCTCCTCGTCTTGAGGCTTTAAGTTGCGTAACTCCTGCTTTCTACAAGCACCACTATACTTGCCTGTTGATTTATATAATTCGTGCATACCTTCGTAAGCAAATATCTGCTATCTGGAGTTTTTTGGAGAAAGACATTGATTTCTTTCGATGTCAACGTTTTCGATTTTTTTCTCTTGAAACCATCTGATTTTGTTTTTAGCAAAGCCAATGGTTATTTTATCATGGTTTATGTTTATTGTTGACCTTAGCATTGAATAAATTGACCAAAGTGACAATGGCTCTATTTCTTTGGACAATTCTTCAAAATATGCTAACATAACATTTTCTGAAATTGAATTGATTTTGAGTTCCAGCTTCCAGTCCATGAATTTTCGATAGACTGTTTCGTATCTTTCATGAGATTTTGCTGGTAACAAATTATACGAAGCATTTTTCGCTTTTTCCACTAAATCGGGTGATGTACACATTTCATCTTCGCTACTACTGAACATTTTTCACAACAATTTTTATTAGTCTTTAGGGATGTATCTTCAAATGATCTTGGCAAATCCAAAAACTGGTAACAAATCGCGACACAATTATAGAACGTCAAAATGTTATCGGCGACGCGGCCTGTTATTCGTTTCCATGGCAACTACTGAAGGCTCTATCTTATTGGTTATACGTCGTGCGATTTACTTCACAGATGCTACCGTATTGGTTGTTGATCGTGCTCTCTGTTTACGGTAAAGTTCAATCGTACAGTTTTATGTCGCACAGTGCCTAAATAGACAGTTACATAGTTCGCGAGTTGTACAAATTTCGTCGTTTTCTGTAGGGAGAGTAGAAAAATTCTTTTTTCGGCAACCGTCCGGGATGTACCCACTTCCCGGACGCTTTTTCTTTAAGAAAGTAGCATTTTCCTCTCCTCCTCCTGGCCTAGTCCGGGAAGTGAGTACTTCCCGGACTAGGCCAGGAAGAATCACGTCGTTGTTGTCATTGTGAATATGAAAATCTTGGTAGGTATGGTTTTGATAAATGCAGTTGATCATTACCATAGCAACGAAATAACAGCTGACAGTTCATATGAAATTAGTTGTCAAAAGTTTGCATCTGTTTTGATCGCAATTCGCAATAAAATATGGAAAGCAGCAGCGATAGAGACTTTGAAAATGTGCCTTGGGAAATTAATATAAATGTGCCCTGGGAAATTAATATAAATATATGAATATGTAAAATGTGAACTCTACATAACCAAAAATTTATTATTATTTATATGAAATGCAAGTGTATATGTTATGTTCGTTACTTATTCATTTTACTAATTGGTGTTTTTAAATAATATACATGCATAATTATTGTTAGATTTTATTATAATAATTATCACATACAAGCTTCTAGCTTCAGTGATTTATCATGTTTATTTTCCTGTTATATTACACCATGTGAATTCTCTTTGGAAATAAACAAAAACATATATTTATTATATATATATATATATATATATATATATATATATATATATATATATATATATAGATATATAAATATAAATAAGAATGTTTCTGTTAATATGTAGTATTTTCTGTTCTGTTCTGTTTAATTCAAATAAGAATTGAAATGTATAATAAAGAAATAAAGAAATATGTCGTCTCATTGATTTGTTATTCTACACGGTTGCCGAAAAAATATTGTACGCAACACGCCCGAAAATAGTTTTTTTGGACTCACAGACTTCCAGGACTCGCCTACGGCTCGTCCTAGAATTTTGTCTATTCGTCCAAAAAAACCTATTTTCCGGACTTGTTACGTAAATTACTATTACGAAGCCAAACGCCAGTAGTAACGTCAAATGATTTTGTGATACTATGTGTTTCTCTGTGGCATTATCATGTAAATATCTGATGTCCATAATGATTCGAGAACTGACTCCAACGCGGACCATTTTTTGCCATATAATCATGAATAATAACATAATTGTCATCATCAACAACATCTGACTGACAAACTAATCATTTGAAAATTCGACCACCAACATCTATTAGTATTGAATACATGTATGGCTCCACACCAGTTGAGAATTTCGCTCCTAAATCCCTATCTATTCAGTTTTGTTATGGAAAGGCATCAAATAGCTCTCATCAGGCTTGCAGGATCCTTATATATCCATAAATGCGATGAAATATTCGAAATACCCATACCTTCTGCAATGAAAAATATCAGCTCTATTGGAAACATAAGATGAAAGAAAGTTCAACTGCTCCCAACATTGTAATCCTTCTGAATTATAAAGGGAGCTCCAGACGTCTCTCTTAACTTTCAGACAAACCGGCTTTGTTTGATTACAGCTCGACAACTAACAATCAATCGATCTCGGGAAATCCAAAAAGCTAGATTTTCGTTACCCATCTTTTCTGAAGTAAATTTAGCCGTACCTTTCCGTCGTGCAAATAGAGTCGTATAATTTAATCTGGTCTAGCGATAATCGTTAGGAGGTAAGGAGAGGAAATGCGCCGGCGATTTTCTAGCATGTGTAATCTGCAACGAGCTCCACCTAGAATTTAAATCGACCGATTATCAATCAGTATAACGGTATAATTCCAGAAAGTTCATTTGGTGAAGGAAATTCTGAATACTGCCCCGAGAAAGGAACATTTTTGAGGAAGGTAATTAGCAGTTGCACAATGGGCTTTCCTTTGATTAATTGAAAAAGTTGGCTTCGAAATAGAGAGCATACCCATTCTTTTTCTGGTTTCATTCAGAATTATAGACAATTCATTCAAAACAGGGTGATTCCATGGTTTAAGTTTTAAATTGGGGCTTGCTTAGGCAAATTCGGATATAAGAATAAGAGATCCCTGATTAGGTCCAAAATCGACTACGGATCGATAGCATATGCCTCGGCAAGTGAATCCTTAATAAAAAAACTAGACGTTATCCAAAATACAGCGCTCCGAATAGCATTAGGAGCCCATCATACAAGCCCAACAGAAAGCCTGCACTGCGAAGCAAACGAAACTCCTCTTAGATACCGTAGGCAATTTCTAAGCCTCTCTTATGCCATTTCCATTGCAACCAAACCAACACATCCTACATTTAACAACGTCTTTTCAACCCGGTTCAAACGAAATTTCACAGGACACCCTAGAACAGCCCCTCCTTTCTATGAAAGAATAAACAAATACTCAGAACAATTAGAGGTCACACTTCCTCCACTATTCACAAATTCAATGAGTACTCCTCCTTGGCTGATCAAACCCCCTATTTGTGACACCTCTATAGCCTCTCTCACAAAAAATGATACTCACTCCCGAATCCTCCTAAACCTATTCAACCAAAAACTAACCCTATATAAGAAATATGTAAAACTGTATACAGACGGCTCAAAAACAGATCAAGGAGTAGGCTCAGCTGTAGTAACACCAGAAGAAATACTAAGATACAAACTATCACAAGCAACATGCATTTACACAGCAGAACTTGTAGCAATACTACAAGCATTAATCTACCTGAAGAACCATCCTGCTGATAAATTTCTGATTATAACTGACTCATTGAGCGCGCCTAAGAGTTTACAGCAGTTATATACAGACAATCCCATCATACTATTAATGAAAAACGAACTCTATAGGATAGAAGAGTTAGGAAAAAAAGTGATAATGATATGGATCCCGTCTCATATCGGAATCGTTGGCAATGAAAAAGCAGATGTCGCAGCTAAAGAAGCAATACATGAACATGGGTCAAGAATAATCACCAAAACAACTCCATCAGATATGAAAACCTTCATTAAAGTAGGATCACGAACGAGTGGCAAAGAGAATGGATGCAATCAAGTTCGAAACTAGCCGAAATAAAAACATCGGTAAAACCCTGGACATACCTTCCAAAAAGCAGAAAACATCAGGTTATCCTTTGTCCTTCTAGCACATGAGAACCAAACAATTTGTGATATGTGTAACACAACAGTAACTGTAAAACATGTACTTCAAATCTGCCCCAAGTTCCAAGAAGCAAGAACAAAACTTCAAATACCAAAAGAACTACACAAAACTCTTAGTGAAAATTGTAATGTTAGGAACCTCATGTCCTTTTAACCAAGAATCAATATGTTACAATCTATATGACTATACCTATAATGAAATGTGAATTAAACGTAGCGCTAATAACCCTAGCGGTTGATGCGCTTATCTTTAAATAAACAAAAAAAAATAAGAATAAGAATAACTTTATTCAGAATAGAAATATAGTTTACACTGATAGGAAAAAACAATGAAGTGAGTGAATTAAGTTTAGTGAGCGATAAGTGCTGATGCACTTGTTTCGCATAAAAAAGTATATTTTTTTATATTTTTATTTATTCACTTAGGAAAAGGATACAAAGCAATTAATAACAGATAAAGGTGAATAAATGAATACACGATGAGTGTTGTTCACACTTGTTTCGAGAAATACAATATTATAAAATACAATACGATAAAATTTATAAAGAAATAATGAACCTACTGACTAACAATTACGGAAATGTGAAGAAATCCATTGAATATCAGACTTATCTAAATGTAAAGACAAATTTTAACAATCACAATCGCACACCCCCATCTATGTGTAACTATAATTAATGTAAGGATTGATGCATATCAATGCTTTAACATTGTTTGTATGCTCTTTGAATGACACAAATGTTATTGAAGATAAGCGGTATGTTGGAAGTTATATTGAGAAAATAAAATAAAATGGACAATTTGATGTACTAATATATGCTATTAGGTTATATGATGAAAGTAATAACAATTTTGTTCATTCACGTATTGTTTACATTGATAGAAACTTAATTTAAAATATTTTTTTGTCAACAAAATCGGAAATCGTTTGTCTTGGCTGCCTACATATAAAACGTCTCGATTGCCTTTTGAAGTGGTGAAATATGTCAATGTTTTTTATTGTATTCGGAAGAGTGTTAAATGATTTTGAGGCAAGATAGGTGTGGGTATGCTGTAAGAGTGATTTTTGTGTTAGTGGAATGACATGATGATCTTTTTTTCGGGTGTTATGATTGTGTGGCGGTAAGCGATAACTCTTCTTCTTGTGGTACGTTAAAATGATATTGAAATAAAAGAGTTGACGAATATCAAGAACACCGGCTTCGCAAAATAAATTGTCTGTTGGAAAGCGTGAATTTTTCTAATGTATCAATTTTAGAAACTTGTTTTGTAGTACTACAAGAGGACGGAGGTGTGTTCGAAAAGCCCCTCCCCAACATGCTATCCCATATCGGAAGTGACTTTCCACAAGTGCGAGGTAAAGGATTTTCAGATGGTGGGTGGAGAATATTTCTCTTAAGGTTTTGAATTTGTATAGAATACTTCGGAACTTTTTGCAAATGAAGTTTATGTGTTCATTCCATTTGAGATGTGAATCAATAATTACCCCTAAATACTTCACCTTTTTTTCAGGAAGAATCAAGTGTTGATTGCCTAGGTCTATATATGAAAAGGGTGGTTTGTTCGTGCTATTGCAACTGAATGGCATGTACTGGGTTTTCTCCAAATTTATGGTTAATAGTTAATATTCAAGCCAGTTTTTTATTGTGTCAAAGTCTGATTCTGAGATAAATTTTAATTCTTGCCAATTATTTGCCTTATAGAATATTGTAGTGTCGTCTGCAAAACCTAAAATTTTTCCTTTACTTTCTAGTGAGAATACTTCATTTATGTACAGATTGAATGAAGTTGGTCCAAGAACCGTACCTTGAGGTATCCCCGTTTCAATATACTTCTCACTGCTTATAATTTCATCTATTCTCACAGTTTGGACTCTGTTCGTGAGGTAACTCCTGAATAGATTCAAGGGAGTACCCCTTATGCCATTATCTTCCATTGTTTGTAGAAGCAATTTGTGGTCGACGGTATCAAACGCTTTTGATAGGTCTATGAAAACGCAGAGACTCGGCTTGTTTTCATTAAGCGCTGATGATATTTCTGATGTTGAAGCTAATATTGCATCTTGTGTAGATACATTTTATCTAAATCCAAACTGATGATCAGATATTAAATTGTATTTTGATATATATGAAGTTAGTCTTTTTTTGATTATTTTCTCGAAAATTTTGGTTAGGTTAGGTTATCGGATGTTGGACTATCATAGTGAATTGTTTGATCTACAGGGTATAATCTTACCTCCTGCACAACCGCTAACAAATGATAGTCCATAAAAAAATGAACATATGAAAAAAAATATCACCAAGACTTAGCTGTTTTGCAATTCCCAAAATTTGGACGAATTTTACAAAAAAATTTTTTTTTTATATTTTCTATTGTTATTCATTATAAAATGGCATTGAACATTCGTCATTCACGGGTGTGCAGGAGGTTAGAATACACCCTATATACAGAGTGTTTCTTAATAACATGCTAATATTTGAGGAGGTAATTCTTGGGTCCATTTTGAGAAAAAACTTTTCATGAACATATGTCCTGAAGGTTTCAACTTTCACTGTAGCCTGTAGGCTGAAGTTTTAAGAAAAAAATTATAACTTTGGTATGACCCTAGATATTTTTTGGAAACGAAGTACGCAACTTCTATGCATCAAAAGACATTTTCTGCTGTACAACATTATGTTTCATTAATGCCAGTGGGATTTGCATCAAATCATTCCAAAGAGAAAAGTTACACGCCACTGCTTTTTCTTAAAGTAAAAATTATTTTTGAGATCATTCCTTTCTGAGCAAACCTGGTCCCTTAATTTTTTTTTGTTTGATGTACGGTTTTCGCATAAAAAGATTCCATTTGCATCTCGCTAGACCACTTACTAGAAAAAACAAGTTATGTAACTTCAAACAAAAATGTAAAACTCCTCACAACTTTAGCGTAGTAGCATATTCGCAGCTGCAGGCGTCTTATCAATGAGCACGAGATAAGACGATAGATATGCCGTCCTTCGGAGGAGACGTCAAGATGTCGGTCCCGAGTTCATGGATTTTGAGCTCGTTGAAGAACCCTACCTCTGAAACAACAAAGGATTCGGCAAAATTTCCGGTTGGGAGGAGTGTGCTCACCGGCGTCGGTGTTTAGCTTTGGTAGCAGAAATAGGCCGACGTTAGATAAATAAGGAAAAAAAACCGGTAAAATTATGAAATGAACATTTGGGAATGCTCACAAAAATTACCCTGAACGCACAAAGAAATAAACTAAATCAGATTTTCAAAATGTGAACCTTCTGCAAATGTGCATGCCTCTGCTCTTTTTCTCATGGACTGGCGTACTCTTTGGAAAATGCCGGGACTGTTTCTAATAGTTCCGAAAAAAACCATGATACGATTTTTCCACTGCTCTTTAGTATGAATTGGTGTGCGGTTAATCAATGTTTTAAGATGACCCCACAGAAAATAATCTAAATATTTGAGGTCCTGGAACCTTGGTGGCCATGCCTGTAGTCCTCCGCGATTATGTTGATTTTGGTTCGAATATTCGCGTGCCAGACAACTGCTGGTGCCCCGTCATGCATGAACCACAGTCGATTTCTTAACATTTTCCAAGCTGGCAATTTTCCTTCGAGAAACTGCCGGTAATTATGCCCATTCAACTTCGCATGAAGGAAATAGGGTCCAATTAAATAATTACCGCATAATGAAGCCCACACGTTAACGGAAAACTGCTCCTGGTGACGGGATTCCAAGATTGCATGTGGGTTTTCTTCAGCACAAAAATGATTATTTTGAAATATTTGGATGGCGTTCCTGGAAAAATTGGCTTTATCGGTGAATAAAATTTCAGTATCAAATAATGGATTTTCATACACTTTTTATAGAAACCATTGGCAAAAGTTCATCCGTAATGGAAAGTCACGAGGAAATAGCGCTTGAACCCGTTGGATATGGTGGGGATTTAATAAAAAGTCATGGAGAATTTTCCAAACAAGAATATGTGAGATATTCATATTGCTCCCAATTTTTCGTGTACTTAATCCGGGATCTTCCTCAATTGAATTCAAAACCGCTTCCTCAATTTCACAAGTGACACATCGTTGAACAGATAATTCAATTCTCCTTTCAAACATCCTACTTTTTTCGAATTTCGTTCAAACGTTTTTTCACAATATCAAGTATAAGTGTGGATCTAAATGGTACCCTTACCTATATAACTTTCGAACGGTTAGATGTGGAACAATGAGACATGAAATTTATAGTCATGGTATTACCGGTCCTACTTTTTGAGATAAGATACATTACAATGATTCGACAGAGGGCGCTGGGGGCACATAAACTTGAGAATTTCGAAAGGCATAGAGGTCGAGTTGTACATCGTTGAAAAGGTAATTCAATTTTTCTCTCAACTGTGGTTGTTCTAAGGAATCACAATTGCGAGTGCGGCTTTTTATAGTCCCTCCTACCCGTTAGCTTTTGAACGATTTGACATAGAATAACGAGACCAAAACTATTCTGAATGATATCCCCGCTACTACTCTTTGAAATAAAAGTCATCGTGATTGCTCGATAGATGGCGCGGGGGTCACATCAACTTCAAACTTTCGAATAATATAGGGAGTCAAGTGGCACATCGTTGAAATGATAATTTTATTCTCTTTTCAATCATTTAATTTTTTTTGGAATTTCCCCATTTCTTCTTATCACAAAATGTATTTTGAATTTTGTTATACTTCACATTTCCAATGCATATTATGGAAAAACGTATTGACGAAATTAAAACAAAATTAGATGGTTGAAAAGATAATTGAGTTATCTTTCAAACTGAAAGAAAAAATAACAGTTAACAACTCCTATTTGGAAAGGTCGTAAGAGAAAACCAGAGGCTCCGTGAATGAATTAGTGTCAATGCTTGAGAAATGATAAGCTAGACGGAGTACTTCGAAAAAAGGCCCTCACAAAAAATCTACAAGGTTGCCATGGTCCAGGTTTGCTATTCCATTAGTATTATGTTATAGAATTGACATTTCTGAGGTTCCGTACCAAAAATAAAATCAAATTAAGGAACCGTTATAAGATCATTCACGCAAACATCTACCTATCAGCCCAACAGACACTGACGTTGAAATTTGATTTCCCTTCAATTTTTATTGCATGCCCTTCTAGTAACCTTTTGAAAACAAATTATGTTTCATTTGTTTGATGATATGAACAGGATTTTCATAAAATCAGATGCGGAATCATCTGCGACTGAAAGATAAACTTCAGTCACTATCTTCCATCGTTCAGATGTAGTTCAATGTCCACCATGGCTTCAGCCGGGAAAGCAGTTGTTTTCTGTTAGATACTACAAAAAAATAACTTTCCATTCAATTTTCAATTGAGAATGTTTCCTTTTTCATAATATATGTTTCCTTCTTAAGATCTTGGAGTTCTCTTCAAATGAGAGCTTTGGTAAAAACAATATTTCTGACACCACATGTAAAGCCATTTTTGCTCGGAAGGAAAAACCACTATTTTTAGAAATGAAATGAAATAATGCAGAGGAATGTGCAGTCAACCCCCGAAAGTGCTTTAGATCATATTAATTAGAAATTTAGCTAGGTGATCAAGCTCACTGAATCGCATATTTTCCGAATGGGTGAAACTATATCTGGATTTTTTTCATGAAACATCATGTGAGGTCATTTCAGAGATTATGGGGGTCATATGATTCAAAAACTTGTACTCCCTTTTATTTCCGAAACTACTGAAGCTGGAATCATGACAAATACAGGGTTATTATTGTTTATCTGGAAGATATAACTTTATCTGTAGTCGAATAATGGAATTATTGCTCTAATAGTTAATTGTTCATACTCTTCATGTCGTTTTAGCTCTGAAACGATAAAGTATTCAGGCATCACGCCCTACAGAAATTCGAAATATATGGCACATGTTCGCAATCTTACGAAAAAAAAAAATTTGAAACATTATACTTGGTCTCAAATATCTGAAAAAAAAAGATCATCCTTCAGGACAATGCCTCCAAATATTATTTCATTAATATCGAAATAATCAAAGTGGATTATTGAGATTATATGGAATGAATAATTCGTCTTATCAAGCTATGATTTACATAATGAGGCAGAAATATCAATTTAATAATTGCATTGACAGTACCTATCCATCAACGCAAGAAGGTGGAAGAAGCAGAACCCATTATGCACATCATACGATACAAAATTAACGATATAGCAGGAATGTTCAAAACTATCGGTCATTACATATTATACACTGTTGTGAGTTGAATTCAATGGAATATATACTCGTAACACAAATATCTATTTCTCAATCAGTACAATAATAATAATGTCAAATCTGACTTTTCTCTAATAACCCCTTCTCCCAGGTAACTCATATACAGAATGATATCACTACATACACTATCCATTTCCATAAAAAAACTATACAGAATAAGTTCATATCTTCCATAGCTGGAAGATGAAAAGCGTTTTCTGATCACGATACGTCAGTATCAAAGGCATTTTATTAAAGCTTTTAGCTTTTTCCACTGACAAACTCCTCTTAGCCTCAAACTTTTTCATCGCGATAGTGCCTTTTCCTTGGTTGAAGTAAATAATTTGAGTGAAGCTTTCTTTATCCAACATCCATCTAAGGATTATATCAAAAGATTGAAATGATATATCGAATTGCAACTTTCAGTAGGAATGTTTTTATTTGACTGGAGCTTTCATCCAGATCGTAGTGGAAGTTGAAGTGCATCAGACATCGATGATCAATTTTCATTCGAAACAGTCTCTCAAAGAGCAAATAGAAAGTTTTAGAAGTTTCTCCTGCAATCGTGATGAATCTGATTGATTTCTGTTAATGCTTAGTATTGTGAGCAGAAGTATCTTCCAATTCAGATTTGCTAATGTAATTTTGTTGCTTCGAGTAGAAAGTCGTTCGATCTGAATCCCCTGGAAATTTTAAAGTTATGGAGCTTCTCGATATATTATGGAAGGAACAAGAGGCGGCGTTGACTATTCGATAGATTTCATACACCAAGTTGAAATCAGCAAAAAACTTGAGAGGTGTCAAGGGACACCCGGATGGAACGAAGTTCCTTTCGAAGTGAAGGAATTGTAATTTTTTTTTTTTTTTAAGTTATAATAATATTTTTTTTATTATTAACAAATATAATGTAATATAAATTCTATCAGTAGGCTCAATTTTGGTACATACGCATTGATATTGTAATATTAAAATATAATTTGCTTTCAAATTTATTAAAGTTATGACGCGTACACTTGCTAAACACACAATAATGGAGAGATTATAACGCGTATGACTTGGTTAGCACAATAGTGAAGAGGGGTTATAATGCGTACTTGCTAAAAATACATAAGCATTTATTATTGTCTGTATAAAATATCTACTTACGTAACTCCACCAGCAATATCTGGAACTTGTGCAGAAACACTGTCAGGATTCATTATTGTGTTTTTTTTTTATTATTATTTATTATGTATAAAAAACCTGTATACACTCAACAAAAATAATCGTCGCGACACCACACTGTTCAATGCGAAATAGAAAGACGAAACGAAAATAACTGGCTTGCTTTCTATGAGAGAGAGAAAGAGAGAGAGAGAGAGAGAGAGACAGACAGAGAAACACGCGCACGCCGCACGGCTTATAACTACAGCAGAAAGTGTCGTTACAACTTTTGGTCTTAATTTATTCCGTCTAGCCCCCTTTCGCAAGGCGCGATAAGGAACTTCGTTCCAAAAATGCTTTTGTTTTTGAAGGTTAGAGGAAAAATAATATGTTGTTACTTCTATACTGGTAACATGTTCTTATAGCTGAAGAAGCATAGGTAGAGCTACGCTTGGAGGCAGATTTTTCAACTATGTCGGCAGCTCTGTTAAGCTGAGTTTCTTCAAAAATATTTTAACAGTGCGTACGTACTTGGCATGAACAAATCCACAAATTATTTACCGTTATCTCACCATATTGGATATGTGCGAAGTGCTTGGTGGGGACAGTCAAATCTATCGCAGCGCACGCTTTGGCAGAAATGTGAAACATTATCGGGACTGTCAAATTTGTTTTGATAATTCCACAATAAATTCGTTGTGTTGCGAACTGTACAAATAATGGAAAAAATAGTTGGTGTAAATTTTAAACTTTTCCAAAATCTGCCAGGAAATTGGAGCAAAGGAAGAAATCGATCGCTGCGGTAAAAAGGAAAAAGTAAGTGACAACCTCGTATTACGATTTCACGAATCAATTTGATTTGCGCGATATTATGAGTTCACACGTTTGTACAGACGTTTTATCGCAAGGAACAACACAGTAGTCTTACCAAATCAACCAATAACTGGAAAAGTAACTGAAATTAATCCAGCTTAATTCAACAACCACAACGCAGGGTACGTACATTCAAAGATGTTTTGTAGGATGTTAATTTCACTGGGGTCATAACTTTGACCGTTAATTCTCAGTTCTTCAACATTCCTCAAATGTGCTGAAGCTAATTCATTACCTTCCATCATAGTTTGAGGTTGGAAATATATGTTTTATGCTTTAAAATCCTGTTCTCATTATAAAATCTATTTGTTCAACTCACAAATATTATAAATTGCTCTCATATATCGACAATGTTTCATATTTTTCCAAGTTATCCACTTGATTTTGATGGAAATTATTCTATCATGGCTTGTCATCCAACTGTCAAACAATTCCCGAGTCCCGAAATGTTGCGTTCGCCACTGTCATGCACATAGCCAATACGCCTACCTTTTGCGTTCAGTACCAGTTTTTGCTCTCCAAACTACTTCAATCGTCATGGATCGTCGCAACGTAAACGCAAGTTAAATATGATCGCCGTGCCGCTACTATAAAGAACTTTCTTATCATGCCTGGCGATTGAGAGCTCTCTTTGACAATAGACACTGATAATTCTCCTCAACTGTCATCTACCGCATTTTCAATGACACTCCGTTCTCGCCATTGCTCTCATTCACAAATTCATTAATTCAAGTTTTTCGCCTTGAACTTCCAATTGGTCTAATTTTTTTCACTGTCTATCCCGCCATTAATGCATAATCCACAGTTTGTATCCCTCAATCCACAAAAATCTCGAAAAAAAAACATCTGGAAAACAATCTGGAAAAAACAGGGCAATATAATTCTCTACCCACCATGGTCTGTCGGTTTCAGTCTTCAATATTTTTTTTGAGAGCCCGATTCAGAGATTAACTTATTTATACCCAAAGATTGGAATGGACACTCCAAAATTATGTCATTTAGATCTCCGTATTCCCCACAAGTACAATCACGGTTTTCGGCGAGGCCGATTTCAAATCTGTATTGATGAAACGCCTATCGTTTTTTGACCTGGTTTTTTGGTTAACCTTCCACAGTCTGGAAATAAAAATATAATCAGGAAAATGTATATGAGTGTAGAAAGGGCAAACTATTCAGTTCACCCTGATAAGTTACGGCGTTCACCAAATTATATTTCCCAATGAAAAATAATTAGTCAGTAACTTGCCGTATTCTGAATTTTCCTATAAAAAAAATAGTAAAAATTCAAAAGATTCTTCTTTATTTAGTTTTTGATTGACGTTTTGGGGACTAGATCTGCCCCCGTTCTCAAAATCTTCTAAATCTCCTTTAATAGTTTGAATAATGTGTTTTTTTCTCTTGCAGATTCTTTGTAGCTTTTTGAAACGTCTGATGTCAATTGAGATTTGCCAAAAAAAATTAAAGTGACGTATTGCTCATTTGATATATGGGGTGTTGTCAAGATCAGTTTATTAGCCTTCTGCCATTTCTCACTTCTTCTCTAAGTAGAGGTAACCATCCATTTCAACAGAATTTGTTGAAAATCAGTTGTTATTGGAAATGAGCAATACGTCACTTTCAAATTTTTTGGCAGATCTCAATTGACATCCGTTATTTGAAAAGGCTACAAAGGCTCTACAAGAGAAGAAAACCAAATTATTCAAAGTATCAAAGGAGATTTAGAAGATTTTGAGAACGGGGGTTAATCAAAAACTATATAGAGAAGAATCTTTTGAATTTTTACTATTTTTTTTTATGGGCAAATTCAGAATACGGCGAGTTACTGAATAATTTTTCTTCAGGAAATATAATGAACGCAGTAACTCATCGGGGTGAACTCATTAGTTTGCCCTTTCTACACTTGAAGGGATTTTCCTGATATATTTTCATTCTCAGACTGTCGAAGGTTACCCATAAAACCATGTCAAGAAACGTTGTTCCTCCACAAAAAATCACATTCATTCAATGCCTAACGTTTTCTTGTTCAAACCATCAATTATCACAAATACAAATTTTGACCTGTTTTGAAGTTGGTGAATTTGTTTTGCAATGTTTTTCCTAATTCTTGTGTATGGACTTGGTTAAAGTCATAGTAAGGTATGGTAAGGTATAGTATGGTTGGAAATTCCTTTTCTTGAAGTTGCTTGCAGAGTGGCCTTCTACCCAAACTATATCTAGTTTTATATTCTGCTGAGCGATTCTTTTGGTAATCTCGATTTCTGATATGGAAAACTGTTCATAAAGATTGTCTACCAAGCTTTCGCTTTCTGTGAGAGAAATAGACAGGGTGTATGTTGGGTGAGGATGTAGTATACATTGGGAATTGTGGAAATGAGTTTTGTTAGAGTGGTAGAATGCGAAATATCGATTAGTGAGTATGAGGATAGTTAGTACATGAAGTTTGCTGAGTGGGTTCGAATTTCTTTAATTTTTTCTATTAAAAATTGTCTTGTCAGGTCAACTGGGGTTTTCCGACGTTTTTTCTGATATTGTTAGATGTAAATAAATTCAAGTTTTTTCAGCAGAGTATCTGAAGCCGAAATAGTATATTATGATACAAGTGTATAGGTGAGCCTTCAAAGCACGCCCAACGAATTTAAGGGCACGACGCGGAGCAGAGTGCCCCTCAAAGTTTCGAGTGCTTTAAAGGCACTCATACATGTGTAACTACGCAATTTTTTATTATTCCTGCATCATAACTTCAATAGCGATGCTGAAAATGAATTTTCTTCCTTATATTTTAATACATCTAATCAGGTATCTAATGGACATCTGATGTCACGTCTTGTTGACATGGATACAGCAATTGTTGTTAACAAGCTTATTCACAGTTCATATGATTGATATGAAAGTTGAACTTGTTTTTGTTACCTAGCAACCTTTAAAATAGGGGGTGTTTTAATCTTGAGATTTCGCACGCTTTTTAGTTCATAAAACAAGGATTATGATGCTGGAATGATAAAAAAATACTTTTGTTGTATGTTAAAATATGTCAAACAAGTATTCAGGAATATTAGCCAAAAATTTAGACTTGGAGATTGTTATTTCAACTTGAAATGTCAGAGATAAAAAGATTCGTCAACAATTTTCAAATTCAGAAAGATAAAAAAAAATCGATTCCACTGTATATCTGAAAATATTATCATGCAGACTTTTAAGCATTGATTTTTTTCCATATCTCTTTCACTGTTTTTATAAATATTCCGTTAATTAACTCCTATTCAAGCCTGAATATTTCATCATTGCTATTGCTTTTCTGATTCTTTTGCTTCTCCATTTATCCCCCTACATTGTACAAATGTCGATTATTCTCTAGACTTGTTCTTCAATTCGAATACTTACTACGTTTGGTTGCCAGTAATTTCAATCCATTGTCATCTATCTGAGTTACATCATTGTATTCTCCTCTGAAACAGGGGATTGCTTTTTTGAGGTCTATATCGACGGAAACTTTCACAGACACGTGTCGATTGGAAATCCTACCATGTATTTTCCATGAAAATCTACTTCATCAGCCCTTGAATTCGAAACAACGTGGCAAGTGACTTACTAAAATATGCACGTAGTCTCCAAGTCGTTTGATCCCAAACTTCTGGCGGAATTCTTCTTGAAGTGCTGAAACTGAACGTGAAATAGCCCGAGGAGGACTTAATTATTCAAAGCGATTGTTATTCTTGCATTCAAGATGAAGAATTTTGTAGTGTTCATCTGTAACCGTTTACAATGTTTAGAGGTACAGGTTTTTATATATTTCTGATGCAAACTCAGGTGAATATTGGTGAAGTGGAAACTTTCATTTGGAATTACAATTTATTTTTCCTAGCCAGAGCTAAAGTACACTTGTCATCGTTGTCATGCCAAGCGATTATTTAAAGTATCTAATCAGCTAACAACAGTAACTCTCTCAACAATCTGAAAAGAAAAATCAGGTGCAACTGTAAATAGTACTTATTATCAAACGTCAACAAAATAAGCAATAACAATGACTACTAAATTTATATTTAGCAAATATGTCAAGTACTTAATGTCAAACATTCGTTTGTTTTCAAAGCCAACTTGAAACAGTTATTTTGGACAAGAAAACCTCCACAAAATAAATGTGCCGAAATACTTATTTTATTTGGATGTTTTGTGATTTGGTATAATTGAATATTGAGTTCTGGTTACAATACTGTATAATTTTGAGCAATTTTCGGTTTTAACAGAAAATAAAAATAACTTTGCAGCAAAAACTTATTAAAATTATTTTACTCTTTAAAAAATTTGACCGTGGTTAACACAATAGTAGGGTAATTTGTAATATCACAGACTTTTTAAATGAACCGTTGTATACAGGATGTTGTCTATTTATCGTTTTAGCAATTTTTTTTTCCTAGTCCCCATTTAAAAAAAATTGTAAAAAAATTAAAACTTTACTTAGATGGCCATGACTTCAAATCTAGATGTATATGCTCAACAACTTTTCTAAATAACATTTCCCGAGATTTTTCAAAATAATGGTATTTTATTCTTGTCTCAAAATCAAATTTTTGAAGGCTCCTTGTATTTTAAGTGTGTTTTACTATATTTTGTTGGTGCATGTTTAGTTTTAGGGAATGCACAAACTTTTACCAAGAATATCTTTTTGTCGAAAAACTTTTAATAAATGAGTTTCCCATATGGTGCATACTTTGAGGATGACACTGTATAATTTCAAGCGATTTTTTCCTACAAATTCAATATTTTGCTGGGCACACTCATTTTACTCGTCTAAGGCCCAGTATTTTCACCTCCGGTTATACTAGGTATAAATTTAACAATGGTTAGAATATGCTTTTTTTCACGTTTATTGATAAGCAGAAGCACATTCTAACCATTGGTTAATTTATTCCTAGTTTAACCGGAGGTAAAAATACCAAGCCTAAAATATCGACATTAGTAAATACATTTTGTTTTCAGATTGTGGAAGGTTATAATCCCAAAAAATGTCAGAATGATAGTTATCAGTAGGACACGAATCAACATTTAATATTTCCAATATCTTATGTTTATCTGTATTAATATGTTTACATAATATTTGATATTGCTGTTTTATGAGAGCACATAAATAATTGTGTGCTGTCTGCGGTAATTATCATTCGACACGGGTAGATTTTCCCCTGGCCAATCAATCATCTGGTAGACATACGATGTGACACTTTTCAGGTGTGGAATGAAATATTTCTGGTGTCAGCTGCGGGACGATATCATCACATCGCTTTGTCGGCGCTTATATTCGATTTATTTTTCGTGAAGGTATTTCTTTATTGGATGAACGTTGCAGAGGTAGCACAAAGCGAATCGTTACCACAAAACCAGTTCATCGGAAGTTTTTCGAAGTCGAACTCAAAACTCCGTGAAGTGTCTAAGAATATAAACAACTCACAGTTGGGTTGAAACTTCGAAATAGCGAACAGGGATATAATTGTTGTATATTGAGTTTCTGCCAACATTTTCAAAGACCTTTTCGAATTCCAGCAAAGTATTATCATGACGTCAAAGTCCAGTAATTGATTTCAGTTAGGCTCACGCCTATTTCAGTTAGAACTGATAGTTTCGAAATGAAGCGGTTGGAGTACAAAGGTGATTATGCACGATTCGAACTTCCATCTTATGTAACGTACCAGTTGCATGTTGGAGGTGGAGTAATCTTACTACCAAACATGTTGAGTTTCTAATTTCTAATTCATGTTCTAGGGGTTTGGTAGAAGTTATCCTTTGAGAATACTAGTAAATTTGAAAAATCATGAATTAAATGAATAATTCGAAGTGAACTTGAATTTGCAGGTAGAATTTATTGTAGCTGATGATGTTGGATTCAATTAAATTCATACTCATGTACGCGCGTTACAAGTTATACTTCTTACTTCGTAAAATTACTGAATTATTTCTTTAATTTCTCGGAATGAAGGTCTAATTTAGTCGATTCATATAATTTCTCTCAACTACGTTTCGACATGGTATTTGTCATCATCAGGTTAAAACACTAAAATTAAAATTTTATACATATAAAATATAAATCATCAACAACTATATTATGAACGATTTTTCCAAACACTGGAAGGAAAACAAAAGAAAAAAATTCAAATCTTCAAAAAAAATAATAATCTTTTGAAAAAATAGAACTTAATAAAAATTGGATAGAAAACCTAACTGGCACAAATATTCTCGATAACTTCGACGCAGTCACACACCACACCTACGATAACGTTCGTACGATGCGAACGCAGAATTCAAATAAAATAATTTGTAAGTGAATACTTATAAATGTTAGAGATATTTTTATATTGAGTTAAATAACGTGTTATATTCCGAACCATATGTTTTTAAAGACATATTTTAGTGCATACATTTCAGTATTGTGCTGAGTTGAATATGTCTCAAACTCCATATTTTTAATTTTAGTGTTTTAACCTGATGAAAAATACCATGTCGAAACGTAGTAAAGAGAAATTATATGAATTGACTGAATCATACCTTTATTCCGAGAAATTGAAGAAAATATATATGTGCTCAAGAAACTAAAGAAAAAATATATTCGGCTGGAAACTAGATACTGCCAAAAAAATTTATGATTTTTTCACAACGATGGAAAAAGAATAGGAAGAAACAACACGGAATTACTGAAAGAATACTCAAACACAAACAAGAAAATTGCAGCAGAGAAAAATAAAAGAATTTTTTTGGTAAGATGTAAAGATCATAAACTAATACCAAATTTTTTTTAAATAAATAATACTCAAATTCAAGCAGGGAGAATTTCAACAAAAATATGAGCATATTTTAGGAATTTTCTACATTGAACTCATCCAAATTTGCAACAATGAATGCTGTAGAAACTTTTCAAATTTAAATAGAAACATTGAACATATAAAATATAAATTATCACAAAACGTTTGTCCCGATATACTGAATAGTTTTTTCGAAAAACTATATTATGAACGATTTTTCCAAACACTGAAAGAAAAACAGAAGAAAAAAATTTAAAACTTACAAACAAAAAATAAATCTTCTCAAAAAATAGAACTTGATAAAAATTGGATAGAAAACCTAACTGACACAAATATTCCCGATAACTTCGACGCAGTCACACACCACACCTACCATAACGTTCGTACGATGCGAACGCAGAATTCAAATAAAATAATTTGTAAGTGAATACTTATAAATGTTACAGATATTTTTATATTGAGTTAAATAACGTGTATTTCGAACCGTATGTTTTTAAAGAATTATTTCAGTGCATACATTTCAATATTGTGTTGAGTTGAATATGTCTCAAACTCCCTATTTTTTATTTTAGTGTTTAAACCTGTTGATGACAAATACCATGTCGAAACGTAGTTAAGAGAACTTATATTAATTGACTGAATCAGACCTTTATTCCGAGAAATTGATGAAAATATATGTGGTCAAGAAACTAAAGAAATATATATATATATATATATATAAATATATATATATATGTATAAAATTCTGAAAGTTGTTATTTTCTATTATAGAGAATTATGAAATAAATAAAACTGAAGAAGTCCCAGGCCCGGGACGAAACGTCTTTTAACAATTAAACGTATCAATAATTGTGGAATCCAATAACCCAAGAAACTAGGGAAAAAAATATAATTTATTTATGCCCGGGACGAAACGTCTTTTAACAATTATACGTTTAATGTAAAGACGTTTCGTCCGGCCTGGACTTCTTCAGTTTTATTTATTTCATAATTCTAATAGAAAATAACAAATTTCAGATTTTTTTTTGTGACAAGAACAATTTTGTTATTTTGTATGAATACAAATCATCATTGATATGGGGGTACGTACCTGAGTGATGTGTAGCGGTCAATTTATATTAAATGAATTTTCCTTTTTTTTGGAATTTTTCCACATAATGGAGTCCTATCAACATGTTTCTTGTTCTATAAGGAGGTCGGTTGTCGCGATTGCGCTGATTCAAGACATGCGCCGTTTGTGATGTCGGTATTCAGAATTTGCAGATTGTTTCAATGAGAGAGATAGGATCAACATTTCGGTTTAGTTTGACATTGATATTTTCAGTTCGTTTTAACTAGGAGTTGTTTTATTATTATAAAAGGTTCAAGAATCTAGAACTTGTTAAATATAAGGGTGTAATAGATTTGGCTGAGGTTGTTGATGTCAGTTCTGTCATTCATGGCATTACTATTTTTTTTAATTGCATCACATTGCTACTTCCTCCAAGTGCATTGACAATATATTAACAAACCTCTCTGAAGAATTGCTTACTACGGGTGTCAATGAACCCTGTTTATCTGACCATAGAGGCCAATTTGCCAAAATCAATCTTAAGAATAAATTGTCACTTCAAAGTGACAATTGTCAGTTCAAAGTGGCAATTCCAAATGTTTTTGAAAAATATTTCGTTGTTGGCCCTTCTACGCCTCCGTAGATATCAATATAATTAGAAGCAATTAATTTTATTGAAATTGCAAAATGAGAATTCAAGAAAGTTTGTTCTTTGAAACACATTTCGATGTAAAAAGTGATATAATACTTGTGTAAGTATTGTATTATTTTTTGCTAATGTTACGCTTTATAAGTTTTTCTGCATTTCTGCATATTTCCGTTACATCCTCCGAGTGATACGTTGGATAATTATGTTTGTCTTTCTGGTTACACCTGCTGTACCCGCGCACGGTGCTCGAGACCGGTTGAAATTTATGTTTGTCACTATCGGTTTTTATACACTCTGCTTCCAGCTACCTTTAAATAAATGCTCAGTTTTTAGTTGACCACATTGGGGATCGAATCGACTGAGAGTAAGTTGTGCTTATACAGATGTGGAAAAAATTTGCCTCAATATACGATTTCCGATGTGTTTGGATGTTGGTGTCTATAGTCGACCAGCACAAAATATAACAAACTAGCGGATCCGACAGACGTTGTCCTGTCCAAATTTCTATGTCCCCTAAAATGTTTTTCCCGACATTTTTCCAGTTACCCCTTTTTGTCTTTACCCCCTTTTCCCGTTATCCCCTTATCCTGTCATCCCATTATCCCGTTTTTTCGTTATCCCGTTATCCCTTTATCCCATTATCCCGTTTTCCCGTTTTTTCGTTATCCCGTTATTCCCGTTATCCCGTTTTCCTGTTATCCCGTTCTTTATTCATCCCGTTATTCCGTTTTCCCGTTATTCCCTTATCCTGTCATCCCGTTCTCCCGTTTTCCCGTTTTTTCGTTATCCCGTTATTCCCGTTATCCCGTTTTCCTGAAAAAAAATTAAAAAATAGGGGTTGATCGTTGAAGGGTGAAAATTCGGGAATGTATGTATTTTTGAATGTTGTATCATAAAAAAATAAAAACAAAGAATTCTGCCTGAAAAATAAAAAATAAAAATCAGGGAGTGGACCACCCTTAACATTCAGGGCAATGATTTGTGAATCTCAACCATCCAGGGCGCCACCCAAACGCATACACAATAATTCATTCAAATCGGTCCAGCCGTTTAGGAGGAGTACAGTGACAACACACGTACAGTAGAATTATATACAGTGCTTCTCAGAAGTCCCCTCCACCCCTTTTATTTTTGGAACGATTATACATAAATGAGTGAAATTTGGAAACTGAATATTGAAGGTTGTAAACTTCCCTACTAGTGATGATAGATGACGAAATCGTCAAAGATGACGTCATGAGGCCATTGTGACCAATAATTCCAAATGGAACCCTACGGTAAGCGACACCTCTTTCAAAAGGCATCGAAGAAACCTATTCAATGATACTAATTTTGTTTGTGTTTATGGCAGTTTTTATGGCTCATTAGTAAACATTAAAATTTAAATTCCATTCCGTATGATATTAATTACAGATTTAAGAATCAGTATCTACTTTAAGAAATTGCTCGAAGTGACCTCCATTCACTTCCTGACAGTGAAATATCCTATTTTTAAACTCTTCTCGTACTTTTTCAAATGTGTCTGCGGAAACAGCCTCACATTCTGCAACAATACGTTGTTTTAAAACGTCAATATTGTCAGGTTCAGTGGCGTAAGCCTTCGAATTAAGGTACCTCCACAGAAAAAAATCCAAAGGTGTGAGGTCGGGTGATCGAGCTGGCCATTCCGTTGAACCTCGTCGTCCAATCCATCTACCACGATACTCCTCATCCAAATACCGTCTTACTGCACCGTAATAGTGTGGAGGAGCACCATCCTGTTGGAATGTTATTTCCAAATTGCCGAATTCATCTGGATTATCTTCCAAAATTTCAAGGATTAACGGTTCTATTGCGTTTTGCAACAGCTCCAGATAAACCTCACCAGTTGAATTAGTATTTAAAAAAAGAGGCCCAACGATGTGGTTTCCTGCCCAAACATTCACCTTCTGGGGAAATTGGGTATGTGTTTCACGAAACAGGTGAGGATTTGCGTCACTCCAATACCTCACATTCTGTGTATTTATATTTACATTCAGATAGAAAGTACTTTCGTCACTAAAACAAATTGTTTTGACATAGTCTGGCTGTTGGTTAATTTTAGTTTCCATATTTTCACAAAATTCTGTCCTCGTCTGAGAGTTGATGAACGATTTTTAATTTGTATGGATGAATTTATTTTTTTCAACACCCTGTGTACTGTACTCCGACTGACATCACAGGTAGATGCAACGTGAGTTGTTGAAGAAGTAGGATTAACTATTACTTCTGCCAGTATATCAATTTTTTTCTCATCAGAAATTTGTGGTCTGCCAGATCGTTTCGCATCATTAATACTACCCGTTGTTTCAAACTCACGAAGAAGCTCCCCTAAATAAGTCCTCGAAACGGGGCGATCGGGAAACCTCTCATTAAAAATGCGTTCTGCTGCATGAATATTTTGTCCAGTTTCACCAAGAATTAGGATCGCTGCCACTTTATCACCTATATCACCATTTCGCTTCTTGAAGCACTTAAACGTTCGGCTCACAACAGTTTAACAAATTATTAAAATGTACAAAAATATTAAAAGTACCAAAAGCTGCTAAAACAGTTGAACGTTCGATCAACAATACACAAATTATTGAATGTACAAAAACTTGAACAATTACAAAAACGTCGGATTAGGGAGACAACAAAAACGTCAGCTTATTTGACAACTATCCAGAGGCGGAGCTTGAATTTGGAATTTTAGTATTAACTGATTTAATTCATCACAGCTTTGCGTTTTTTAAAAGGGTTCCAAAACTGCCATAAACACAAACAAAATTAGTATCATTGAATAGGTTTTTTCGATACCTTTCAAAAGAGGTGTCGCTTGCCGTAGGGTTCCATTTAAAATTATTGGTCACAGTGGCCTTGTGACGTCATCTTTGAAGATTTCGTCATCTATCATCACTAGTAGGGAAGTTTACAACCTTTAAAATTCAATTTCCAAATTTCACTTGTTTATCTATAATCGTTCCAAAAATAAGAGGGGGGGGGACTTCTGAGAAGCACTGTATATAGAGATATGCACGTGTCTCCGCTTTTGGGATTGGTAGGCTCAGTCAGTCAGTACGAACATTTTACTGTAGATGTATGTCTGGCTTATCAGGAAAGAGACTCTACGACGCCGACGTTCCATTGCATGTGAGAAATTATTTGCTGCAATAAATGTAACAAATAACTTCTCTTCTGAAAATAAGTGTTGTGATTCCTTCTTGCCATAACGGATTTGAAAATTAAATACATTCTACGAATTAAAAAACATAACGTAACTTGTGGAAAATAAACTAAAAATGATCATTCTAACAATGCTAACTTCTGAAAAATAAACTAAAATTCAACTGAAACGAAAGACTACGAATCTTATGTATAGAGGTTCGAATAGCCGAACAATAGCTAAATCTGTCAAACAGAGATAATCTCGTATCGCTGAGTAGATTTGGCGTAATGTTGGCCCAAAGTTGAATAATTTGTTCCCTCAATTTACCAAGATTCGTAGCTTCCTGAGATTCATATCGATAAGCCGATTGTTTCAGATTTCTTCGAAGAAAGAAATCACTCGGAGATAAATCTGGTGATTGGGGGGTCCACATGATCGTACCATGAGTAGATATTACACGATCTGGAAACGTAATTTGGAGAAATTGTGACACTGCTTGTGCATTGTGACTACAACAACCATCCAGTTGAAACCAATAGTCCCCAAAATTATTAGGAAGTAGCTAAGCTGTCGGAATAATTTGATTTTGAAGGAGTAGATATTTGACAGCTTTCAGGTTACCATCGATAAAGAAGAGACCTATGATATAGTATCCTAACATTCCTGTCCAAATATTGAGTTTTTGTGGGTATTGAGTACGCACAGGAATTCCCTTGATGCTGATTTTCCCGAGACCAATATCGTACAACGGATGGATTGTCTTCCCTATGTAAAGAAAATGATGACTCATCTGTAAATAATACGTTTAGAAAATCATTTTCATTTTGTTTTTCCATCATGGTTCCACAAAATTCCATCCGTCTAATGTGGTCCTCAAGAAAAATTTCCTGCGTTGTGTGTACTTTGTAACAATGGTATCCATTCCCTTTCAAAAATTTTCGAACAGTTCTGTCATTCATATTGATTTGATCTGCGATTTGTCTGTTCGTACAAGATTCACTGGCTTCAACAGTAGAACATACACTTATTTTCCTATTGTGTCGTTCTCCATTAATTGGCTTTACATCATTTTGACATTTCCGGTAGTTCTGAACACACCCACATTTCTCAAACTTTTTAATAATTCGACTAATGGCGGACTGTGACGGAATTGGCTAATTTTTGAATGCAACAATGAACAAATTAATTCTTATCTTGAATCTAGTGACTCCCAAAATACCACAACAATTTGTTTTTTTTTTCTTTGTAAATGTCAACATTTCAGAATTCGCAAGAACTTCTTTTATTTTCAATCGTTATGGGATTACTTGAAACCGTATAACGACAGAGTAGCTTGTACTTGTTTCAGGATATTTGCGGCTAAGATACAGTGAAGATGGGTTCGTTAAGTTGTCACTGAAATTATTAAAGTTGTAAATGGGCGCCAGGTGGATCTATTACCCTCAAAATATCCATTAATTGTTTGTTTTAAACCTCAATTCACCAAACGATTGAAACACCAAGAAATAATAATACAAAGTACGACTCTAAGGAATTTGTTGATAAAAAAATCACAATACCCTGTGGTCTGTAGCTGTAAGCACACCTTCAGCAGCATATGAACGTAAACAGTTGTATCTAAACGTAAAACCATATGAATCTCAATCAGATGATAAGTGTTTCTTAATATCAGCCATTGAATATTCAAATATCAATTTATCAAAGTATCAAACTATCAAGCATCAACATAGCAAAGTATCAAACTATCAAGTATTAAACTATCAAGTATCAAACTATCAAGTATCAACCCATCAATTATCAAAATAACAAAGTATCAAGCATCGATCTGTCAAATATCAAAGCATCAATTGTCAAACTATCAAATTATTGATGTATCAAACATAACAAATTATCAACTATCGATCTATCAAGTATCAAAACATCAATTGTCAAACTATCAAATTATTGATGTATCAGAAATACCATACTATCACGTATTGATCAAATATCAAACATCGATTGTGTAATGAAAGACAAGTTGATTGTTGTGATAGAATGCCCAGACTATTCAGTGAAGAGCGGTGTGGAGTTCTTTGGACCGCCTTGCTAGTTTAAAATTTTTTATGTTTCAAGCGAAGTTTTAGAAATTGTGAATTTGAATGGTCGCCAGAATTTTTATTTAAACTAGGACAAAAAATATCTACTCAATAATGATTGCTCGGGGGATTGGCGCGGTGGGTTAGCGTCCGACTCATGATCGAAAGGTCGTGAGTTCGATTCTCGGCCAGGGCAGAAATTTTTCATTTAATTTGAGAGAATTAAATGTTAAATTTCGTAGCTGGGCCGAGGATGGTCCTCCAACCTGCATCCCAACAATATTCCACTTGTGTCTGGCCGAATGACGAAATGTCCAAGCCAAAAAAAAAAAAAAAAAAAAAAATATGATTGCACATCAAATAACTTTCCTTCTGTGAATAACTACAACAATAGAACAAATACCAACTTATAACAATCCATTTACAAAATTTACATCATTTCTAGATCTTCAACATATATTGAATGAAAGATTTATTTAGGTTCCAACGCAAGAAAACTAATATTGTTTTTGTTTGCTGAACCTGTCGGTTTATCGATGACGATGTACCTCTGATTGTATTTTTGTGTAGCACGTAGCTAGACTTCACGTAGTTGGTTGGCTCGCAATCAGGGGGTACTTATAGCTGCTGGGCGACCGATCAGGTGTACAGATGGATCAGGATACAAGCGTCAGCTTTCTGTCCATTGAATGTGTTCTCAGCAATATTACATGAAAAACAATATTGTTCGTGTCAGAATTTGCTATACAAAAAATTCAACTTCTTGAAACTTGGAATATTTTCAATGCACTCCTCAACTCATAGTTGTTACAACTGAGTGTAATCTCATCAAGATATCATTACTCAAAATTAATTGAGTATACAAATCAGTAATATCCAATACTGAAATTGAAGAATTATTTTCATGATTTAATAAAAAATTATTTTTGCTTTGTATATAGAAAAAATGATTTATTTTATCATGAGCAGCCAATACTATACTTTACATGGAATATAAAAAACAGAATTATACGAAAATGACTTCAATTTGAAATATTAAAGAAAATATAAAAAAAAAAAAAATATTCCAAATTTAAAAAAAATATATCACAAATATATATATATATATATATATATATATATATATATATATATACACGTGATCGCTTCACCTACATCAAAATCACAGCTCAGTTATAATTAACACCAGATATGGAACCATACTAAAGATGTACTCAAATATAAAAATCATGAAAAATATATGTTATCAACTATATCATACCAAATACAGTGTAAGTGATATCATATATTTGTGAAACCCTCATTAATTCCCAATAAACCCTTGTCAGGAAAAGCAATATAATGAGATAAAATTGACATTAATACATTAATTCAATCCGACACATCACATGTGGCATTCATTTTTTTAACAAAACTCCTTAGAAACATATATTATGAACGACACTGTAATCTATTATTAGATTTACCTAAATAACTCTAAATGCAATTTACTGAACAATCTACGGAGATGACTTCAGATATCATACTCTTTGTGAAGAGCCATCCGACGTCCTCGTTAAAAATATACTCCAAGATGGTTTATATTTTTTCCTTATGATCAAATATATTCCCACATACCTTTTCTGATGTCACTGTATTTAACTGATTTGAAATTATTTTCGTAGAAGAAAGGGGAAAAATTGCTCTAATTCATTTGTTAATTTAACATGAACAGATTCTAATTCATTGTCTAATGGCTGACAAGTTTCAGAACACAAGATTACAACTCATCGCTATTGTAGCTTGCTCGATAAGGGACGAGAATGCCACGTTCTCCTCTTTCAATACTAAAATCGTACTATCAAACCTTGCGTTCTTCTTCGCACTCAACTCTAATGAGTGTTCGCCGTTGGATGGCGCCAAGATTTTCAATAGTGATAGAGTTACTTTGTATCTCTGAGCATATCAATGAGAAATGTAACAGATATATCGTTACAATTGTCAAAATACCAAATTAGTGATGTATCAAAAATACCAAATTATCAAAGTGTCCAACAGAAGATACTATACACAATCCAATATGCACCAACCAAGCTCATCATATTCATACCTATACACTAGCAGCTGGGAAAAATATCAAATGGCGATGATACATGAAATCCCAGAGCGATTGCCGAAGTTGGGAGGCTATTCAAAAAATATTATTTACCAGTATTTACTAGAAGCGTTCGCGTGAGCTCAGGCGTTGCGCATGCGTGGATAAAATATCCTCAAATAATTCTAATAGCCTTTAGGCCATTTCAAATACCGCTTATCAGTGGCCGCAGAAATAATAAACAATAAATATAGGCCTAATAGCATATACATCATACCGCAGATAATCCTCTTAGTATGATCAACAACACGAGTGAATGCAACAACAAGTAGAGTATAATACAACAAAAGTACGCAATAAAGGAAGCGCCTTCTAGTATATAACAACAATGCATGGGTAATAATATCTCAGTAAAACATCACAACAAGTAAGTATAAACAACAAATCATAAACAACAGCAAGTATAAACAACATTTCAAAACACTACTATAAGAATAAGAATATTACCCAATAAAACTAGTGTAGTTCATTCATTCCAGAGGAAGACGTTCTAGGGTCAAGATTGAACGTAACAACTACTAATGCGAGTGAATACTTTTAGTAGACTGCGAGAATGCATGGCACGTAAATGTGCTCGAGACAAAGAGTGGAGGAAGGGGAACAGTGGTTCAGTTCAAAGAGAGTAAACGTTATAGGAGAGTCTATTCCCCATAAGACAATGGTGACACTAATAGAAAGAGATGAAAGATCATTTGTGAGTCATAGTGACGTATATGGTAATGTCATGGCCACCATTCACTCTGGACAGTGGCGGACCAGCGCATTCCGCACTCTGGTATCTGAGAGTTACAGGCTCTTGAATGTATATTGGACCACTCTGTATGTTACGTGGGCCACCTGTACTCATATCCAAGTACGTCACTATGATGCGTTAATGCTACAAGATTCTGATTGGCTAGAGCTTATTAGTGCCTCCTATTCAGTTTACTCTCTTTGGGTTCAGTTCACCAATTGATTCTCCATTGCGCATATTTGTTATATTTTGTGCTGGCCATATGTGGCAGGTTTCTGCCATTTTGGCAGGATTGGCCTCTTATTTTAGCCTCTGGCATGATCAGTTGACGTTTTACAAAACCTGGCAGTTTTTGGCAGTATTGGGTTGCAAATAAATTTCATTATGGCAACACAAAATGCCGAAAATGGCAACCCTGGATACTTCGCGAGCATGTGGAATGTGGGGATTTCCCCGTACTTCTCGCTTCTCGTGTTATGCTTGTATCGCATTCAATTAACAACGTTAATGCTTTGTGTATAAGGTTGATAATCATAAAACAAGTATTGATAATCACGAGTTTATGGTTGATCGCGTCCATGGCGATTGCATTGCATTCATACCAACCAAAGATATGCTAATGTTATAGAATGAATAAATCCATGCACTAAGATGAAGAAACTGAAGAATACGATGCTAACTGCAATGTTTGATTTTATTTTAATAAAAATATATATATATATATATATGTGTATTTTTACTTCTCTTGATTTATCACAACGGTAAATAAAGTTGGTTAAGTTGGCAATATTTAGGCATTTTTCACTACAGACGTTGGCAGGATTGGGCAGTTTTTTAATCAAAGTAGGGCAGGATCTGTAGTTTAGAAATGGTCACACTCTAGACACCATCCAACATCCGAACTCATTGGAAATCGTATATTGCGGCATATTCATTCCACATCTGTAAAACTTTACAGTGCTGAGGACCGTGCGCGATCTCTTTACATTCGTAAGCCGGACAAGGACACCGTGCGTGACTACTGAAGTTTTGTATTTTCGTGCTTGTACAACACAGCATATTTATTTTATTTTTTCGTTCGGAGGGTAGGTTGTTTACTTTTTTTTTATGATATTTATTTTCAGGAAAAACCGAAATTGAGTCATATGAACGAGAAATGGCACGTTCGGAGGAACTATGGCAAGAAGTTGAAAATGGCGACAATATTATTCAAGAGAGGGAAGGAGACAGAGAGTCTAAACAAGACTTCGATGATCTCTGACGATCAGATTAAAAATGGGAATGAAATCGATAACAGTTATTTTTACATTGGGATAGAAATGAAAACAAAATGGCAAAAGCATTACTCAGCTGCCAGAAATGTACGAACAAGAGAAGACGACATAGTTTTCCAATTACCAGGCGTTAAACCACAGGCAAAGTATTCAAAAACGCTGTCAAAAATTTGAAAAATTATTCTCCATGATAATACCCTTGACGAAATAGTGAGATATACCAACATAAAAATTAATAGCGTATCTGATAGGTACGCAAGGGACAGGGATGGAAGACACGGATTTGGTTGAGCTGATAGACACAATAAAACATATGAAAATAAAACCTCTTTCTCAAAGGGGATTTTTCCGAATTTCCTGAAAATTAGTGTTGTTATTCCTCTACACAAAGGTGGAGATACTTCGGATCCTTCAAATTTTCGACCTATTTCCCTTATTCCAACTTTGGGAAAAATTATAGAGAAGTTGGTCAAAACTTCATTGATGAAGTTTCTATCAGATCACAAAGTTCTGAATCCTCAACAATTTGGTTTCCAAATACAAATAACGCAAATACAAATACAAATGACGCAGTCTTCTCATTTCTGGAAGAGCTTCTTCGTAAAATCAATCTTAAGGAGGTTTGCGCAGCAGTATTTCATCGAATACTCTTGCGCAAGCTCCAATGTTATGGCTTCCGGAATCAGAGCCTTAGTTGAATTGAGTGCTACCTGAATGATCGTACCCAATTCGTAAGAACAAACACAAACTCAAAAACAGGCTTGGTTGAACATGGTGTGCCTCAGGGCTCTGTACTGGGGGCCTATCCTATTTTTGTTGTATTCCAACGATTTGGCTTACCTCAAGATTGATGGTAGATTTACAATATTTGCAGACGACACAACTATTTTGTGGCATGAAACCGATATAAATAGCCTCCACTCGAAAGTTGCTAATGATATCTCCAGTGTGAAAAGGTGGTTTGAACCAGTTTGCTCTCGTTAAATAAAGATAAAACCAATCTCTTATCGTTCAAATGTAATTTAACAGATATTCATTTGAGTACTGAATATGTCATTGAACAAGCATATACGAGTAAATTCCTTGGAATCCATCTTGACAACAACCTAGATTTTGAAAACCATGTGAAGTTGTTGATTGAAAAACTAGCATCTGGGTGCTATGCTCTGCGGATTGTGTCGGAAGAAATGGGTTCGGCTACTGCAAAAGTGGTATACCACGCTCTGATTGAATCTCATATTAGGAATGGCATGCCCTTCTGGGGTATCTGCAGTCACCAAAACTTCAATAGTATATTTGTTCTTCAAAAGCGTGCAGTTCCTTACCTTTGTGAAGTTGGACCCAAAGTATCTTGTAAGCCACTGTTCTCTCAACAAAAAATCCTGACCCTTCCTTCTTCATTTATTCTCCAAACTGTGTGTATGAGGCAATTATTGGTGTCACTCGCCAAAATTACAATTTAAGAGTTCCTATTCCAACTTCAAATTTAACGTAGAACTATCTGATTCATAGTGCAGTCAAACTATACAATCATCTTTCACCCATCTACAAAAACATTGTATCGCCACCTCATATCAGGAGATCTATAAAAATCTTACTTATAGATGAGGTGTTTTATAGTGTTCAAGAGTTTCTTGACAAAGATTGGAATGGTTAATTCAGATGTGAAACTCTATCGAATTGAAGAGAGACAAGAGTGTCCCACTGTTCAGAGAGGAAGAGTAGGGCGCTGTTTAACATGCAGATGGCGAAAAAATCGAAATACCAAATATTTCTGTAGCCTGTCTAGAACATATAACACCTATTTGTGGAGATTGGTTCAAAAAATAGAACAATGATGACAAGTTATGATTTTAATAATTAGAATTGTATATTTTCATTTATTTTTGTAATATTATGAGTCATTACTGTAATAATCA
The DNA here is from genome assembly GCA_018342105.1 of Gonioctena quinquepunctata. Classification (NCBI taxonomy): domain Eukaryota; kingdom Metazoa; phylum Arthropoda; class Insecta; order Coleoptera; family Chrysomelidae; genus Gonioctena; species Gonioctena quinquepunctata. The sequence goes on along the minus strand of JAFIRS010000230.1, from coordinate 918,835 downwards.
CCAGATGGAGAACATTTTGATTTTTTCAAATAAATTTCAATTTGTTATCATTCAAACTGCACAATATTACTATTTTTTCATATTCATGAATTGATAAGTTAATAAACATTTATTCTATGTATATTGATTTTAACAATTTTATGAACCCGGTCTTCTAGACCGTGAGCGAGTACTAAATTTATGAAATTGATTTGAGTTCTGCACGGTTAATAAACGATGCTTTATATGTATGAAATGTACACTAATGAATTTGTTGTAATCAATTGTTTGTGATGTGAAATGTAATATCGACTTTCGAATAATTACAAATAAATGGATAGTTATAAGATCATGTGTAGACTAACTCCAGGGAACAATTTTTTGTAGTAATGAAATACATTTTAATGAAATAAAATTTAAAAAATGTATTTGGATCTCATTACCCTGACAGCTGGGCTAATGAAGGCCACTGTATTCATTCATTCTGATTTGTGTAAAATATTAAAAAATAAATGTAATAGATAGTAGTAATTTGGATTGGTTTATTGAATGGACTGAACTGTAAAATATACAAAACATGACATTTTTCTCTAAACAAAAATCACAAATATAGCCTTCCGCATTTTCTACGCCTGAACATTCAGTGTGACCAAACTCTACACGATGTACAGTGGTACCATAGCTCGTTGTCTTTTCCAATGTCATTTCAAATAACACAACAATTTTCATAATCATTGGAATCATCATATTCATCATCATTGCATAGTTCTGTTTTCCTAACATCCTCATTTTCTGACGATGAACTCTCTATAATAATTTGCTTTTTGGGTCTGGGTCTCTTAGTTTTGGTTCGAGTTTCAGTGTATGATTTTCGTACGGTTTGTGCTCCACCCGTATTCAAAACTTTGTGTTCAAAAATTTGTTTTTTATCCTTCTTACTGATTCCTGCTTTCCACGAGTTCTAGTTTCTTTTGTTTTTTAATTTCAAAGAATGTTTCCATTGGCATAGCTGTTAGAATCTCTGAATGCTGTTTTTGTTTTGATACCTTATTGATCTTCTTCATTTGCATTTCAGGTATTGGATATATCTCTAGAAGTGTATCAGATATATTCATTGGATCATCCACCCTATTCTGAATAACCCGGAACTGGGCCAGGAGAGTTATTCTTGGAAAGTTCAGCTTGTGGAGTTTTTTGGTATTCTGATTCGTTCGATATGTCATTTTTCGTAGCATCTCTTTTCTTATTTGCTTCTGGCGTTATTTGTCCATTGTTAATGATTCTCTGATCTGAATCTACACACGCTACGGGGCTAGGATCATATACAAAATCTCCTTCATTGAAAATATCTGTTTGGCATGGAAAAATACCTGTGGATTTGAACTCTGATATACCTTTCTCAATAGAAGCCACCTTACAGTAAGCCTTATCGAACAACATATGGTGTTATTTGCACTAAATTATTGCACTTCATGTAAACATGCACTATAATAGGTTTTGTTAGGGGTCCAAAAGATGTTACATTGATGAGACGAATGTGGTGGCAGTGACAACATGGTAACATTAGTTTTCTTGCAGTATTTGTAGGCTTCAATGGTTGCGTGGCTCGAATGATTGTCGAGCACAAGCAGAACTGGTTCATCTTTGCTGGGCTTTGTGAACTTTATGGACTATTTGAGCCACAGAAAAAAGATCTCCTCATTTGTCCAACCATTAAATGTAACCTGATATTCAGCATCTGGAGGACCATCTTTTGAGAGTAGTGGTTAAAATCTCTTTCTGAGGAATATAAATAGTGGAGGCACCAATTATATTTTTACCACTCTCCCAACTGGTTGCTGAACCGACCCTATCTTGTCCTTTTTTTGCTAGTACTGTTCCGGATTCCTGCACTGTCGTTATTCCCGTCTCGGCAACATCATAAATGTTGGATTTCTCAAACTTGTATTTACCCATCACGGAATTAGGATTTTTGAAAAAGAGGGATACTTCTGATTTGTTAAATCCTTTGATGCGATTTATGCTTGCAGCTTCTGGCTTTCGAAGAATAATGGTTCCATTTCGTCGTAGAAAACCTTCTAACCAGTCTCTACCAGCTAACGTTTGTTGTTTATTGAATGATCGATCTATTTTTAGATTCTCTGCACATTTATAGGCTAGGCGACAAACTGATATCTTCTAAGGCTGTAAGACATATTAGGAAGGGTAATCAAATGAGCTGCCATTTCGCCTTCATGATCCTTTGTGAATACTGTTTTGTTTTGTTTTGCAGATTTGATATTACACTTCTGACAATTTTTTCGAATTTTATTCAAGATTCTTCTTAGTTTGGGAATGTAGTATTTTGTCTTATTTCATTAACAACACTTTCATGATTTTTGTGTTGAAAGGCGTGGTGATACTTTGCAACGATCAATAAGGTGAGATGACTTTCTCGGGGTAAAATTATTGGTCGTTTAGTGTCAGTTCCAATAAAGTAAGCAACATCTAATCGTCCTCGGACACGAAGAATGCCATGCTCATCTAGATAAGGTGAACATTTATAAATGTTGCTCTTGGGACTAACTGTAGGTTGTAGTTTGGTGGTAGACAAATTCTTTAATATTTTTATCTCCTCTGGATAAAACTCCTTCTGAACGATTTTTATCAAGGTATTTTCAGCAAGTCTCAGTTCCTCTGAAGATAATGTGCCCACAGATCTATCCTGACTTTTCTTGAGAGTTAAGTTTATAAATTTATGAACATAACCCATTGTTCGTATTAATTTATTATATCGACTGAAGTTTTCCATCTTTAGAAGAGGCTCGCACGTTTCATATATGCTCGCAATTTCTTCAGAAACTTGTTTTTTAGGAGGATCTTCCGTTGGCCACAGCTGCTCCTCTCCATACAGAAACTCCGGTCCTATGAACCACCTATCAGTTGCTTCCAAAGAAGGTCGTTTACTCCATGTGGTTGCTTCATCAGCAACATTGAGCTTGGTGGGAACATAACGCCAACTGGAAATCATGGAAATATCCTGAATTTGAAGGCAACATATTTGCTCAGCTTCCTGGGCTCTTCAGAACGTAACCAGTTCAAAACAATTTGGGAGTCGGACCAATAAATGGTATTGTGAATTTTGATTGATAGATGCTGTTTTATATTTTTCGCAAGTCCTGCTCCCATCAAAGTGCCATCTAGTTCAAGACGAGGCATTGTCTGGAGTTTGATGGGTGCTACGTGTGTTTTTGCGCCAACGAGTACGCATTCTACAGCTGATTCTCCATTAGAGATTCTCAAGTAGGCTACTACGGCACTTGAATTTTCACTGGCGTCTAAGAAAATGTGGAGGTGTACCTCAGAGGTTTTCCAGTTTGAAATATTATTCAAATAACATCTTGGAATGCATAGTTTTTCTATATCAGGAAGATGTTTTAACCAAAAGAGCCACCTATCAAATTGCTCATTAGATATTGGTTGATCCCAAGTAATCTTACTTCTCCATATATTTTGCAGAAGAATCTTAGATACACTAAATAATTTGTTATGAGCCCCAAGGGAGAATATATTGACATTAATATTCGTAGTATTTCACGTTTCGTCGGTTTCCTCTTGCTCTCTAGGACTTCTTTGTTTCCTTTGTTATATTTCAATGAAAAAATAATAAAATCTCCACTTAAATTCCACCACATACCAAGAACCTTCCCAGTATTTTCTTCGGAATGCATATTCATGTTGATTTCTACTGGATTTTCAGAGGTTTGGTTCATTATCTGCATGAGTTTTGATGAATTTGAACGCCAATTTCTTATTTCGAAATTAGCCTTCGGATGGATGGAAACAACTTGTTTCGCAATTTGTATGGCTTCCTCCTCAGTATCTGCAGAATCTAGTAGATCATCCACATAATGGTTTCTTATGATGGATTCGACAGCTCTTGGATACTGTAACGGAAAGTTTCTTTATTTTTCACATACTGTGCACAACTGGGTGAGCAAGTTGCACCAAAAGTCATTACTTTCATAACGTATGTATCCAGGGGTTTGTCAGGATTACCATCTCGCCAAAGGAAGCGTTGCGCATGTTGATCTTCAGCTTTTATTCCAACTCTCAAGAACATATCTTTTATGTCCGCGCTGAATCCAATGTGTTTCTCTCGAAAACGAAGTAGAACACCAAGTAGAAAAGAATGCTGATCATCACTCTTTAAGAGCATGGAGTTCAGAGGAATTCCTTCTACGGAAGCAGCTGCATCCCAAACAATTCTGAACTTTCCAGGTTCATTTGGATTGAATACAGAGAATATAGGGAGGTACCAAACTTTTTCGTATTGCTGGGAAAGTTATTTTTGAGTGAGTTTCCGGATATACCCTTTTTCCATAGAATCTTTCAGTTGTGAATTCATTTTCATACCTAACTCTGGATTTCCTTTGAATCTTTTTTCTATACACTCCATTCTTTGGAGAGCCATATTACTACTGTCAGGCAATTTTAAATTATCATACTTCCAAATCAAACCAATTCTGTAGTTATTTTCCTCCTGCTTTATTGTAGACTGCATAATATAGTCTGCTCTTCTTAGCTTATTTGAAAAAATGGTATTTGATGATTTGACACCCAGACTTTCAACTGAGAAATATTGCTTTACTGCTTCGTGGAGCCTTTCGTCAGTAATTGTAGAGTCTGTACATTCACATACATGATAATTATAAGACTCAAATATTGTCCATTCCAGTCTACACTTAGCAGCAATAGGCTGACCTCCATTTCCTTCTCTGACACGGAGTGGTAAGGCTAAGTCCCAGTTGTCCAAACCAATGAGTATTTGGGGTTTGGCATCTTTATATGATTGATTGGGTGAATTTTTCAGATAGGGATATTCTCCAACGAGTTTTGACATTTCAACAGATTGTTGTGGGAGACTGAGATAATTAACTGTTCGTGCTGGACGATAATCAAATTGCTTAGCGCCTGGAAAGCCACCAACTATTGAAATTATAACTTTTTGAGAACTATTTTCCAAACGCTGATGTTCACCGGTCCATTTCAGGCACAATGGTTTGACTTTCCCCTGTAGATTGAGCTCTTCTGCGATACTTTCATCCACCATCGTAATTGAAGACCCTTCATCCAAAAATGCATATGTTGAAACCTCTTTATTACCGTTCTTCAATATGACTGGTACTATTCGGAATCGAACACTCTGTAGAGATATTTGATGATGATTATTGATTTCGGAGTTAGTTTCATTGGCAACGGCATTTTGTTGGGTAGGTTCGTAATCTTTATGGAAGAGTGGATGATGTTTCCGCTGACATTGATTCCTGTCACATTTGACAAGATATTTGCAGGGATATTGCTGGAACATTTTGCAATCTGCTACACATCTACAGTGTTCACTACATACATTGCATTTGAAAACTTCACTCATTGGCTGTTTATTTGTTTGTGAAGATTCAGAATTGTGAACATTGAGTCGTTCATTATGCCGTTTTCGATTATGTTCTATAATAACCAATGTGGGTAGAGCCGTGCAGACATTGGTTGCTATATTAAACATCCATTCCGCAAATTCTGCCAATCCACATGTTGCGAGATGTAAAGCCCAAATGACTTCCATTTGTGAAGGAAGCTTATCTATCAGTTCGTGCATTAACATTGGGTTGTTCAAATATTCTTTCAATTTGGCAACTTGCAGTGTGACACATAAATTTTTGACTGCTTACTCGAATTCGACCAATGTTTCCAGTTTTTCAGCCTTAGGGGGCGGTTGACGACGAACAGCATTGATATATGTTTCTAAAATCTGATCAGGTCTACCAAAGAGCATTCCCAAAGTGGAAATGATTTGTGGAACACACTCAGGTAACATGAGGAAACTGGATACCATGGATTTGGCTGTACCTTTGAGACATTTTTGCAGTCCCAAAAGATTTTCGTAATTGTCAAATCCACATAATTGTGTGGATCTTTCGTAACTACTAATGAATAAATGCCAGTCATACGGATTCCCATTGAAGGTTGGTAGTTCTTCAGGAGTAGACCGTCGCGCAGCATATTGTTGTTGTGTCAAAGATGATTGTTCGAAGTTATTGAACTCAGTTGGGTGAAAAGCTGCAGTTGACTTCTTGTATTTTTGCTTCCATTGCATTTCGTTCTCTCGATTGGGTAATGAAGGAAATATGGTTCCATTCTCATTGTTGATACCATTCTCTATTTGCAACGACAATAACTTATTTGCCAATGGATTTATTGTTTCTATTTCTTCATTGTCTAATTCTTGACTGTGATCCGATTCTTCATCCAGAATTCTTCGCGATTCTTCAGCTAACTCTCGTTCCTTCCTCAGAAGTTCTCTCTCTTCTTGAAGGAGTTGCAGTTTCAGTTTGCGCCTGCTGCGTGTGGAAGAATTACTTTTTGATGAATTGACTGGAACGTATTCACGCCGATTTGAGGATTGTAGTGAAATTTCAGATTTCTGTGACCTGGCGCCCTTTGAGTGCATACTATCGCAGGGTGGACACCTCCAATGATCATCTGAAGCTACAGTTTCTGTTACATTATCACATTCGTAACAGAACCATTTCATGCATTTTGTACATTCGACCATCCTTTCATCACGATATGGTCGATTGCATACAAGACAGTGGCCTCGCTTGTTTCTTCCATACAATGATGGGGCCATTTTGTAGACCGGGTCGAATTTGAGCTTTGTTGAGATTATGTGATGCCTAAATACAGTTTCAGAGACCAACTTGTAGTATGCAATAATAAACCTTGTATTTCACTAGTTTGACTAGTATTCAATTGGTAGTTTATTAAAATACTCAAATTCCTGAAAATATATAAAATCACAACACAATACTTAACAAAACTTCAATACCTTACGATTGCCTCTATAGTTTTTAAGCAAATCTCTTGAAATATTGATATTTTCTATGATAGAAATAGTTCCTATTTGACAATATTTTGTACAATTTGTCTTTTCGGAATAAATTTTGTTTTCATCTATAGGGTGTTTGAATGAAATATGCAGTCTATATAAATTATTGAATATTTCTAACACTCTCTAAAACCCAACGAACAAATTTATAATTAAAAAATGTTAGTGAAAAAATAGGGGATGCAAACAAAAAATTGAATAGAACATAACAATCTACATTCCTCCGGTAGTACTTTAGAGACAACATATAAATAAAAACAATCAAATCAAGGATCCTTACTGCTCACCGAATTTGCACGTGTCACTACTGTGATTTGATCGAAAATAACAACAGCCTTCGTAGACTGTTTGAACGGAACTGAATGAGGTTCGCAACGTTACGGACAGCTTCCGTACTTCAAGGTCGGATCTAGGGTGCGTTCAGAATATTGGTACGTATTCATAAGGCGTGTTTATCACCCACTGCCTACCATTCCCCCCGTTCTTCTACTCGTAAAAACGCCCACATTTTGTTCGGTCCTGTTCGTGTTTCTCATCTGAAATTGTTGCAAACACGACCAATTCGGTTTAGAAAATGTAGTGGACGACATTGTACCCAAATATTCCGTTCTGGAAATGTATTTATTTGCGGTATGGCTTCTGTATGGACAATGACAATATTATGGAATTGCGATAATCTCATGGGTATACCTACAGACCGTTGCACCTTCACGATGTGTGTGGGCGACAGACCCCGGTGTGCTGTGGTCCGGTTACGGCCATGGCACGGTGAGGTCAAGTGAGCAGAGAGCTTTAAAGGTATATTTGAATTTTGAACATCAAATAAGTGTGTGTCGTGAGCTCAAAATCCCATGTATAATAATTTTTGCATTTCCTGTTTCCTCAAAGAAATTGAATGTATTGATATATATATATATATATATATATATATATATATAATTTCGACAGAAGCTGCTGTGCATTTATCGCGAAACTTGTGTGCATGTACCGATTTTCTGTCGTTTTTAAAAATATAATATAATATACCTTTCGTTTGTGTATAACGATACTTGTTTGGCCGTTGTGTATATCCCTACCAGCCTCACAATCGTGGCTAACTTCATACTGCCGGATTTCCATAAGGCTCTGCGCGCGCGTCTACCAGTTTAACTCTCAACTAACGCGCCAAAAGAAGTATAACTTCAAAAAGGTGTAAACGAAATTGTAGGTTGACATGACATTTTCCAAAACATTCTGGAGAACCCTTCGATTCACTATTAGCAAGTGCTACACCGGATATTCAAACTGTAGTATGTGTTAAAAAATCCGACGCATTCATTCGATATCCTCAACAACCCAATATTTCTTGAGGTTTGGAAGGTAAAAAAGGAGTAAAAAAGTTCTCTACTTCTTCGGTACGTGAAGGTTAGGGAAAAAACGTCCATTGCTCTTCTTTGAAGCAATATCATTATCTGATGATTTAAAGATGGACAGAAATTGATAATGTTGAAAAAAAGTTTCTTTTGAATCAATATTTTTTTCCAAAAATAAGGATATGTTAGAATAGGGGGAGTCATAAATTACGGAGTTTATATCACAAGGTGAAAGAAAGAGGAAAATACGAATATACGGAATTTGGGATCACTAGAAATTTGAATAATACTCGGGAGATCTTGTCAACATGAGGTGACGAAAAAGCTGTCTTTTGAAAGCAAAGCAAAGTTCATGGTACCAAGAGTGGAGTTTAGATGTAGAGGAAACAATTAGTTATTGGTGGTATAAAGGAGTTATAATACCACATAAACCAATATGGATGCAGATTCTATGGTTCTAGTTTATGGCATTTGAAATTGAAGACCTGGAGTTCATTCAAAACGATATGTGTTAGCTCAAAATATCACCTAGAATCAATTATATTTGCATTATTTTGATTGTGACTGTGATTTAATATATATATATATATATATATATATATATATATATAGAAATATATAAAACTTTGACAGAAGTAAGTTTATATTCATCGCGAGGCTAGTGCACATTCACTAGAAGGCGATTTGATTGGTTCAAAAATAGTCAAAATGAAGGTAATTATCAAATAAGTTATGAAAACTGCTGGAAGTTGTTTGTCCTCTCCAATGTAGCGAGCAGCTTTAATTTCCGAAAATTATTCATTAGAATGAAATTACTTTTGAGTGCCCTTCCAATCATCAAAGTGCGACTGATGTTGGCCAATTCAACTTCTAATTTGGCAGGGAATCTGAAGATTCACTTGAGAATTTCCTATATTACTTCCACTCATCGTTCATTACTGACACTAGAGTTCCTGGAGCATCTCCAACGGAACCTTTAACCCTGCATCTCTTTCAGTAAACCAAACTTTTTGTTTTTTTGTACAATTTTTTTGAAAAAATATATTCCAAGTTTTGATGTGTTGGATGATATTAAGCAATGAAACAAAGTTGTGAACTGAGAATGAAAATGATCTTTCAATTTGAGCTCGGAATTTTCAGCTACTATAAAAAAACAATATGAACTATGACTTTCAAACAGTTTTTTCCTTGTTTGTGATACAAAAATGAAGATTACTGTGTCAAATTACAATTAGAAATTAAAAGGTTGAAAAATTCAATTTGTTTTCATAGAAATAGATTGAAGTAGAACTTGTCATAAATAACTCTCCGTAATCATTAAAATTGAGGATATATTTTGGGAGATTAGTGTCGATGCTTATCTCGATAGAGGTAATTATCGATAATGATCTCAGGTAGTATATAACTTTTTGTCAAGGTATCATTTGAATTATTGAACATTCACCTGAAGAAGCGAAAAATGTGAATAAAAAAAAACTGTGGATATCTAAGCATGTGTTGTGATTTAAAATTATTATGGATTTTCATCAAGTAATGGCCGGGTCAATCGGAAAAATACTTGCTTTGCTCCCAGTTACAGTACCTACTCCTCATTTTTTTGTAAGGAGTTGGATGTTTGCAAACATCCATTATTACACAAAATCAAGTTTTTCTCCAACTATTCATTGGGAATTTTGAAATTACTTGACTTGGTACATGAAATCAAATGTGCCATTGTGCGAACAAATGGGAGTTATCTGTTTCATAAGTTATCACATATATTGAATCTTTGAATTAGTATATATCTCAATAAGTTATGTCTGATTTTACCAGATGCCACATGTGTGGGTGCGAAATTTTCTACACAAAAAAAGTGGAATGATTTCAACAAAACATTTTCCTAATATACACTCTAGTTGCATACATTACATTGATTCAAAAAATTGATTGTACAAGCCTCGCCTTTTTCAATTTAGAAAATCGGAAAGTTTTCCATAAAAATTTACAATTCATTTTTTTTGTGATTACAGTACTTTTTCCACTATAGTCACTCGAGAATAAAAAAGTTCTGAAGAAAATACAGACTAATTAAAATGATGTCATCATTAGCGTGAATTGGCCGAACAATACTCCAAAAAATGCATTGTTCGAGAGGCAACTGGAAACAATAGTGAAAGACGAGCGAATATGCAAATACAGTCAATGGCGGAATAAGTGCACATAGGCCTGGGCGACGAAACGTTCAATTTTATCCTGATTTTCCCGTTGAAATGCTGATGGTAAAAAGTTAACTACGATATCTGAAAGTAAGAGGAGAAATAAATGAATGCTCTCCTCATTTCGAGTATAAAATAGAACACAGGTCGATACAACACCGAGAGATGTGAGTATAGGTTGGAGCTGTGCTTTGTAGTTCGATATGCGAAGCAGGACCGTCCTTTTGAAAAATGATTTTTTTACCAAAAACTACTATTTCCAAACATAAATGAATATATGACGTATTATGACTTGAGTGTTCAAAAACATGTGATGTTCGTAGTAAAAGTAAGCTAAGCTAAGCTTGACACAAAACTAACTAAATTCAGTCGTACTCACAAGAAACATTTTTCGTATATTTTCCATTTGGGAGTTGTTGCTTTTTATTTAAACTCTTCGTTTCACTGGATGTATTATTCTCTGTGAGTCTGAAAATACTTCAGCACCCTGGATCCGAAAGGCCCTGAACCGACCCTGACTAAGATTTTCAGATAAGTATCTTTACAAAGCATGTTGAAGGAGTTTTATGAAACTCTTGAACTTTTGATGTTTGGGATATATCGAGACTACTGAGTTTGAAAGTGGGTATGTTGCCGGCTTTAAATGATACGATGGCGAGGTCCCTCGGAAAAGTAGATTTCATAACTCACTTTTTATTTTTATTTTCAATGAGTTTGTTCATTTGTTATACGGAGCTGTTCTTTTCAGTTCGATTTGTGAAGAAGGACAGTCATTTCGGAAAAGAATTGTGGTCAAATATCAACCAAGAACTACCCTACCCAAACATGGATGAGTAGATAAATATATTGCGCGGGATATAATCCTTGATGTAAACCAACCATAAGGAAATTTATTATATTATTGTCACCAAATGACTATCGAGTGATAGGGAAATATTATCCTGTTATATCCTGTTAGGAAAGGAAAATTAAAAAGAATATACAAGAATTTCAGTTCGGTTATTCATTTAAATCCAAGTAATGTCTGCAACATACCTACATATAAAAACTTCAGATGTGCCTCTAATCAGAAAGCTTCGAAGAAAATTCAATTATGACGAACTAACAGATATACTTATAGATAAAATAGGGATATGAAAATATTGGTGTAAATGTTGTTATGGCAATATTAATTAATTGCGGTTCGTCTCTATAAAAATTCTCCGTTCTATTCCGTTCCGTTCCGTTCCGTTCCGTTCCGTTCCGTTCCGTTCCGTTCCGTTCCGTTCCGTTCCGTTCCGTTCCGTTCCGTTTTCCGTTCCGTTCCGTTCCGTTCCGTTCTCGTTCCGTTCCGTTCCGTTCCGTTCCGTTCCGTTCCGTTCCGTTCCGTTCCGTTCCGTTCCGTTCCGTTCCGTTCCGTTCCGTTCCGTTCCGTTCCGTTCCGTTCCGTTCCGTTCCGTTCCGTTCCGTTCCGTTCCGTTCCGTTCCGTTCCGTTCCGTTCCGTTCCGTTCCGTTCCGTTCCGTTCCGTTCCGTTCCGTTCCGTTCCGTTCCGTTCGTTCGAATTCCGATTCTATTCGATTATATTCGATTCCATTCAATTCCATACAATTCCATTCGATTCCATACGATTTCATTCCATCTTTATCTTGTGGAATTGATGTAATGGAAACTGGAGAACAAATAAACGCCACATCATCAAATGTTTCTAATATTATTTTAGTGCTTTCTAAACTTCAAATTTCACGTAATTTTTTTGTCAGTTCCACAGTGACCAAGATTATCAAATATTTAACATTGAACACGAATCAACCGTTTTCCACCTTGAATTGGATATTTCCTAAATGAATTTTAATTAAAAGTTCAAATCTGGTTAACACCACGATATTATGAAAGTTCTGAAGAACGATTAAAATTCTGTATATAAAAACACGAGAAGTACCTATTCAATTTAGGAATATTTCATAGGGAAACTTATTAATTCGTGGAAAGGTGGGAAAGTTATTAAAAGAAAGTTATGAAGCATTATTCATTATGAAAGGCCGGTTTTTGTTTTAATTTCAGCACCAGGCATCTTTTCAAAGTTATGAAATATGCTGGCGGAATTTTTATGTGAAAATATATCATTAGGAATGGAAATTGCAACTATTCACACGGAATGGTATTCCACGTATTTCTAGTTCTTCAGATCTTTTGTTTTTTTATGTCCGCAATTTTATTTCACAGATTTTTACACAGTCGTAATGGCGACTGAAGTGAGGTTCTTGACATTCTTTTAGTTAGGATTCTCAGTTCATTCAGAGATTATCATCATGTAGTATGGAACAAATATACTCGTTGATTCAATGTGCAGTTAAAAACTTTTTGTGCCACTGTTATTGAAAGTAGAATTTTTGATGTTTAATGTCAGTATTGAGAATGTATTCCAAGACACAAGTTTTAGAGAAGTAATTTACTCTCAACACTAGAGAAAAGTGAGTTAATTTCAACGTGCGTGTTGAACGCGAGTGTTTAACTAATATTAGGATTTTTTTCATAAACATTCATTGTACGAATCGAACAACCAGCATACTTTTCGCACTACCGCTAACAGTTGATAGTCCATTGAAGAGAGAGGAGGTTTCAATCTTGTGAAAAAATTCCAAAATTCCGAGTTGATAATAAGTAAGAAAAAAATATTTTATTTTCTTCAGCCGCGCCACTACTCTCAGTCTCTCGGAATTATTCAGTTTACCCTGAATCCTGACAGCTAGAAGCTTGTTTGATTTATTCATTATATCAGTTATCACTTCGGCTGAGGCATTGCCAATATATGATACACAAATGGATAATATGCAGTATCTGTCAAACAAACAAAGATATGTCTATCATCAAAATCGATAGTTATATAGTAGTAGAAGGTGATATTGAACATTTGTAGGTATGGAATAGTAAACTATTATTTTTCTGGGTCTAAATTTTGGTGTCAAATATGTTAAAATTTGGAAAAGTGTGAAATATGGAATGAAAGAACATTAGAACAAACGATATTTGTGGATTTGAAACCAAAAAGGAGGAAGTTCTCTAGTCGACGCGTATATATTTTTTTTTATGTATGATCACGCATAACTTTCTACTGAGACGTCCGATTCCGATAATTCTTCCTTGAGTGGATATGATGTACTTCGGAGGTGGCACCATTTGGAATTGAAACATGGAATCCACCCCTAAGGGTAGCAAAATGAAGGATATTGATCACTCACCCTCTGAATTCTGGTCCGTTAACCGATTCTATCAGGCATAACTTTGTACTGGGTTCTTCGATTTTGATGTTTTTTTTTTTATTAGATTGGGTATACCTCATAGTTGATCATATTTGCATTTCGAATGGAATTATATACCCTAACGGGTGGAAAATAGAAAATAATTGATTTTTCACTTGTGAACATTGGCACACATATGTAGTTGACAATGACAGATCGCTAATGTCATTATTTTTGTTCCCCTACATCCGTCACAATCATTTTATTCTATGAGAGGATGGAATGATATACAAAGTAATGAAATAAACTAACCAGAACAACAAAAATAAATTATATTACAACAAATAGTAAAAGTAATTATTCATATTATTTAACTGGTAATAGTTGAAGTAAGGTGGGTCAGTAAGTATTTTGGAAGTGATCAAAAAACAAGAAGGTGGTAATTAGTAGATTTCAGCCACAAAAAATTGAAATATAAAAACCTTTTAACAAAAAATTAAACCGACGAAATACGGAAATGATAAGTAAAAAATAAAATAAACCTTCTTAGTCTCAATAACTAAGCTCCTAAACTAATGTGAGTAACTAATTTTGAGTCGGTGCCAAACGAACAATCAACGAAGATCATTAACTAACTTTCTTTTAAATTATCAGAATGTCACCGCGCAACTCGATGCCATCATTTCACGCCTTATCTAATTCATTTGCTTGTTTGTTTCATAACTTTTTTGAGCACATTTTTCAGTAGAAAAATCAAATCCTCCATCATATCTACGTAAAAAAGCTACCCCTATTACAAGTCACTATCATCAACCGTTTTCTAGATATTTGGACTTGAAAATTTCAAGTCGATTATTTGATAATAGATGCGTGTTGAAGTTATTACCATTATTTTGCATTTTTACCACGAGAATGCTTAGGAGATGAATTTGACGTTTAAGTAAGTAGTTTTGGTAATTACATATTATGTGACAGTTAAACGTTTTGTTGTTTTGATGAAGTTTCTGTGAGTTTCAAAACACTAATTTTGAAAAAATGGATTATTCAAACAATAATGCTCATGTAGCCGATATGCATTTCGTTTATGGCCTTGCGGGTGGCAATGCGCGCGAAGCAAGACGTATTTACCAGGAGCGATTTCGTAATCGAGTACTGCCTTCAGCTCCAACATTTACCAGTCTTCACCGTCGTTTGGCAGAAACAGGTAACTTTAAGAGGGCAGCTGATATTATTGGAAGACCACGAGCAGTCTGAACCCCAGAATTGGAAGAAGCTGTTTTGAACGCTCTCGAGGAGAATCCAGAATCAAGTACAAGAATAATTGCCGAAGCTCTCAATTCTACTCAGTCCACAGTTTGGAGGATTATCAACGATCAACAATTTTATCCATACCATATTCAAAGGCTACAAGCTCTTTTGCCACGAGACTTTCCCCAACGCAGTACTATATGTCAGTGGTTTTCAGAAAATTGGCTGGAAATCCTCAATTTTTAAGATATGTACTCTCCACGGACAAGGCAAACTTCTCCCGAAACGCTATCATAAACTTTCATAACAACGATGTTTGGGCTCTGGAAAATCCGCACGCAGTTAGTGGAATACATTATCATTATCAATTTTCTGTAAATGTATGGGCGGCAATAATTGATAATTACTGGATAGGTCCTTTCTTTCTTCCGTTCCGACTGAATGGCGTAACTTACAGAGACTTTTAGAAAATGAATTGCTGGGACTACTTCAGAATGTACCATTAAAAATTCGTATTCGCATGTGGTTTATGAATGATGGGGCTCCGGCCCATTTTAGCGTTGTAGCCAGGGAATTCCTTAACACTGTCTATCCAAATCGATGGATCGGTAGGGGTGCAGAAGAACCTAACCAGCCGTGGGCACCAAGGTCCCCAGATCTAAGCCCGCTTGATTTTTATTTTTGGGGACATTTGAAGTCACTAGTTTATAAAACTGCAGTAGCGAACGAGGAAGATCTAAGAAACCGAAGAGTAGACGCCTGTGAAACAATAAGAAACACACCAATAATTTTTGAGCGGGTACGAGATTCAATGACTAGAAGACTGAAGCCTGTATCTTACAAATACAGATTTTGCACCCTTGATACAAAAATAACTATTTCAAATGAGTAAAAATGAATAGAATAGGTGGCGCCCCCTACAGAAAACCAAAACTACTTGAACGTCAAATTCATTTCCTAAGCATTCTTGTGAAAATGCAAAATAATGGTAATATCTTCAACACGCATCGATTATCAAATAATCGACCTCAAATTTTCAAGTCCAAATATCTAGAAAACGGTTGCTCATAGCAACTTGTTACAAGGGTAGCATTTTTACGTAGATATGATGGAGGAATTGATTTTCTCACTGAAAACTGTGGTAGAAGTACGCTTAAAAAAGTTAAGAATCTTCAAAAAAGAAAAACACGTGTAGGTGGCGCCCCCTACGAGTAAGAGCAATAATAACATCAGGTTCGAATTCGACACCCTCAAAAAAGCTCTCAATACCAATTTTCATTCAATTGAGGTTAGTATTACGGAAGTTATTTAAAAAAAACGAAAATAAAATAAAACTTCAAAATCCTGTATCTTGGAAACGAAGCATTTCCGGACATATATATATTTGAACAATTCATATTAGAATATTGTGAGGAATCCCCTCCTGAAGTTAATCAAAGTACATCTGACCCCCCTGAATATATATATATATATATATATATATATATAAATTCTTCTCCATTTTATATTTTTATTTTATTTTAATTATATTTATATTTTTTCTATTATATAAATATATACATTTATATATATTATATATATATATATATATATATAATTTTTGTATATTTCATCTCTCTTACTCGTATTGAGTGTATCTCAGTTGATAATTATTCAGCCTGAAACCCCCGAGCTAATATTTACCACAAACAAGATTGACTAGATAATCTTTTGGGGTATTTTACTCGTGCGTTTCTTGAATTAAATAAAATCAAAATTTAAAAAAAACTATATATTTGTCATCAAGCACAAGTTGCCACTAACAGCTCCTAGTGATTTTTTGTTTATTCGCATTTAATGTATATCTATTCGAACTATCCTTGTATCTGTACTGAGTAAACATTATTATTATTATATGTTCGCTGTTTCTCGCATGTATCGTCGAACTATGTTTTTGTTTGAATTTTTTTAGTAAATGAGTTATTTGTTTGAGAATATGAACAGGATGTTTATATAATCATCTTCGACTGAAAGATAAACTCTAGTCACTACATTCTATCATTCAAGATAACTCCTTGGGGGGAGACCCATTCGCTATGGAATATAAGAAAAAAATTAATTTCTGTGAATTGAAAAATCTACGATGAAATGAAACTACTTTTGTAATTGAATTACATCTGATAGATATTGTAAAATTACCCAAACTCAAAATGAATGAATCTGAAAATGAAAATTTGTATTTTTATTTGGATAGCAATATCACTTTGTAACGGTGGAAAATGGTGGGATTATTTTTTTCGCAGTAGTTGTTTTTTTGCATGATATCACAGAAACAGCTTCATTTCCATTAAATCTCGAATATTTTGAGAGAATTTCCACGTGTGATATTCGATAAGAAAATTTCACTCTAACATTTATAAATGATATTGAGGAATAAACCTGACTTTCTGAACGATAATCACTGCAATCAAAATTGCAAAGAAGGTGATACTCATTTGTCATTTTATTCGACCAGCCCCCTCGAGTGGTTGGTGGCCGTGAGCGTAGAGGCGCTGGCTGATGTCCAGATGGTCCGAGTTCGATTCTCGGCACGGCTACAGAAATAAAAATGTATTTCAGTAGTTTCGTTGAGCGGGAGGAGATAGATGACCAACCGAACATTCTTGGTACCTAGATATCAATCCTTCGGACTGTCCAGGGTTACCAGCCGAGTAGTGCTTCGGATGACACTTGAAAAGCTAAGGTCCCCGTCTTCTTAACTCTGACTTCCGAGGGTTGCCTTGCAACTGAGTTGGCGGTTGGAATCAATCAAACAATTTTAAAATAATATAATCGTTCGTAAAAAAATATCGAGATATTGACGGAAATATTCGTTTGGAGGTCCCCCGAGACGATCGAGACCATTTCCAGAGTGGAGTCTCTCTGTCTGGGTGTGTATGTGTGTGTGTGTGCGTAATCTTCCACGACAAGTGTCGAACCGTTTGACCAATCGAGCTGAAATTTGGTCTGAAGATACAGTTCCTGCCCCGAATGCGACAATTAGTTTTTGACTGCCATGTGTCAAATGGAAGTGTCACTATTAAAAAATTATAAAAACTATATCGCACGGAACTTGACTTGCAATATGTCATTTGAAAGCCCTTGAAAACTCTATTCAAAACAGTCAAAATTAATTCTCCAACTGACATCTGTACAAAATTAAAAAATGTCAAAGTTCAGAATTTTGCATTCAATCTATACGATGGATTAGAACTAAATTCGGTAGGGTGCGACACAACAAAAGATTCGAATTAGGTCTGCAGCTGGACCTTTCTACCGTTTCCCAGTCTGGCGCTACAAATGTTTAATTTTTTTCTAGGCGTTACCATCCGAGACGGCCGCTCACCCGGGCATTGACTAAGACAACGCGTTTGGTCCAGGACCGCTCAATTGACTGCAGTCAAATATCTCCCTTGGTCAATTAACCGGTTAATTGACTAATGAATTGACCGATCAAATTGACCTCGTACAATCCAGAATTTTGTTTTAAATGTTTTATTCCAAAATAACCCTATTCGTTAGAGGCCGTGTCGTTCAAGTTCTGGGTGTCACACAGCTGATGTTTTTATTCAAACAATTACTCAATTTGAGGTTAATTGCTTAGTCGAGATGAACCCATCAAATTGCAATCACTGCTGGGCATCCGGTGAGGAAGTGAGTGGATGTCTCCTCGTCCTCCAAGTACCACCTGTACTCTGGATCTTCCGTAATGCCGATGAGACTGAGATGCTTGGTGGGGTGGCAGTCTTTCTGACGAACCTGTTCTCATTCCCCTCCAATGCTATGAGAGAGTTACTGCGGCCTTCAGAGGGACCTTCTGTGCAAGTCATCGATCATCTCGTGCCTGGAGCAGTTGTCAATTCATCGTCTTTGTTCCATTCTATTTATGACATCCACCACCAGGCACCACAGGGAAAGCGTTGCTCTAGCTGTTCTCTGGCGTTGATCCACCTTATCAAGGTTGGATTCACGCCCCTTTTCTCCGCAGCTTCATATACAGTATCGGAAAGTATTTATCTTGGGTACGGTGGTTTCATGAGAGCGTAAAGAATAGCTTGCTTTATGTTGAGAGAGCATTACAATTTCTCCTCGACTCGCTCGAGGAAGGGATATTCACGTCACGACACAGAGATAGGAGAATCAGGGCGGTCCCGGCGGTCAGCTTAGGACGTCAGTATCATACCAGCAGCAGTCGGGAGAATGTGCAATCAAGAAGAATTATTGACGATAATTCCACTTCAGATAATTTGAACAAATTAAACTGAATCATTGATTCAATTCAATCTGTCGGGCGACAGGTAGATCAAAATATCTTTGGTGACGTGGTGGCCGCAAAAACAAAAACAAAATTCTCAAACATAAACAAAAGCAAACGATATTTCTGTAAGACAATAAAAACAAAAAACTTATTTCTAACATAAAACTAATTATTTTTTGAATGGAGAAAAAAATATTTACAAGAAAAGATAAACCAAATTAAATATTTTGTGTACGGAATTATTTTATTAAATGTTCGAACAAACCACCATTTTGGGTCATACAATAGCCGAATCTATTGTACTTTATCTGCGGTTGTGTAAATAGGCGGCATGTTTCAAAAAGTAATAATTGTCACGATCTTGTGTTTTCGCAACCACGGCTCGGCAAGCTGTGCGCTGTGTCGCATTGCCACGTGGTCAGTTAATGCGTCGGGTGGGGTAACAGGAGGGGCGCACAGTACTGCGTCTCTCTTGTTTATGTGGTATTATCATATAATTGCGTTCCTTGTTGCTCGTGTTGATTCCTGTCTATACCCCAGATGGAATGTTTCCGATACTGTATGGATTCGAATGATAAATATACCAAGGGTGCAGCCCTTCCTCGATCCTATGGACAAGTCGGTGGAGTGTTGTCTCTGTGCCCCTGCCATTCTAGTAGGCGTAGTGGAAGTTGCTGAGGGTGAGAGTAGGTTCACCAATGTTTTCAATATTTTTCATGATTGTACAGTGAAATTTCTTCTAGAAAATATGTTTTCCATTTTTTCTGGTCCTATGCGAAGCCACTCCTGCACCAATGTTACAATGAGTGAGTACTGTTTTCTGGAAAACACTCTCCTTTGCCTTACTCGATTACATGAGTTCTCAATCAAGACTGGATGGAAAAGTTGAACAACTATCTGGGTGAAAATGAGATGTTTACTTTCAGGTTCTTTTATTTCGAGTTAGGGACAAAAATATCTGGATTTTTATAGTAGATTCTTTATTTTTCAGTTTTTTTTTCCAATTTTCAATCGAAAATGTTCCTTTTTTTCACATAAATGCCATTAGCCATTTCATGCATAAGAGCTAGGATGAGAAAATATGGTGTCCCAACTAGCATTTCATTTTTTTCGAGGTACTTAACTATATGAGTTGAGTGCCGATAAATTCAAAGTGTCAAAAATATAGAATTTATATCGGCATTGACAAGGACATTTTGGGAGTGATTTACAGAATTATATCAGCACTTTGGATGTGAGTTGGAAATGTCCTGGCTAATCCATAATTGCATCTGCTAGCTTTTGTAATCCCACTTCAGACGGACCAAATGCAGGAATAACTGTTAGGAGAGTAAGCAAACGCCATATTGTTAATTGTTGTCATGACTCGTTACAGACATTTTTGCTTTTTGACACAGGGCAAATAGAAATGACTGCTACTATAGGGGAATCTAGTGAATTACGAGAACATCCAGAGGCGCTACGAGCAGATTATTGTGGCTACCTATCAAATTTATAGAAATCATTTGTCTGAAAAAAGAAATCATATTATGCTTTTGAAAAGTTTTATGGGATATATATATATATATATATATATATATATATATATCCCATAAAACTTTTCAAAAGCATAATATGATTTCTTTTTTCAAAATATTTGGCAAAAATGGCATGTCGAACGAAATTTCGCCAAAAAATATTTTCCAAAAATTCTCAGATTAGTTCGAAGATGGGCCAAATCGGTACGGTAGTTTTAAACTGGCGGCTGTTGAGACATTGAAGAAATCAACGTTTCATTTCAATTTGGCAAACACACAACTTCCAATCGAAAAGTTTTCCTCTAAGATCTACACACAAATGAAACAACGCTTTAATTAACATTCATGGGAATCGAAATTTTTGTGTGCCCTGTTTACCTCTTTCATTTGAGGTTCATTCGTTCATGTTAATCAATACTATTTTGCAACACTTCTTCTGTCTCCGACAAAGTTCAACATGAATATAAACTATTAAGTGATTGAGACTGAAACCCAAGTACGTACTGTCTGTATTCTTGTGTGCTGTTTATACTTCTTCTTATTGATTTGAGTAAGATATCATGGAAAATTTATTTAGAAAAATTTTAATTCTGCATTTTTTCATTGTAGAGTTTGAGGTTTCTACAAAAATAGGAATTCTGTTTCCGTTTCCAATGTAGATATGTTAAATTTTTTCTATCAAATGATTCGTTCTCTTGATTGATGGCAATTTCAGAATCAATAAATAAATTCTGAAATCTACGTTTCCGACTGGCCACGTCATCGATTTTTTATGTTTTATATCGATTATTAGTGAAAATTATCTTCTGAAATTTTTTAAAACAATATAGTGACTTTGAGTGTATCGACTACAACAGTTCAGATGAAGAGCCTAATGAATAAAAATTGAGCAATTGCTTTTTCTTATAAAACGGAAGTAATTGCTTGAAACCCAATGAATAAAAACTGGAGTAACTGCTTTTCCTAGAAAGTTCAGAAAATGGGTCTAGTCAGAGCTTTTTCTTGAAAAATAGTAGCAATTGCTACCATTTGCTCAAAATGTGATGAATAAATTAAAGAATAACTTTTTCTAGATAGCAATTACTTTAAAATTTTTAAAGTAGGTTGACCCCTCCATCATTTGCTTGGTGACAGTCTACTTTTGTTCTGTGCGGCATATACATGTGAGTTGTTTCTTATTCGTGTGGTTTGCTATGGCTGAATTTATGAATATGCGTAAAAGAAAAATATACAGTGTGCGTAAAAATTGCAAAGATGATGATTTCAGAAAGTTATATCGATTTGACCTCGAAAATGTTGAGTAGTTAGCAAATTATTCTTTAACTGATACTGGCACTCTCACCTATAAATGAAAAGAAAATTTTTCTGCGGCAATCATCGGATCCGGGCTTTCAAAATTCTGTAGCTGAAGAACTCGGTATTCACACCTGTGTGTAAGACATTTTGTTTCGTAATGGACGCAGTTTTGGAGAAGGCCAATATTTTTATTGAATTTTCTAGACGTGCTCAAGCTGTTCTGGAAGCTAAACAGTTGTAGTCAGAGAGATACCGTATTCCAAACGCCATCGGTGTGATATGCTGTACACATGTCAGGATTCCAAAGATTGAAGAATTCGGTGATGAATATATAAATCGAAAAGGATACCCTAGCATTGACGTTCAGGCAACTTGTAATGCAAAAGAAATATTCACAAGTGTAGACTGCCAATGGCCAGGCTCTGTGCACGATAGCAGAATTCTCAAAAATTCTAACATATACAACATTGTTAAAAACTACACAGAAGAATGTGTACTATTAGGAGACGATGGCTATCCTGTTTCGCCTTGGATTATGACTCCCTGGAGAAATCCTACAACCCAAGAGCAGCAATATTATAATAAGGTTTTCTGCCGAGAACGTGTAATAATTGAACGATGTTTTGGGCAGTTGAAAGCAAGGTTTCCTGTCCTTCAATATGAAGTAAGGTGTTAATTAGAAAAAGTATCATCGACGATAATTACCTGCGTTGTGCTACATAATATCGCTGAACTTCTAAATGATGGAGATTTTGATTATTCCAAACCAGAAGATAATTCTGATATTAACGCAGAATATAACGATAACCGGACAACAAATATAATTCGTCAATTAGGACAGCAGCAAAGAGAATTGACGACTCAAATGCTCTTCAATAATCATGTGAGTATCTAATTAATAATTATCAACAATTATATTCTAAACAATTTTTTTCAAAAAATAAATACATTTTTTGCAAATTTCTTCTGTCAATTAGTGGTACTCTATTCATACCAATAACAACACATTTTTTGATTTTTTAACCCTGTAATATTTTCCAGAGTAAGCTAAACTTTTGAAAGAAGTTTTTTCTACATCGAAGATACAAAAGTTTTTCATATTATGTGGACAATTTTGACACACGCTGTCTTATGCAAAAAAATTTAGTTTCGTTTTCAAAAACGAATCTTAATCAGGTAGATGAGTTGAACATTAGAAGAAATAAAAACATGAAAATAAATTTTACACATATATGTATTTGTAACTTGAAATTCAATCTCATCATTTAAATCGAAACCAAATGAAAATAAAATACTTAATAAAAAAAAACTTTTTAAAAACAAGCTTTCATTCAAAAAAGTACAAAATAATTGCTTTGGATGTGCAACGTAGGTTATTCCGTGAGTTACAGATTCAAAAGCTTGTCGCGTCTGTATTCGAAATGAAAACTTTGCGCGACCAGCTCTTGAATCTATAACTCACGGAATAACCTACGTCACACGTCCAAAGCAATTATTCTGTATTTTTCAGGGTATTTGAATGAAAGCTTGTTTGAAAAAAGTTTTTTTTTATCAAATATTTTATTTTGTGCTTTTTAGTAAGTACCCCTTACACCCACATACCAATTTTGAATCGAATCGGACCATAATTACAAAACTCGTTCGCCATCTTGGAGCCGCCATCTCGAATTTGTGAGTTCTGACAAAAAATTCATAATCTTCGACCCCGAAAACCCCCACATACCAATTTTGAATAGAATCGGACCCTAATCACAGAAATCGTCGGACATCTTGAAGCCGCCATTTTGATTTTATAAATTTTGTCAGAAAATTCATAGTCTACGACCCTGGAAACACCCACATACCAATTTTGAATCGAATCGGACCATAAACACAAATCTCATCCGCCATCTTGGAGCCGCCATTCTGTTTTTTTTTCTCCAACAAACGCATAATGCTTTTTCACGAGAACTATGAACACCTGCCAAATTTCACGTTAATCGAACAACTAGAAGTTGGTCAAATTTGAATTCCAAGATTCGATGACAAACATCGGGACATGAATTATATCGCCCGTTCCCATGGAATCCGCTGACTTCGCTGACGACGGTTCCGAGATATCATCCAATTCCTGGAAGCTGATGCGCCAGCATTTTTCATCTCCTTGAGAAAATCTTGATTGTAATTCATTATTGTTTTTACTCCTGTACTGTTCAGACGTATGTCTTCATAATAAAATTTGATTTTTAAAAAGAGACTTTGAGTTCCAAAAGTTATCACTCAGGTGAAACTAAATAAAAGCTTGTAACATAATATTATAGTTTCATATTTAACTCACATACTCAGTATTCATGAAGAACAATGATTATACTATTAGGCATGTGGTGTTTCCTGACTATAAATTCAAATACACCTTGCCTTTTTCCGTAACAACACTGCTGCCATCAGTTTCTTGTTTTTTTGTAAGGATTTGTTCTTGTTGCATACGGCATAATTTCAGCTGATCTGATGAAACTAACCGTTGCAGTTCAGCAGTTGATAATATTTTTGTTTCGTCAGTTTCAGGTTATTAATTTGATATTTTAATTTTATTTCTAGGAATAGTACTTCCTGCAAGGTCACTCGATGTTGACGTAGAGGGCTTATCAAGTATCCAGCAGACACAGCGCCTAACAATTCATATTTTCTTAGTTTATCACGCATTTATAAAAACTTTGAAAACTATACCTGCTATTTTTTTGAAGACGGGATTTTTTTCTACATCCAGTTTTTCCAATAATAATGTCTCCCAAGGCTTACAGATTATTAATGTCAAACTTCTTCTTTATCTCTGCCTTCATATTATTAATTTTCTTTGACAACTGTTTTGTTGTAAGTGATACGTCGGAAATATCTTTATATTGATGCACTAAGATGGTTAAAGCGGCCTCCTTCTCTACTTTAACTTGCGGAGCTTGTGATTTATCTAGAACGATTTTATGTTCCTTTAAGTAATGGACAAATATTAGTTGCTTGTCAGTAATTTCTTCATCGCTATCAAATTTCTCACTTTCACAAAATATTTTCCATATCACTTCTCATTTTTCACAAACACGTTTATACTAAATGAATAATACTCTTGTTGCATTCGTTTACCCTATTGCAATATCGGCACAATTAATTTAGAGTGGATACGACACGTCTTGACTTGTGAGAAAGCAATTGCAACTGAGATGTAAGAAACGAAGCATCAGCTTTAAAATTGTATTCCTTAAAAGATTTGGCAATCGCTTTTGTTTATGGCATTTGCTAGTTGAGCAATTGCTTTTTCTGAAACGCAATTTTCAAGTAATTGCTTACTTTTTATTCATTAGGCAAGAAGATCTAATGAAAAAAGGCAGTACATCAGTGATAAAATAAAAATAGTTTTTTCAACACACAGTGAGTAGAGCCAAATTTGCTTATCATTCCCACTCAAGCAAATCCCCACCATATTGTTACAGATCGCCACCTTGATCACCCACGCATTTCGAGTTTGAAATACGATTTTTAATTTAGTATTCATCTGCCACCGAAGTAGGTTCGTTCCCGCCATGTGCTAAGATATGGGCCAAACATCGCTCACAAACAGAGCAATTATTCAATTATTGAACAATATTTCTGCTCAAAATGAAACCATACTCAAGCAAAATACAGATATAAAAGTTTATATTAATCTATTGAATAATCATATGAGTGAAGTTATACAAGTAGAGGCTTTGAAAAAAGAGAAGAAAATAGTGGACTGAAAAACAAACAGGAATCTCTCGAATAAAAGCTAATGAAGTATAATATAATTATTTATGGGTTGAATGAGAATGGACTCGCGATGAAGGAATGAGTAACACATTTAATTCATACTAAAAAACTGATTAATTGTCCACAGTCAAGAATCAGAAATACTTATAGAAATAGGTCAGGCCCAAGTGAATAACACAAGATAAGTTGTGGTAGAACTTCCGAATTGAAAACTAATATTTTGTCAAATGCAAGAGATTGATTGAAAAATTCAAAAATCTTTATCTCAACCGAATATACAGAGCCGAATACCGAAAAAGGAAAATTTTGTACCAACATCTGAAAACTGCTAGAAATCAAGGCTGTACTGCGTTAATTAGAAATAATATTCTTATTGTGGATTGTGTCACATATACCCCGGAGGATTCATTTGATTCTGTTCCGTGCAATATTTCTCTTTCAAAACAGTCGAGACCATCAGAAGATAAGAAGAGAAAAGTCAGAGAAGAGTCCCAGAATGAAAATAGTCAGCCGAGATCCAAAGTTAACACACATTCTAATACTAAAAGTTTGAGTGTGGAATAGTTTTTCTTTGTTTCACCTACTTCTTAATCTAACCATTGGAGCATCTAACATAAGTTTATTTTGTGTTTTTTCCTTTGTCAACTGTTTTTTCACAATTATACACTTTATACGCAGTTATATTTACTTCATATACAATGGATGGCATAAAAAAGCTGCATATTGCCCACATGAATATTCGATCACTTTTACCCAGTATAGCCGATCTTAGAGATCATGTTTCTTCTAATCAATATGAAATTGTAGCTACAACTGAGACATGGTTGAAACCAGAAGTTTTGAATATCTTAGTGGATATAAGGGGTTATGATTTGGTGAGGCTGGATCGATATGGTCAGAGAGGGGAGGGGGGGAGTGGCTTTTTATCTGAAACATAGTTTAACATTCGACATTTCAAAAACTAATAATTTGATACAACAGCTCTGGGTGAAAATGACCTACAAAAAATTGTCCTTTGCTTACGGAGTGGCCTCTAAGCCACCAACAATGAATGTTACCGATTTTCTACAAAAGCTTGAAAAAACTATTGTTGAGTTTCTTCCATGTTTTGATAACATAATTTGTACTGGCGACTTATTGGATCTCTCCCCACAAAATGCAAAAAAAATCAATAATTTTCTAGAAACCTATGAACTTAAGCAAATTATCGACGTCCCAACTCGTATTATGCCACAATCTTCTTCTCTTCTTGAACCAATGAAGATTTGGTTTGTAACAAAAAAGTATTATCTTTAGCTAATATATCCAATCATGATCTCATTACTGCTGAACTCGATAGATAGATAGATATATATTTGACTGCGTTATTTTTACATTTGTAGCAGGTCATTGTTGTCAAATTCAGTATTAATTTACTGTTACTTATACTATACACACGGATTTATAAATATAGTTTTTGAAAAATTTACAGTTAAAATATGTACACCTGAAAGTGAAGACCCTTGGAAATTAAAAATGAGTTGACACTCAGTGGTTGGGAATGAGCATTCTAGTGTCAGCGTCATAGGGTGTAGCGATGTAGTCATCGATCGAATAAAAGCCGTGAGCAAGGAGATGGGATTTTATACATTTTTCAAATTCAATGTAGTTGAGCGATTTCACTACAGTCGTTAGTTTATTATAAAGGTTCACATCAAGCGAATTTTGTTTCGTGATACATAATTTGTGTCTATTTGGTCTTAGTTGCCTGGATGACCTTGTTTCATGATTGTGAACATCTGCATTTGTTCGGTAATTTTCTTTGTTATTAGCTATTTCCAGTAGTGTTTGGTAAATGTAAATACTCGGCACTGGCAAAATCCTATATTTAAGAAAGAGAGGCCGACAATGGTCACGGTATCCGCTTCCATCCAGTATTCTGATGGCCTTTTTCTGTAGCCGGAACACTCTAATCGCGAGGGATGAGTTTCCCCAGAGAAGAGTGCCGTAGTTAAGGTGCGAATGACATAATGAGTAATATGAAGTTGATAGACTGGTAGGGCTTAGTATCTTTTTCAAATGTCTTAATAAAAATAGTTGTAAGGACAATTTTTTACATAATTGATCAACATGTGCATTCTATTTGAGTTTGTCATCCAGGACTATACCTAACAGACTCACTGAAGCTTCAGAAGAAAGCCTATTGTGAGTGGAGATGATAATTTTTTGCGTCTTTGCCTTAGATTTAAGTTCATTTCTAGAGAATCATAGGTTTGCTTTTTCAAGTGCATTAACAGTGAGGTTATTCAGAGTATCTTTGTCTTTATGAGAATTCAGTAGTGTTGTGTCGTCAGCATAGCAGACGCATCCTGTGGGAGACATATAGTGGAAAATGTAATTCTAATAGATGAGAAAAAGTAGCGGCCCTAGCACACTTCCCTGGGGAACTCCATGGGTGATATAACGATATTCTGACGTATTATGGTTGATGATAACTGATTGGGTTCTATTCTGTAAGTAAGATTCAATCAACTTTAGTGGAATACCTCTGATGCCATAGAAATTTAATTTGTCTAGAAGTTTATTGTGTGAGACGCAATCGAAGGCCTTTGAAAGGTCACACAGAGTGACTTCCGTGTGTTCTCCTCTCTCTAAACCCTTGATTACGTCTGCAACAATCCTTCGAACTGCTTGTACTGTAGAGCACTTTGTACGGAATCCGAATTGATTTGAATCCAGGGTATTATGCTTTTCGTAAAAGTTTAGTAAGCGATCCTTTAAAATGATCTCGATTATTTTTCCGAAGATTGGGATTATAGATATTGGCCTGGAGTTGTCAGCCAAATCGGGATCTCCCCTTTTCAGGACTGGTATTACTTTGGTCACTTTTAGATTATCAGGAAACACTCCAGATTGGAAACATTGGTTGATCAATTCAGTCAAGGGTTCCAGAAGTAAATCTGACGTTCCTTTGATAATTTTAGCATTCAGGCAATATACATCAAAACAATGTGAATCTTTTAGTTCATTTATGGCTTCCTTCACTCCTTCATGGCTCACAGGTGATGAAAATAGAGAGTCTCTAGGTTTGGGTAAGTCTTTCAGGAAGTCTGTGTCACAATGATGGGAGCTAGGTAGAGTTTTTATTACTTCTTTAGCAACATTTGTGAAAAAAAATTTGAGTTAATCAGGATTCAGGTTAGATTTTTTTGACTTTCCAACTGTCCCTTTGTTTGTTTTGCGATTTCTGAATGAATGAATCGTAGGATTTCTGTTTGGAAGCTACTAAGGATCTTTTATATTGTAATTTGTAGCAATCATATGCTGCCCTATCGTGAGGGTCGTTTGTTACGTCACAAGTTAACTTTATTGTATATAGTGAGTCTCTCATCGTATGGAGATGTTCATTAAAGTAATTTACAGGGGATTTCATCTTCTTTGTTAATTATTTAAGTGGAAAGTGCTTTTCTACAAGATATGAGTAGTTGTCTACTAAAAATTCTGATAAAGTGTTGCAATCCACTTGAGGAGTATCAAAAATGTTCCAGTCTAGTCTGCCTAGTGAATCATTAAAATTTCGTTAATCAATTTCTTTTATTTTTCTTACAAAGTTGTGTTCAGTGCGTAACTCAACCATTTCCTTGATGAAAATTACTTGCGCCCTATGATGAGATAGACATGGATCAACAACCTTCACTCAGAAGTTTTCCTTATCCATGTTTGTTAGAATATTGTCGATACATGTGGCAGATATCGCGCTCACTGTAGTGTAATCATCAATGGTCAAAACAAGTACAAAAGAATCCACAGTATCGACCCATTCTTTCGAATATTTATTTGATTTTTTTATATCAATATTAAAATCGCCCAGTATTACAATATTTTCGTATTTATGAATAAGCATGTCCATAAGTTGACTGAATTGATCAAAGAATGTGTTCAATTCGCCATATTTACATGATCTAAAGGTGTTAATTATGCAAGTTTTTTTGGATGCAAGTTCAATTCCGCAGAATTCTGAATGGAATTCTTTGCAGTTATGTGTGAGATCTAATGGATTGAATTGAATTTCAGACTTTAAGAAGATGCAGACAACACCGTGCTCATTATCGGTTCTACAGTAGAAATTTGCCAGTGCATAATGATTCATATTTATCATTTTTATTTCATCTTTTTTGAGCCAGTGTTCGCTCAAGCAGATAATATCATAATTATGATATTAACCTAAATCACGAGAAGTTATTTCCACAGGAAGAATCTGGCTTCAGACCGATGCACAGTTGTGAGACATCACTCATTAATGTTACTGATAATATATTTAGAGCTCATGACTCCAAAAAGGTATTGGTGCTCTTAGACTACTCTTAAGCATTTGATACGCTTAATCATGAGCTATTACTTTCTATTTTACATTTCTTGGGTTTGAGTACGAATAGTATAATAATTTTCAGGAGCTATCTCTCTGGTAGATCTCAGAAGGCTAAAATTGGTGGTAATCTCTCGGAGTCCCTCGCGTTGTCCTTTGGGATAGCACAAGGTTCTATAGTGGAGATTTTATTATTCACTATATATACATCAAACCTTTCTGAATGCTTATCCATTTCATCGATATACCTATAGGCAGATGATACGCAAGTATACCATTCATTCCATATAAATGATGTGGCATTAGGTCTCGACCAGATTAATGAAGATATCTCTCAGATTGTCAGAGCTTCCGTACAACACTCACTAAAAATCAATGCTGAAAAAACTACATTACTTGTGTTTGGTAAAAAAAAAAATAATAACAGATATTGCTCCCGTTATTTCTGTAATTGTCGTTCGCAAGGAATCTAGGATTCATTATGGACGGTGATTCGCGGTTTTATCGGCACGTCATTGTAATGTAATAGACATATTTTAAACAGAAAAGCGAGGACTATTCTTTGTGACTCTCTCATCCTCTCCAAGTGAAACTTCCGTGACTCCATATTCGGTCCATGTATCGACTCTACAGACAAACATACAATACAAGTTTTGCCAAATTCTTGTCTTAGATATATTTTCGGAATACCCAGACGACAAAGAATATCACATAAGTTAAAAGAAGTCCGGTTGCTAAACATGGCTTGTCGTCGAAGATTGCACAGCTTATGCTTATATCATAAAATATTGAAGTTTGAAACAGCTCCATATTCACCACACACAAAAATTACATATCGAACAGATATGCACAATATCAATATTCGTCACAAATTTCGCCTTACACCCCCGTTGCATAGAACAGAAATTCTCATCAGATTATTAGCAATTACAATGGACTTCCCAATACCTCAAAAAACCTGCCTCCAACTTCATTCAAATCAAAACTGAGAAAGTTATTATTTGATGAGCTGCATAGAAAATAGGGTGGCATCAGTTTTACTAAAATATTTTTTTTTGCTTATTTTTTTTGTATTGTCCTTTTGTCTCATATGCAACATTCATTCATAATGGATTATTTCAACTAAAATTAATTACCTATGCATGTTACTGTGTGTATATATTCATATGCGTGTATATGGCTCACAATATGTGCCTATATATGCATATGTGTATGTACAATACCTCTCTAATATAATTAGTATAGCTACTCAAAATCATCTCGGAACAGGGAACTTTGTTTTCATCTTTCTTTTTTTTACACTTTTCTTTTCTACTGCTTGAGCACAGCCTCGAGCAGTACTGAGGTTATGTTGGAAAACACACTCAATTGACACCTCGCCTTTTTTCCAGAAAATAAAGACCTTTATTATTATCATATTTCTGATAACTGATATCTAATAATGAAAATTAATTAGTTGATGCCATACTATATCACTACGGTGATGTTACTGCTCATGATTGTATAACTACAATACTAGGTATACCATTCGAAGTTTTGTGAATAGGATGATACAGAAAAAAGTTCGGAATTCGAGACGGTGAGATTGAAATTGATGTTGATTATCGCTCATCCACACTCAACGAATGAAATCAACGAATTTACGTCATTAGATAGGGATACTTTCGAAGAATCGCTATAACATTATTTAAAAACAAATTCCTTCTATAATAAGGAAAAATTTATTATATTACAGGTACACCAATGGGTGATCCAAATAGTCAGTCCTATTTCAATTGAGTTGGTTATGAATTATATGGTAAAAATATGTTAAGGTATTTGATTTGGCTATTCCTGTTTCGGTAAAATATACTTTTCATAAATTTTTCTTGATCTTGCAAAGGTCTTCAACACAGTCAAAATCTTCTCGATGTTCTTGTTTACTATGGAATCAGGGGCATAGTGCTGGAAGTCTTTCGAAGCTATTCAAGCCACAGAACAAGTTCTTAAAATAAGAAATCAATACAGTGATCCGCTATCTGTGAGGACAAGTGTTCCCCAAGAATAGTCCTTGATCCAATTCTATTCATTGTATTTATCAATTCCTTGTTGAATCTATGTCATATGCTGATGAAACCGTACTAGTATTCAGTGGTACTACTGGGACCATGATTCTTCCCAGAAAGGTATCTCAACCGTTGAAAATTGGCTTGACAATAACAAATTATTTTTGAATATCTAAAATACTACATATATTGCCTTCTCACTAACAAACACAAATATACCTTGATTCAGCATCCTTTCCACTATTGATGTATCAAATTATCGAAGCTTCGAACCTATTATCAAAGCTTCCAACTGAAGCATCAATACCGGCGATTTCAATATAAATTATGAAAATAAAGATTCAACCCAAACACCAAACTTGATGAATCTTCTTGTCTCCTACAATATATTTATGCATATGGATACACCAACAAGAATATCGCAGCACTCAGCAACAACAATCGACTATATATGCAGCAACTTCAATAAAGAACAAATAACTCTGTCAATCACCCCCTCTGGCTTATCCGAGCACGGAGCATGTATAGTATGATCAACCTTAAACCAGAGCTTCTGAATCACAGTTGCAGGTATAGTAGAATTTACAAATTCAAATTTTTTTAAAAATTTCACCTCCCATGCTCACAAACAAACTGGGGACATTGTCTGACATCTGATGACTCATTTGATATATTTAACAACAACCTACTGAACGATTTCAACCAGTCATTTCCCAAACGGTAGATTAAAATGAAAAAGTGAACGGTGGCCCTCATAGGGGATCAAAACATCAGCAACAAATCTACGCCCGTTACATTTCATCAGGAAATTCACGGATAACGAATTTTTTCTGAATTACTATAAAAAGTACCGAACTATATTTAGACAACCATTCAAGCTAGCAAAATAAAATTATTACAAAGAAGGCTTGTTATGACAAAGAACAAAACAAAAGAAACTTGGTCAATCATTAATGATCTCATGAAAAAAATATGGAGACTGAGACTAGATGAGCTTAAAGAATACTACTGTGATATCACCGAAAAACTAACCCACATCATAAATCCAATAAACAATGCATTGGACTATTTGGTAGGAATTAAAAGAGACATTTCACTTCGAAAACAAAAACATTACTGAGCTGAAGGTCATGATTGCAGACATAAAGAACAAGAACTCAGCTGGAATAGATGTAATGTCTATAAAAAAATTCGAAAATTTACCAGAAGAGACCCTCCGAACACTGGTTGAGCTCATTAATAGATTGTTCCAAACCAAGGATTTCCATCTTTTCTAAAAACGGAAATAGTGATTCCAATCCACAAAGGGGGAGATATTGATGATCCTACGAATTATAGTCCAATTTGTCTAATACGAACCCTTGCTAAGATCATTGAGAAACTGTCAAAAAAGCATTTTGTCGTTCTTGGAAACACATACTATTCTAACAGAACACCAATACGGATTCCAACAAAAAAAAAACAATGATACTATGTATTCTTTTATGCAAACCACATATAACAACCTGAATTCCAGGGAAGCTACAGCGGCGGTATTCTGTGATCTGTCAAAAACATTGAACTGCGTGAATAGAATACTGCTCAGCAAGCTATGGTTTTAGAGGTTCCAGTCTGAACGGGATTAGATCATACCTAACAAACCGTAATCAGACGGTCAAGACAATGGAAGAGAGATAATCTCATGGGGAGTACCCCAGGGCTCAGTACTTGGACCAGTTCTATTCCTGCTCTTGTGAATGACAATACAAAAACGGCCATAAGTGGAGATATGACACTTTTTGCGGATGACACAACAATACTGTGGCGTAATAAGAATATAGACATAAACTGTCTCTATGAAACAATCTTTGCTGACATCATTAAACTAAAAAACTGGTGCGACTCAAACCTACTGTGTTTTAACATCAAGAAAACAAATATAATAATAAACTACCAGAACTTCAGCTTGGACTCGACACTGTACAAAACACACCTACGTCAAAGTTTTTAGGTTTACAGATAGACAGTATAGTAAAATTTGATGAACATGTCTGAGGTTGTGTGAGAAAGTAAATTCTGGATGCTACGTAATGAGAATCAACTCTAGTTCGATATTCACTATAGAAATGAAAACAATAATGCTGTTCAACTTTCTCGACATTTTATTTTTCAGGAAAGAGAACGATATAATCGATTCATATGAAAAACCATGTTGCTCTTACACATATTTCAACTCGGATACAATTCTAACCTCCATCGGAAGATCAATGTTATCAAACAATCTCAAACAAACATTGGTTACGAATAGTTATCCATTCCGTCTTGGAAATGGTATCTTGAGCCAAATATCACATATAATGAAAGTTATCTTTCCGTACCAACTTCACGTTAGTTTTTCATATAGACTGATAAAATGTTTGAATACCGAGTCGGGAATAGCTCTATACAATACAAAGACACAGAAAATGGATAAAGGAGAACATCAATATAATTTACTGAATACCTTGTATTGTAAATAAAACAATGCTTAAGATGTTAGGCACCGCCATGAGCAATTGTCCATCACCATTCATGGCAAACCTTTTCATGAGTAATTTCCAGAAATGTTATTTCCGGTATGTCGATGATGTGTTTTCCATTTTCGACACAAAAAGTCAAAACCTAGACGTCTTCCCAACCTTCATGAACTCAGTCTTCGAACAACTTAACTTCACGGTAGAAATGGAAGTTGATGGACGATTACGTTTCCTTGAGACTCTGGTCATCAAAAATAAAGAGCGTTTGGGAATCTACAGAAAGCCCACCAACACGAGCAGGTTCAAACACAGCCGATTCAAAACATCGCATTCAACATAAAATGGCTAGGTTTAATTCTCTAATACACAGAGCCGTAAACTTCTCATCGTTTTCAGAATGAAATAAAAAAGATCATGGAAATAGCAATAATCAATGGATATGCACCAGACATTATTGATAATCTCTAGAGAAAGAAGCGTTTCACACGTTTAGTGAATGAAACCACCACTGCGAGAAAAACAAGACAAGCTTTTATTCAAATGCACTCAGAAAGTAGAAAATAATTGCTTTGGACGTGTGACGTAGGTTATTCCGTGAGTTATATATTTAAAAGCTTGCCGCCTAAAGTTTCCAGTTTGAATTCAAAAACGACAAGCTTTTGAATCTATAACTCACGGAATAACCTACGTCACACATCCGAAGCAATTATTCTTTACTTTTCAGTGCATTTGACTGATAGCTTGTCTTTAAACAGTTTTTTATTGATTATTTTATTTTGTGCTTTTTAGTAGGTACTTAAGTACGTCTCAATCTATGCATTTTTGTTAAAGCATAGTTATTATTTTTCCTGTAAGTTCTGAGGTATCTAGTCCTTCAATGAGGAGACTATCTGAAGATTACCACATCCGCCATCTTGCAGTTGCCATCTCCAATTTATGAATTCCAACTAAAATCAATAATGCTTGACTAAATTCATAATCTCCGACCCCAAAAACCCCGACATACCAATTTTGAATCGAATCGGAACATAATCACAAAACTCATTTGCCATCTTGGATTTGTGAAGTTTGATGGGAAATTCATAATCTCCGTCCTCGAAAACCCCCACATACCAATTTTGAATAGAATCGGACCATAAACACAGAGATCATCGGCCATCTTGGAGCCGTTATTTTGATTCTATGAATTTTGGAGAAAAGTTCATAATCTTCGACCCTGGAAACCACCACAAACCAATTTTGAATCGAATCGGACCATAAACCCAAATCTCGTCCGCCATCTTAGGGTCTCATTTTGTTTTCTTCTTTAACAAAAATTCCATGAGCCGCCATTTCAATTTCATGAATTTTTAAAAAACCAAAACCTCCGCCATTTTGGAGCCGCTTCTCGAATTTATAAATTTTGCCAAAAAAATCATAATATCCGACCCTGAAAACCCTTACACACCAATTCTGAATAGAATCGGACCATAATTACAAAACTTGTCCGCCATCTTGAATTTTTGAATCTTGACAAAAACAAAAAATTCACAATATTCTTCCCTGAAAACCCCCACATACCAATTTTGAATCGAATCGGACCATAATCACAAAACTCGTACGCCATCTTGGAGCCGCCATCTCGAATTTATGAAAATTCATAATCTCCGATCCCGAAAACCCCCACATACCTATTTTCAATCAAATTGAACCACAATTACACTCGTCCGCCATTTTGGAGCCGCCATTCTGTTTTTTTCTCTAACAAAAATTTCATAATGCCTTTTCACCGGAGTTATGAACACCTGCCAAATTTCAGCTCAATCGGATATCCGCAATTTCTCTAAAAATGAATTCCAAATTTGAACTGGGAAGAATGACAGAACGAACGAATAACAGAATGAATGACATACGAACGAAGCAAGTTAAATAAAAGTTTGTAAAAATAACTTGCAAACGTTACTTGGAAACCCGAAGGACAAAACTGACAGGCTAGATAGGTCGGGAATTTATAAAATTAACTGTCAAAATTGTGACAAAGTCTATTACGGTCAGACAAAACGTTCAATTTCTAGAAGATTCCACGAACATGTGGCCCATGCCATAGAATATATAGCCACACAGAAGCGAATGTCGGGCTCTCACAGATATCAGAAAATTATAAAGTCACTCCCTCTCTAAGTAGGACACCAATGGGGGGTGTGGTGTTCGTTGTTCTAACTCTGATTTGACTTCAGTACTCCAGTACAGTTTTCTGTCGCTTATATTATGTGAATTAGACAAAAAAAAATAGATATCTATTCTGTGGTTTTGTAATCGGAGTAAAAAAAACAAAAAATAAATGTCAATGAAAACTTCATGTTTGAAGATTGATAAAGTCGATTTGTGTTACTGAATCGTTGGTAGAAATATTATTCTCTATTAACTATATTATTTATCACCAGCATTCCAGGAATTTCGAATTCTCTTTTGCAAACCATTCAAAATGTTCCTTCTGTTCATCCATGTTCCTCATTTCCTCATTCATATGTAATCAAGTTATTCATAAGATTACGTATATTCTATTCTATCAAATATGCCAACAGAAATTTTAAGAAAAAAAGAGCTAAAAAACAGCCAAGAAAAATTGCAATTTGGTTACATATATGATTGTTATCATTTTTATTCTGTGTAGAAGCATATTAAATAAATAAATACATGTTTATGATTTCTTGTTTCATTTGTGTTTTGATAATTACTGCCTGGATGTTTTTGGAAAGTAACAAACACTATGTTTAAATGAAGGTAAATATTGAGTTAGTGCACTCCAATATCCTGAAACTAGCTGTTACAATTTTCTTACGTGTTTTTGCCTCCTGAATACGAATCTGAAAAACGCGCTGTTTCTGAGTTAGAGGCTTTTTTTATTTTGGATCCCACATTTTGATGCACCGTTTTCTCGCCCAAAAATCACAAACACTAAATCACCTATTTCCGGCACACTTTCGTACAAAATATAGCCTTTCTATCGAAAAAACCATCCTTCTTCAATAGGTACACAATAATCTGACCTCTCATCACCAACAAATAAACAAACAAACTAACCCCAATCTGAATCAGGTGTGAGTAAGGATGTAGTGTTGAAGAAGAATGATTTATTCAATAGAAATGGATACTTTGTACGAAATTGTGCCGGAAATGGGTGATTTATTGTTTGTAGTTTATGCTGATAGAAAGAAGGAAGCATTTTGAGTGATTTTTGGGCGAGAAAACGGTGCTTGAGGATGTGGGATCCAAAACCAACAAAGGCCTCCAACTCAGAAACGGTATGAGACCGCCACATTTTTTGGATTCGTGTTCAAGAGTCAAAAACACGTAAGAAAAGTGTAACAGCTAGTTTCAGGGCGTTGCAGTGCACTAACTCAATATTTACCAACCCATTCTAACCTAAATTTATATAATCTCATCTTTCACAGATTCACATAATATATATATATATATATATATATATATATATATATATATATATATATATATATATATATATATATATATATATATATATATATATATATATATAATATATATATATATATATATATATATATATATATATACAAATATGGATCAGCATATTACTTTTCTGAAGGAAGAAAACAATAATTCATAAAAATGAGCAATAAAAAATAATATTCTCAAACGTATGTCCTAACATAGTATATTTATACTAATAAGAAAAGCAATTACTCCAATGATTCCAATTTTCTTATTACCGGAAAAATATTTCACTCTAGAATCCTTATGCAGTTTATAATGATTCCCATTGTGATTATTCTGGAATAAGTTGCAGATGTCATTAAATTGATGGAATTCATAAGTGAATCCCGTTTTTTTAGTGTAGTTGCACTGAGTTTTTTCTATTCACTTTTCTCAGTGTGGCTAGAAGTGGGACTCAAGGTTTTCTAATTTTTGACCCTGGAACATCAGAGAGCCGACACATTCTTTCGCTTCTGTGTGGGTATATATTCTGCCCATGCTACCTACCGAAGGGAGAATAAGTCAAGTTTTGAGAATGATCAAACCGGTTGACGACAGCAGAAAATTAGATTGCCTGGAGAGTATAGTTATTCACAAAAACCATCATAATAATTTACTTAATGACGATAAAGGGCCGATGAAATCCACTTTGTTCCCTTTAATTCCTATAGAACCATCAAGATTTCATTAGCGATTTGAGGAACAGTAATAAGTATAAAATAATCCAATTAGAAACATGTATAACATGTAACAATTCATTCAGTATAGTTTACCTACTGATGATGATAACTTAGTTATCGAAATACTCGTGCAATTTCTGAGTGCTTATAACACAAACAATAACAACACCAATATGATTATACTGAGATTAATAAAAATAATGTAAGCACGCAGTTCATCCCAACCCTTCAATAAAAAGAAAGTTTTTAACAAAAAATAGCATTTCTTGGAATAACTAAATCTGATATAATGTGTTCGCAAAAAAAGTTAACAATATACCTTTTTTGCGAACACATTATATCAGATTTTGGGCCACATCTATCAGTCACCAACTTCCATAGGGAAAGTGCCATGTCCTTTCATTGATACACTATTTCGGAAGGCAGAAAACCGACAAAAAAAAATCGGAATATGTACGTTTGTTGTGAAAATATATCGAATTTATATCAATTTTGTAGTGACATCGAGGAAAATATTTCGAGTGTGTTCCTAAATTGCATGAACGTTAAGTTCCGTGTTCAAACAAAAATACGATTGTCTAACTTTTTCCAACGACTAATTTATCACCAGAACCTGAAATGTATCCAGAAAATATTTTTGGCTCCGTTCATGCCAGAAAGCATTTAGCGAAGAGCCTCCGCTCGTATTTATGTCATTCCGCGATATGCTCTCTGGCCTCAGCTTTTTGCAGCGTCGCATCTCTTTGTTTGTCCTTTTATTTTTTGTTATACGTTCCTTTCCGTTATATAATATCTTGTTCTCTCATAATAATCTTTTTTTAAGTTTTACTTAATGAGGCGAACCTTTGTGTCGAGAAGACGACTCGGCATTTTTCATCGAAGGGGTTTTGATGACTGTGTTTATCATCGTTACGAAATATTTTTCATATCTTGCCATTATCAAACGGGGCTGCTTCCATACTATCTTCAGATCAACTCTAAAAATGATTGTGAAATATAACTGAATAATGGTTGTTCCCAGTAAACATCTATGATCATGGTGAAAAATTATATACTGATAAGCAAAGTACATATTACATACATACATACATACATACAAATTGGTGATATATCTTTTTGTTATTAGGGTAAAATATAATAGGGATATTCTTTGCGGTACACCAAAAATAGTTGTAGAAACCCTGAAGGAAAGAATAACTGAATCAAATAAAAATATCAAAAACTTCCAGAAAAACAATATGACCATTGTCAGCATTGAACAACGATTTTTGTTTTTATGTACATCATAGAGGAAAATCATCAAATAAAAGTGTTGAGGCTACAGAAGCTCTATCAGACGACGCATAATTCGCCCATATAGTAATATTTATTTTTTTCAATATTTCCATAACTGCCGTTTATGATTCGTAGGTTAGCTGTATGTTGTACAATTATTTGAGCAATGTTTTGAATATCCATTATATAAAAATATTGTATCATGCTCTATTACGAAGCTGCATGAAACAGAAGGTTTCTAACTGGAAAAAATATTGGACAGTCAGTCGTCTGAAGAATAAAAAAATATATTTTCCCAAGTTTATATTTGAAAAATACTACGAACAATGCTTATTTCTAAATGTAATGTTTTAACGCGAGACAACTTTTTTCAAATGATTAAAATCCACCTTTTTTTTCACTTATATATCCTATTCACGTAACTAGGTAATGAACATACTGTAAAAGCAAACCTTCAAATAGCCGGTAGGACAGTGCATCTCAAGACTATACGATTCCTTCGATATCAAATTGAAAAAAATTGTAGCCCGCCCAAACTGAATGACTTAAGCAGAAGCTATAACTTCTTATATTCCACAAAGAAAGATAAGCAGTTTGTGAACTTGTAATAGAAAAAACATTCAAGTGAGCCTTACACCTACTATTCAAAATCCTTGGGAAATGTGGTTGTCCATTTCTAAATGAATTAATATACATTTCATTGTCACCCATTCAACAGCCTCACTTTATAATAAAAAGTAATAAATACTATTAGATAGATTTCTAATACAATTCTAAGCATATTTCAAACGTTAAAAAAGTTATGTTGCACAACTTATTTTCCAATACTATTCCACAAATCTTTTTCCAATACTATGGAAGGAAAAATCATACCAAGAAATGAGACCATTCAGACATATCCAACTACCGCCCTATACTCATAATTATTTATTTCCAAAAAGATTTTGAATTTTCATTTGATTATAATATTTACTGGCACTTCAAAAATCAATTTTGTTTTTCCACATACTTGTGCGTTGTGGACTAACCCAAAATTTCACAACTCTTTTAGAATCCTACCTACTGATCGAAAGCAGCACGTCAGTGTTTGTGCTCACGAGTCCTCCATACATCAGGTGTATCCCAATGGTCTGCTATTGGAATGTTATTTCTCATAAACCATATATTTTTTCTTTCCACCAGCAACGTACTGTATGCCGATGATTCGAAAATATACCATGCATGAATAACTTATTCCTGAATGCTCTCAAATGTGACATTATGTTTCTTGTTTATAAGTTGAATCCAATCATTCATGACTACAAGCTATATTCAATCTCCCCGACATGGACACAATTTCAGGAGTGACGTTTGACAAAAAGCATAATTTTGAAAATCATATAGAGCAGATAATCAACGAAACACGTCTGTTCATTTTCAGAATCCCAAGGGTTTAGGAGGGAAAGAAAGGATTAAAAAAAATATTTGACGCTTGCATGGGTAATCTGAGCACCATTGTATCCAAAACATATATCTATACAAAAAATATTCAGCGAAGTATCTCAATTTTGACGTTGATGAAATCTATGAGAATGAGTTATTCCCATTACAAATGGCTCTCGAAATTTTCAGTTTATTTACTGGATTCTCGTAGAAATAGGTGACATGTAATATGTATCTTCAAGTTCATTCACATTTTGAAATACAGCTTTGTTTTGGATAAGATACACTTTTATATTCCGAGACTTATTTTATCGATGTAACTCCCCACTACAATATTACACTAATATAAAATTGGATGCGTCTGTGTACATGATGTGCTCTATATATCACACCCCTGCGAGAATAACATCACTACTAAAAAATCCCCATTTTATAGTACACCGGAAGTGAAGTTCACTTACATTGTGAAATCAAAGTTCAAAAAGTTCTGAAAGGGCAATTGGTGCAACATGTATCAGCTAGGAATTGGGTTACTTACTTATTTTAATTCTTAGAATGATCCCTCAATTAAAAAAATTTCTCGAGATAGCAATCATATCTCTTTCACTCTAGCAATGCACAATGGAGTAGCAGAAACCAATACTGATATTTTAATTTTGTTTCAGATTTGGTGATAGACGATATGAATTTCTCTCAGTATATGTGGTAAGTAACTGACCTCATTACGTAATAGGAGCGTACTCTTCAAAAATCTTGATTAAACCAACTCCAGAGAATAAATATTTTGTACTTATGATAAACAAATGGGTTCACTTGTTCCTTTTTGATAGTAGAAGACTTTTGATCCGATTTTTTTGTGATTTGAATATTTGCTGCTTCTCTCATCAAATTTGGTGAGACGAGGTGATCCTTCCGTCCGGCCTTAGCAATTGGTTGATTCTAAAGAGCATCTCAGCTGAATTCAAGATTCTCTTTGTAATAGTATCGAAAGCTTTCGGAAATATCATCACAAAATCTCTGAAATACCATCATAATCGGAATATTGAATTATTCAGAACCAAATATCAAAATGGACGAGAAGTCAGATTTGTTTCCTCTTGGCACACCTTTGTCCGGTGATGCTCTTTTGTTTATTGAGTTTGTTTTCCCTGAAGTACTCACGTTTTGATGAACTACCTGCACATAAAATTCTTCCTATTGATACAGTGCTTGATGATTTCTCAGTCAACCCACATCCTGAATAAAACGTAATTTGCCGCAGCTCTACCAATTTCCAAAGAGGAATTAGGAGTTATTTCTTCAGTTTCAACTCCATCAGCTATTCCTTCATCTGCATGTAGTGTTACTTAAATTGTTGAGAGCTTACTTTCTTCATCTTTTGCTGATTCAACTGATTGTATGATCAAGAAAGAAAACAAATTATTTCTCCAAATGCTCTTCCGTCGCATCGCTTGGAACTCTTTTAGACAATGCAGAGTATCGATTATGCCTAGAACCATCTATTTGTGTTCAACATGAATACGTGTAGTACGTTAATTGATGAAACAGGAACACTCGAACACACTTTAGATTAACGCAAGACGCCAACAGTTTCACAATATTGGAACGAGCGATGATGGAATGACACTCATTTCCTGGCAACACGAAAAACCTGTATGGATTTCACTTGTGTGCATACGATGGCAGCCTCGTATATTGCTTCAACATCACTGACTTTAGGAGCTACTGATATAATATGAAGTGATACCAATATGGAAAGCTATATTCGTTGGTATCGAAAGATTTGGCGGTTTTTTTCTGAAGCTATTGGATTCACTAGAGGAATTGAGAAGGAGGCACCCTACGAGACCGTTGATCCACGAGTTACTGCATTTTTCATATGAATATTGAGTATTTCCAAAAAAAAAAGGGGGAAAAGCAGCGCTTTTATCCTTTGTATGATTCCCACCCCTCATAAATTGAAAGTTTTTTCCATATCCACACTACAGAAACTC
Source organism: Gonioctena quinquepunctata (assembly GCA_018342105.1). Classification (NCBI taxonomy): domain Eukaryota; kingdom Metazoa; phylum Arthropoda; class Insecta; order Coleoptera; family Chrysomelidae; genus Gonioctena; species Gonioctena quinquepunctata. The sequence goes on along the minus strand of JAFIRS010000230.1, from coordinate 875,320 downwards.
TCCGCATGAGGAAAACAATATCGGTGAACGATCCTTCAATAGTCTATTAGTACACAGAACCCTGGAAATTTTCGGTTTCAACCGCTCGAAAGCAAAGACAGCACCAGTCTCTAGAACAGTGACATACAATGTCTGTCGAATGGCTACAGAGTTATTCGCATGGCCATAAATATACAAGTGATGAAAAATAGATGCATTTCGAGAATGAAAGGTGACCTGATAAATGGAAGTAATGCATGAACTTTGTTTGATTTGTCTCATGTAGTTGTGAATACAAAAATCAACAATATGCTCAAGAATCCCTCAGATACGTACTGGAGGGTCTCCAAGAGAATAACGGAGGAAATTGAACAGTTGAGTGATAATGAGAATGCTAAAAAATCTAAACAAGAGATTAGACAACTCTCAGAATAATTGCTCGGACAATTCAATTTTTCTGGCAGCTTTCCCTTTCTGTTACGAAGAGAATCGAATGGAATAAACTGGTACGTTGCTTAGATCTCTTCACTGGAGTAGAAATCTCAGATGGTGACGAGAGATCAGCCTGCCCGACGCACAAAAATAGAAGGAAATCTGAAAATAATACTTATCCTCTTCAAACGACTTTTACTTCCGGAAAGAAATGCTGGAAAATTTTAAGTCTTCATAAAATGTCCATTGAACATGAATATAACAATGCTGCAGATAATATTGTTGCATTTCTGTACAACTCATATAATTTAGCTAACCACAGCAAAAAAATTCGAAGTAATACTACATGGCTTACAAGAAATGAGTATATCTTCTTTCCCTAAAAACAATTACCTATATATCCTTACAGTTTTATAGGCAAAATATTCAAGATTATGTTTTTTATTTCTATTTTATTTATTTGTTGTTTCATTGTGTATCCCATTGATTAGAAGAGAATGATTAACGTCTATCGTTTTGCAGTTCTCATTATAGAAAGAGTTGTTACTCATTATTCTACGACTACATTATGGAGGAACATACTTCGGTATTTTGGTAATTGAGAGAAATTGGGGACAAAATGATCTCCAGTAAATTTTGAGCAACTTTGGTTAAGTATGTGGTCTGTGGTCCATGTGTGCGTTCGATCTGAATACTGAAAACATACAAAATAATGGTGAAGAAATCTCTCAATTTGGTTTGACGATTTGTTGAATTGTAAGAGAGAAGGGCATTCAAAGTTCAGGTATGAAGTGATTTCCAAATTGAGATATTGCAAAACCCGGTAGAATCACCAAATGATGTTCTGTTCTACTTTTGGATGAGTGAAATACAATATATATATATATATATATATATATATATATATATATATATGAAACGATAACGGTTATTTGAAAATAAAAATACCTCAGGCTACTACGATCACTACTACAAGCAATGACATCCCAATATTTGTAATCTAAATACTACTCTGATTCGATTTAAATAGTGAAAGTTGTTTGAAACAAAAAATCGGCACTACTATACGAACCATTCTGCGCCACTTTTGACACCCTTGTATGTAGGTATATGATTGGAATTCAGAGCTGATATCACTAGATAAAGCATAGAGTATCACAAAGAATCCCAAATTACATGCATGTATCTTCGATAGATTTCGAAATCTATTTGGACACAAGAGTTTGTTCTGTTCTGAGGTACACTGCATTGGCAACTCCAAAATTCGCCACTTGGGATTCAAATTATTATTATAAGTGATGTTGTAGGTAGGTAAGTTGTAGGTACTTAATGAATGATGTTGATTTTTAAATAAACGCATTAATTTCAAAAGTTCCTACCGAGATAATTTGTTTTTCATCTTTTTTCATAAGACCCTGATAATAATAAATAAAGAACAAATGAATAGGTAATTTAATTGATTTGTGAACGAGAGTAATAATCTTCACCTACCTAAGGAAAGGTCCCCTTCCCCCCTCTTATTTTTGGAACGATTATACATAAACATGTGAAATTTGGAAACTGAATATAAAAGGTTGTAAACTTCCCTACTAGTGATGATAGATGATGAAATCGTCAAAGATGACGTCACAAGGCCATTGTGACCAATAATTTTAGAAGGAACCTTCGGCAAGCGACACCTCTTTTAAAAGGTATCGAAAAAACCTATTCAATGATACTAATTTTGTTTGTGATTACGGCAGTTTTAATGGCTCTTTAGTAAACATTAAAATTTAAATTCCATTGGTATGATATTCATTACAGATTAAAGAAACACTTCCTGAGAGTGAAATATCCTATTTTTCAACTCTTCTCGTACTTTTGAAAATGTGTCTGCGGAAACAGCCTCACATTCTGCAACAATACGTTGTTTTAAAACGTCAATATTGTCAGGTTCAGTGACGCAAACCTTCGATTTAAGGTTCCCCCACAGAAAAAAATCCAAAGGTGTGAGGTCCGGTGATCGAGCTGGCCATTCCGTTGAACCTCGTCGTCCAATCCATCTACCACGATACTCCTCATCCAAATACCGTCTTACTGCACCGTAATAGTGTGGAGGAGCACCATCCTGTTGGAAAACAATTTGTTTTAGTAACGAAGGTACTTTCTATCTAAATGGAAATGTAAATACACAGAATGTGAGGTATCGGAGTGACGCAAATCCTCACTTGTTTCGTGAAACACATACCCAATTTCCCCAGAAGCTGAATGTTTGGGCAGGTATCCTGGAAAACCACATCGTTGGGCCTTTTTTTTAAATACTAATTCAACTGGTGAGGTTTATCTGGAGCTGTTGCAAAACGCAATAGAACCGTTAATCCTTGAAATTTTAGAAGATAATCCAGATGAATTCGGCAATTTGGAAATAACATTCCAACAGGATGGTGCTCCTCCATACTATTACGGTGCAGTAAGACGATATTTGGATGAGGAGTATCGTGGTAGATGGATTGGACGACGAGGTTCAACGGAATAGCCAGCTCGATCACCGGACGTCACACCTTTGGATTTTTTTCTGTGGGGGTACCTTGAATCGAAGGTTTACGCCACTGAACCTGACAATATTGACGTTTTAAAACAAGGTATTGTTGCAGAATGTGAGGCTGTTTCCGCAGACACATTTGCAAAAGTACGAGAAGAGTTTAAAAAAGGATATTTACTGTCGGAAGTAAATGGAGTCACTTCGAGCAATTTCTCGTAGTAGATACCGATTCTTGAATCTGTAATTAATATCATACTGAATGGAATTTAAATTTTATTGTTTACCAATGAGCCATTAAAACTGTCATAAACACAAACAAAATTAGTATCATTGGATAGGTTTTTTCGATATCTTCTAAAAGAGGTGTCGCTTGGCGTAGGGCTCCATGTAAAATTATTGGTCACAATGTCCTTGTGACGTCATCTTTGACGATTTCGTCATCTATCATCACTAGTAGGGAATTTTACAACCTTTAATATTCAGTTTCCAAATTTTACTTGTTTATGTATAATCGTTCCAAAAATAAGAGGGGGGGAGGGGGCTTTTGAGAAGCACTGTATAGGTACACCATGTTGCGGACACAAAATCTATCATTATCTGTTTTTCAATGTTATTTTGAAGCAATGGAAAGCAGTATTTCTGACTTAAGGTTTTTATTTTGGAAGCTCTTTCACCAAATAAGTGGTTATTTCATCAAACCAGTATTTTCACGCTGCCGCTTGGTGATAGAAATGAAACCGATCCCGGAAACTCATATACTTAATACATTTTAAAGAAAGAAATTAGGCATCAATTGCTGGTAACCATCGATAACCAGATTACGCTTTCAATATTGGAGAGAATTATGAAGATTATGAAGAACATTGCGTGAAGCCCCTTCGAAATTCAACACTCGATTTAACCCCAGTGACTTGATATTCCAGAAGGGAAGAAATGCTAGTAGATCTTAAAGGCCAAATTCACGGTTAAATTTCCAAAGCAAATCTAGGAAAAAAAAAAAATGCGATGAAATCCTCTAGCACGAATGATATTTGATGAGAATATTTTCCGAATCACATGAATAAAACTACCAGAATTCATGTTATATTCGAATTTTCAACGTGGAAAGTTACAACAATTCTTCTCGATACAAAATCGAAGGAATCGTTTTACAGGTTCACTCATTCATACTGATTATTCTCTGCTCTTGAACTCACTCAAAAACTTGAAATATGTATAGTTTTTTCACAATGAAATGAAATAATTTTGTATTTGGAACTGATTTTGCCAAAAAAAAGATCCACTGCTGGGAATCAAATCCAAGCATTTCGCGTGACAATCTGAAAAAAAGCATTGTTTAAAACTGGTTCTCTTGGTTTTTCCAAATATTGAAGAAAAAATCAAAACTAATTAGGGGAATAGTCGTTAGAAAAGTAGCATTGAAATATCAAAAATGATTCTGAATTCCATTCTGACTTTGAATGAATGTGAAAATAACATGTGAATGGGGAAATAATAATAGTCTTGCCAAATACCTCGGAAATTTTTAGACTTCATCACTAAAGTTCTTTTAAAGCAAATTCCACTCGCAAAATTTCAAGAAGATCTTTCGTGTTGATAATAAAAACTGTCATAGGTATAATTTTACATAAAACAAAGTAACATAAAATAGTGGAATATAATGAACTTGGACAACTACACGACCTGATGTGCAACATATTGCTTCCAAAAAAATAGTAAGACATGTTGCACACAAATAGTCATTTGTACGTCTACAAATCACCACAGTACAAATATCTGATGGATCTTCATTGGAAAATGAAAGATAAATAGGGTAAACCATTAAATGAATAATAATTCATTCAGTAATGTTGATGGTAGTAGTAGGTGCACTACGACAGATGCACTACCACCAGATTTGATCTAGTATGTCCCTCCTCCTCCTGTCATAGCATCTTCTCAAGACCCAATTCACTGAGAACTTGATGATTCTCAAGGGATCTAATTGTAGTGTTTCTCCCACAGCCACCTGTTATACCTATGAACAGCACCAGAATGTGGGGGAGTGTTGCTTTTTTTTGGCAGGGAGGATGCTCATGCTCGCTCAGGTACTCGTTCTGCCTTTTTCTGGCAGTGTGATACTCTAGAGTTGAAACTCTTGTCCACCCAACAAACCTCCTTTTCTACCTCATTCAACTCATTACTGCTTTTCGCTCATCATCAAGTTAGTGAGTTGTCTGTCGTATGCTATCCAGGCCAATTATCTTTTCCACTCCTTGAGCAGTCGTTCGTCCCATCTCATAGCCTGTTGCCTTTTTCCTATTCCTTTTTGTTTCAATATAGAGGTAGTGAAAAAAGGATTGCGTTCAATTTCCTGATGTCTGCCATCATAGTTTGTGCGAAGTTATTTTCCATAAGAATTATATCTATGCTCAGGTACAGTTGTTCCCTTTCTTGTACCCACCTCTCACATTCGAATATAGTATGATGTATAGATGTGGTACAACCATCGCTGGGCCATCTGATGGACCATTTGATGGGCCATCGTGTATAAAGACCTTCCAATACAAGCTGGCGGATATCGAGAGGGCTGAAGCTGTTAACCCAACCATCAAACTCAACGGCCGATAAAAATACGAACCCCAACAACATCGTGTGCAGTCAAAATGGCGATAGCTTCGGAATCTGAAATAATTCCAAACTTCTAAAGAAAGATGTGGAGTGTTTCCATTGCGAGTGCACGTTATTGATATCACGCATAAATAACCTGGAATATATCTCCAACCTCCAAAGAGTGGTGATCATTTCCTACGAAGAGAAACCAAGGAAAATGCAACCCGCATGCACGTCGAGCACCTTTGCCAGCTGGATATTCATCCACCTCTACCGCAAGTAGAACTCAAACAACCAACTACACTTCGACAACCATTAAAAATGGCAACAGTGTTGGTAGTTCATTTCCATCAGCGGTCAGTGATCAAAATTTAACGCCAGCTGTTACAGCTTCCACCTCTACAGGAAAACAAAACAATCGAAATTAAAACAAGCAAAGAATAACTAGCCAGGAAGTAGGTGCCGTAATCGTTGGATTACAGTCACGGAATATATTAAATAATGTCCAAGAACTCGCGGGGGGAAACACACAGCTGCATAATAAGGACAGCGTAAAGACCGCCAAAAAGAGGAAGCGTAGACGCTTTGTTGTCGGAAAAAATTAAAATGTTACCGAAGTCCAAGGAGTACCAGCTTATGTATCTCTACACGTTACACGGTTGAGGCCTTCGACAGAACTCGAAGATCTCAGAAGAGTGCTACTAAAACACTTTCCGGAAATCACCTGTGAGAGCCACACATCCAAACAACAAACATTATACGCATCAATGAAAGTCACAATCAAACAGGAACACTTCCGTGAAGCATGGCGCAGGGAGATTTGGCCCAAGGGAGTTCTAGTCTCGCGTTTTTCATCGAAAAGGTGGAACCTGTCACAGACACAGGAGACAGTTCCGCAGGACATTGTAACACACCAAAACTAGAACTTCCTGCAAAGACCACCTTCTGTGAACAAAAACTGCAACCTTTTATGAAAATATACTTTTGGAAGAGTATGACATGATTGGATTAACAGAAACCTGGCTATGTGAAGGTATCCATACTTCAGGCTATTTGATGAGAGATACACTGTTGTGCGAAGAGACAGAAATACTGCAGCTACCAGTGGAGGGGTCATTGTAGCGTTCAACAAAAAAATATCATATGAAATAGTAGACACCAAAGATATTGAATGTATTATACTAAAGTCAAGATATATGAAAAATATTTATTATGTGTCTGTGCTTAATTTTCAACCAAATTCTAAGTACCTTATTCATTTTAACCTATTTGAAAGTATTTTAAATGATCAGAACTATCTATTGATTTCAGGAGATTTTAATTTACCAACTTGCTTGAACAGTGGTAATGATAGGAGTATACTATTGCATGAGTTCCTTAATTTCAACAATCTAATCCAATATAATGACATTAAAAATTCTAGGGACAGGTGCCTGGATCTACTCATATCCAATTATAATTTAATAGATATACATAGGGCCGGAAACACGCTAGTAGCTGAGGACCCTTACCATCCAGCAATTGAATTTCATATACCTCTGAAACCAAAGACACATTGAAGGAACAGTATTCATACGACTACTGAAAAAGTAGCTTCACCTCATTATATTAGTTAATGAAAAATTACAATTGGTCTGATTTTATGAATATGGGAATGTCGACGACTTCCTCGATTTGTTTTATAAAATAATTCACATTATTCTAGACCAAGCCATACCGAAGTATGTAGTGGAAGGAACTGTAAACAAATCCAAATGTCCATTCTGGTACTCTCCTGACTTGGTGCGTAAAATAAGAAATAATAATCATTTAAACAAATTAATATAAAAAAATAGAGATGACTCTATGCAAAAAAACTTATACAGTGCACTAAGGCAAGATACAAAGCATCAAATTAATAATGAATACAGATTGCACAAACAAAATATTGAAGCAAACATAAATCGAGATCCGAACTCTTTCTGGGTATTCATACGCTCCAAATCCAGATCAAGTGGAGTGCCCGAGGAAATGCAGTTGGGTGACGCAGCCTACAACACTCCTGGGGATATCGCAAATGCGTTTGCCCAATTCTTTCATTCTGTCTATCAGGTCTCAGAAAATCATAGCAGTTTCGAGGCAGCCTCGGATGCATCTTTCTTCAACCTACTGTTAGTAACCAAGTTTGATGTTCTAGCAAGCATGAAAAACGAAAACCTGAAAAGTTAACAGGGACGAACAATATACCTGCCTATATTTACAAAGGTCTAGCCGAGTTTCTAGTTGAGCCTTCAGTGCATATCTTCAATGTATCAATATCAAGCATGCATTTTCCTAACGCACTGAAAACAGCTCTGGTTACACTTATTTATGAAAAAAACAGCAACGTAATTGAAATTAACAACTATAGAGCAATAAGCATAATTAACGTAATGGCACTTAACAAGCGCTATGAAACCGAATATCTCTAGATTTCAGCACGTCTTTGTCACTGATAAATCTACAGTCTCAAACCTTTGCGTATTGTCAGAATATGCCTCTGGAGCAATAAAAATAAAAAACAACTGGATGTCATCTATACAGACTGTGAGAAAGCCTTTGACAAGGTTGACCACCGGCTGCTCCTAGGTCGACTGGTTGCTATGGGAATATCACACTCCACATTTCTGTTTTGGAAATCATGTCTGTTGAACAGGGCCCTCAGGGTGAAGATGGGCAAACATACTTCAAACAAGTATACACCTACCTCAGGTGTATTGCAAGGAAGTACCTTAGGTCCACTTTTATTAACATTGTGAATTAACTCCTTTCTCGATTGCCTTTCTGAATCTATGGGACTGCTCTTTGCTGATAATTTTGAACTCTTCAGAACAATATTTTTTTCCCAAGACTGCCTTTTACTACAGACAGATATAAAAAATATTAGTCGTTGGTTAAAAGATAATAAAATGTCAATAAACATAAAATAATGCTCTGTTGTGACCTTTACACGGAAAACTGAATCATTGAAAATACCTATAACAATGACGGAGTCGAGTGGGAATGAAAGGAGTAAAATTCAAGATCTGGGAGTTATCTTTCAGAGCGATTTGAAGTAAAATTCGCACTACACTAAGACGGTCAATTAGGCATTCAAATCTTCAGGTTTCATCATTAGAAATAGCAAGTCCTTTGAACTGGGAACAATTATCAAGCTCTATCATGCTTTAGTGAGACCACATCTGGAATTAACAGCACAAATCTGGATGCCTCCAGCCCAAACTCATATAGACCGCATTGAGAAAGTACAAAAGTGGTTCCTAAGATACCTCTATCTCAGAAAAAATAACACATATCCATATATGGTATCATATAGATGCTTCGATTACAAGAGTTTGTTGAATAGAAGAAATAAACAGGCGGTGTTATTTGTAGAACATCTTTTTAATTGTACAAAATACAAAGACTGTGACCTAATCAAGTATATATACTTAAACGTCCCTAAAATTGATTTGGGAATTTCAAATTATGATGTTATCAAAACAGATCTAGGCAGTATATCAGCAATGAACAAAATGTTATTGATATGCAATCAAACAGTCAAGCAAGCACACATAGATTTATTCACACAAACTTGAAAGAACTACAAAAAATCTGACTTGTGTGCTTTACTTAGCTTAGTTTGGGTATATTCTGTATAGTTTTTCGTTATTTTATGTTTTGGTATATTAGTTATTTGTTATTTTTGTTTTGCTATATTTTATTTCTTCCCCCACTGCCATTACTTGTGATTGCCAATTGGTGTTTGTAATATAAATAAATGAGCATTCATGTTTGCGCAAAATTACGAAATTTCCTCAAGAACTATATTCGAAAGATTATTCAATAAAATTCAGTCTATTTGAAACCCTCATAGAAGAACCATTTTCAATGCAAATAGTAAAAACGCCTAAACTTTTCCAAACGGAACCATTTTCTCCATTTTCTTATTCATGACATATACAAGAAATCATTCCTGTTTCACAAACAAATCTCATCTTCCATGTCTGACGACTATGTCATAGACAAAACCCACTTAATTTCCACTCTCCCCTTCAAACAACGACAACGTCTCTAAATACCTCATTAAGGCCTCTTGACTAGTTCAAGATGTTCATAAGCAGACGCAGTTACTCTCGAAAAGTGGAGTCTATTTTCCCATTTTCCATTAACCCTTAGACTCTATTGCGATAGGAGAAGGTAGTTGAAAACCGTCGCAGTGCTTGCATTATGCAGTCAGGATAAATACATATACAAATGGGTGTAGAGATAGAACGCAAATTGTTCTTGGACGATGTGGAATTATATTACGATTCGTTTGTGCATGCAACTGTATATTTTCCTTAAATCAAGAGCTAGAAATAAAGTTAATTAGAGAAGCATATTCATAACAAAATTCGAGAATAATTATGCAGTTAATTGCGGTATGTTGTGGTGATATAGCCTCCATTTACTATAAATGAATTCGAAGCGCCCACTTTCAAGCCTCAACTTGGTTCTGCTACATGGAGAATATTCTGCCTCTTTATGAATGGCATTAATTCAAATATTAATAATTCAAAATTCCCACTATTTGCCAACGATCTGAAAGTTTTTTAGGTCATAGAGAGTGCCCATGATGCCAATCTTCTTCAGAGTGATATACATTGTATTTCCGATTGGTGTGAAGCAAACTGCCTTCATCTCAATACGAAGGAATGCTACTCAATGGTATTAAGTAGATCTTGTTCACCTGTTAATTTTGATTACTTTTTAAATAACGAGATTTTGGAATGTGAACCAGAGTGTAAGGATTTGGGTATATTGTTAGATAGCTTTGTTTCAACAACCATGTTAACTCGGTATCTATAAAAGCTTTGAAAATGCTTGGCTTCATTGTGAGATCGTCAACTAACCTTTCCGCTTTCATCACAAAAATTTTATATTGCTCCTTAGTACGATCTATCATAGAGTATAACACCATAATCTGGAGTCCCTACTACATTAAATATACAAGTAGAAAATGTGCAAAATAAATTCCTAAGGACCATGGCTTGCAAACTAGGCCTAGTTGTAGGCAAATATAATAACAGGGAAGTGATGAATATATTATCTTTATCAAGTCTGGATGATAGACGAATAATTACATCATTAGTTTATCTTTACAAAATTATTTCTGGTATTAATGATTGTCCAGAAATTATCTCCATCATATCTTTCAACGTTCCACATAGGTCCACTGGACACATAAAATCATTCGTTACACCATATCATTCAACTTACTATGGCTACAACTCTCCCATATCGAAAATGTTAAAACTGGGAAATAACTATTGTGATAAAATTGATTTCTTGTGTGATACTTCAAATATTTTCAAAAATCAAGTCTCTCGCTCATTGCTTATTTGAATGTATTTCATTAGTTCATATTGTTAATTGTTAATTATGTTTATTGTCACCATTGTCCTATATATTGCATATATCTAGATCAAAAATTATATTTATTTAAATTAAATTATAATATTATAAGTAGTATAATTGTAGTAGTATAGAATAATATTTAATTGTTATAAAATTATTGTAAACAAACTTAGGGTTCACCCGTATATAGATAAATAAATGAATAAATAAAGAGAAAATGAATCATATAAATTTTATTTCAATCAAACCAATGCTTGTCCAATAGGACAAAATTAACCCCTCATGTCTAAGTTGACAGTAGTTTGTTTGATTTCAGATCGACTATTTGTTCAGTTTAGAGTGAAAGTTTGCATGCCCAAGGCCATATTTATTTGGTCCATTTCTATCGATTAATTTCATTCAATGATTTTATCGCATTAAATGAATCTGATTGATTCATTTCAACCCAGAATATGTATTATATTAACCAATAATATGTGTCAATTGAAATGAGTGAATATTTGTGTAATCGTTATAATAATTAAGTACTTGAACTCACACAATCAGAAACAGGTATCAATAATTTTTTATTATTTGTTTTATGGAAAAAAGTTATGACTGATAAAAAGCTCTGCATGGCTATAAATCCAGAATGAAATAATCAGATATCAATTTGTTGCTTTTGTAAATGAGGTTTGTTGAAAATGTAAATTTTGCTCAAGGGTACAGTACCTTTATTTTTTACAATATCGATGATCTTTATCGAAAAAAGTTGATCCTAATTGAAAACTACGGTCAGATATCCAATATCATCTACTCACCATGAAGAAACGATCTTTAATAATTTTTTGGTAATAAAAATAAGTTCAAAAACTAAAACCCGACTACTGAAAAATCACGCTTTAAAATTTATAAAACAAGAAAATATTATCAGCTGAAATTGTTATGTACAAACTATTCAATATTTATCGTCTATTAAATAAACAACTCACTCGTAATATATTTCAATGTATTCAATACATATTCATAGTGATGTTCAGATAGCCGTGGTCATTTTTATTTCTTACTTTTTAGAGCGTTATTTTTCAGTAGTTGGGTTTGAACTCACTTTTTATTTAAAATATTCTGGTGTTTTAATTTCGATATAAAGTGTTTGCAGAGCTGCTTTAAATTTTCTTTTGTTTAGGTTTTATTGTTTTACATGTACCTAGGTAATAATTTGCTTCGCCGTAGAAAGGTGAAAATAAATTTAATTTTGCAAATCAAAACATTTATTGTATTGATGAACATGGTGATCTTTCGGTTCATTGGTGAGTTATCTAATAATTTGCTATTGTATTAGAATAATTATTTTACAAATGAAAAGTTGAACAGAAGATGACAAGTTAACTGAAAAGTAACATTTATAAATCCTAACTAGCGTTTTGATGTTCGCTATGAAAAAATTAAAAAATTATTCACAGAATACCACACGAGAGTTCAATAAAGTAGAAAATAATTCTCCAGATTTCTTTCTCAAACGTGTTGCTATTTGGCAATAGCCACTCGAGCCCGTCGGGCTGTCGTGTCTATTGCCTGTCGACTTATTCTCACTCTTTTGTGATATTTCAACTGAAAACAAAACTAAAAAGATTTGTATTTCATTTATAGTGTAGAACCCAATTAGGCATTAAAATTGGAGCACAAAACAGTTACATACGTTAATAATATATGACTTGAAGGATAACTTTATCTTGTAGACCTACAAAAAGATGATTTTCGAGTTCATAAAATACCAAAAATATTACACTGATTATTATTTTCACACAAAAAATAAAATGCACAAACTCAATGTCGAGAAGAAATTCCATGCTCGCATTTTGTTGGTAGGTCTAGCTATGGAACAAATACATAAATATTTTGAAGAGAACGATGACTCCCAGTTTTCATGCAAGAGTTGAAGAATATAGTTCCAACAGAACACATTCCCGTCGATGAAATGATTGAAACACAATTGATATACTACTATGAAGATAATGGTGTTCTTGAGCATATAACACATTGGCCACAGCGTTGATGCTTTTTATTTTGAATACTCATTTTATTTTAACAAGGCAAGGTACTTCCAGCGTTACAATCTAACCGTGATGATTAAATTTGACAGACCTATATTTTGCGGTTCAAATATCTAAGGTAAAATATACAGTCATTGGCCACTTAAGAGCAAGCTCATAGTTTATTCTAATCAGGTAAGTATATACGTTATGAATAACACTATTCCTGAAGAACTATGAAAATGAATATTACTAAGAAACAAGTATGTCGAACAGTGCTCATGTTACATTTGAAAATAGAAATTTGTATGAATTTCACAGTCATTGGCCGTTTCATTGGAGCTATTGGCCATTAGAATATCAGTGATTGGCATGCCCATATTGAACGAGATTTCAGGTCTTGGAATCATTATCATTTTATCATTTGAAATAATTTCATATATTATTTCGTTTGGCAGAGCAGGTTTTGCAATAATAAAATTCTGGTCGGGATGTATCAGTGGATGGTGTCAGTTTTGTAATGTACCTATTATGGTAGGTTCTCTCGCAGCCATGGCATTTGATTACTTCCATCAACATGATTATGTTTCTGGTACAAATGAAGCAGATTCTGCCAGCAACACTTTGGTTATTGGAGAAAGACAATTTCTCCTGTCTTGAAGATCATTGCTTTCGTCGTCACCGAAGACTTTTCGAACGTGTTTTTCTTCCGGGGATTTGCATCCAAGAATTCTTTCACAGAAACCTGAATATCATATTTTCTGGCAGAAAAGCCTTTTTTGTGACTACTAGGGACCCATTCTTCCGAAATATTTTCTTCATTCTGAGTGAGAATGGGATTCAGCCCTAAGTTGATTCCGCTATGAAACTTTTCCTTCTCCTGAATTGTAATGTTGTAACACCCTTTATTTTTGAACCCCAGATTTGAATTATATGATTCAAACTTAAGAAGGTGAAATCACTTTGCCGATAGGCTGCTCAGATGGATACGGTTAGGCCGTGAGTAAAGTTCAATTAATGACTTTTCCTAGTTTATCAAATTGGGCCACTAAAAAAAATTATACAATAATTAACTTGACTAGTTAAAGAGGAGCCAGGCTTGCCAAAGACAAAAGCCAAAGATAAATTAAATTAAATAAATGTCACCTAGCTTGTATGGGAAGGCAAATGAGTATGCAAAAAATCAACTTAATAAATTTATTCCAGACTGAATGGTAAAAATGACTGGATAGGAAAGATAAAAAAAAACAAACGTTAACAGTGTTACTTGAAGAGAATAAAAATTCTGTGAAAAAATTGAAAAAATACATGTGGATCAAAAATATTTTTGACTCTGATCAAATCTGAACATTTACAAAGTCACGATTCCTCTAGCTGTTGGTGATACGGATATACCTGCGGAGGTCACCAAGGGAGGGAGATGAAGAAGGCTGGTTTCTACGAAGCTGGTCTCAGCGGTACGACGATGAAATTGGTCTCAGCGGTACGACGACGAATCTGGTCGTTGGTTCTCTATTTGGTTTTAGACCCCCTTATTGGCGCGAATTTGTTTGATCTTCACGGACCAGTGCTGAATTGGATGTGCTGTATGACCTCCTAGGGTACCAGTCCTTCTGTCTCCGTAGGTGGTTCCACTCCGTGGTATATATCATGCGAAGAAGATGATAGGAATCAAAATTTGTACAGAAAGGGAAGAACGAAGGATATCCTTTGAACCTCAAATTTTATGATTCAAATTTCAATCTAGAAACAAAAGATAGATGCAAATGATAGCATACAAAAAAAATCTCAGTCTATATAGAAGACTGGAAGATTACAATGAAAAAACAAAGATAATAGCAATCAAGTCTGCTATTCTGGATTTAAATTTCCAAGTTAATTTTAATAATTTAAAAAATATTAACAATGAGAGAAATTCAAAACCAAACAAAACAAACCTCACCCAAACGTTATGTTCAAATTCAGTTGAATTTTGAAACAAAGTAAGCTTTGATAAGGTGATTATATTCACTTGAAGAGTTCAAAAAAGTGGATAAAGTAAAGGTATTTCAAAAGAAATATAAAAATTTCGTTGAAACTTTACCAGAGAAAAAATATAGTATTCAAAAGCAAAATACTCCAAAATTGCCAGAGGAAATATCTAATATGTTTAAAGAAAAAAATTCTCGAAAGGTTGCCAGAGAAAAAATATAGTATTCTAAAGCAATATACTTAAATGTTGCTAGTGCAAAAATATACTATTTCAAAGCAAGAACCATATGAAAATATAGCGTTATGAACCAAAATACTCCAGTAAGCTACAAAAAAAATTAGGGTTCATGAACCAAGATATTAGTCAGAGCAGAAGTATACTCTTCAGTTAAGATAAGAAGAGAGAGACACACGTCTTTCAGTGAGCACAACTCTCTTAGATAAAGTTAAATAATTCTTTTTATCGAAGAATTTTCAGAGATAAACCGAAGAGGGAGACCTCACGTCTTTCAGTGGGCACAACTCTCTTAGATAAAGATAATTTTGAAATAGGGCGGCAATTCCCTTTTCAAATCGATAAGCCAAGAAATTATAAAAAAAATTTAATGAATTTCCCTGCTCTTGGCGACAAGGTAGTAACTGAAATGAATTGATTCCACAACGATCAAAAATCGAATAACCCTCACTGTGAATTGAATGAAGTGAATCGATATAAGGAACTTATTAAACGTGAATCAAATTTTATGCTTGAGGCATATATTAAATCGAGTGTTCTGAGACCAGTTAAGCTAGAGGTACAATCCTCTCCAGAAGCAATTTTTTCTCAAGAGAAAAGAAAATTAATCTCATGAACATGTAGTTATGAAAATAAAAAAATTGCTTACCAGAGAGCTGTCCTATAAGGTACTGCCGAACTGTCCCAGAAAAGTCGAATACACCCTTCAATCGGAATCCTTGGAATAATCCACTGGTCGTGTGAGGTAAGTGAGCGCTAGTTCACTCGAAATTACCAATTATCGGTACCTAAAAATGAAAAAGCGTAGAACTGATTTCCAAAAAAAAATTAGTCCCCAATGCTCGGAACAGATGTTACATCAGCCACAACATTTGCTATAAATGCTCTGCCAAAATGGCCGAAATATATTTTTTTTGTTTTTTTCTTTATTTGAATCGAAAACACAAATCAACTTCGATAGAAATTAGTCAAAGTAAGATATAAAATAATATGTAGATTATTTAATCGTAAATTCACTGACAATTCCAAAAGTGACGAAAATCGACAGTTTAGAATATATACTTGACCTTAAAAAATTACCATGTAGTTACCATCCAAGAATTCGAATATTACAAGCATAAAAAAAGCGTATAATGTTAATCAACTACAACATTAATTGCAAAATAAGGAAAATAATTTTACTTCACCAAACTCAACAATGATAATCATTCAACTCAATGATCGTACCTACATACCAGAATCAATTCACTCAGCGCACCTTTCTATCTCGAGGTTCAATTCAAGAAAGGGGCCGATCATCCTTTCGGTTCAACGAAATCATAGTTCACCTGTTTTTTCATTCTCGGTTTTTTCTCTATTTAAAAACACTTGGAAAAACCAAGCGCTCACTCGCCATGACAACAAACTTGATCGACATGAAAATGAAATGTCCTGGTCACGTATTCGAAGCCGATAATGAAGGGCGCATTTTACGACCTAAACAGTGACTACTGACCCTTACCACCGTAAAGATAACCGGAAACATTATGAGAAATTGGTTATGTATAAGGAAGTAACGAAAAATTCGTTACCATGTTTGACGAAGCACACCAAATAATTTGGAAGCTTGTCTCCAAGACCTACCATTTTTTGAGACTGCTAAGGCTGATGTTATACTTTCTTCTGTGAACTTCTTCTGATATATTTCTCCTTCTTGTACTTTTGGCATCTAGGTACAAGAAAAAAAACTGTTGTTATTTTGTATGACCAATTTGATTGATCATTTGGCCTACTAGTGATTGGCATTTGGCCAACCAGTGATTGGCATATGGTCAATACTATATAGGATAATATTTTCAAAAGAATTGATCCGATTCATTCTATAAGGTTCCTTAATGTTTCCAAATGAACGTTAAAATGCATAATAGTTGAAGTTTTCGTGATCCAATCGAAAAGCAGTGATTGGCATATACTATTACATGAAGTTTCAACATAAAAAAACATTTTTCCGCCTTGAAATAATTTGCTTCGAATTGATTTGTTGAAAATATAAACAGGATGTTCATAAACTCAGATGTGGAATCATCTGCGACTGAAAGATTCACAGAAAAATATTTCTATCAATATTCAATTGAGAATGTTTTCCTTTGCTTCGAATGTTATTCCAACTAATATGTCATGAAACAATGTGAAAATCTACTTACGTTGGGAATTATTTTCACAACTACAGTTCTCAAAATATATGACTAGAAACTGAAAAACAGCGAGCAAGAAAATCATTCACAACAACGTAGTTCTTTGATGTTATGTGATATGACTTGGAAAACTAGGAAATGGATCCAGCTAATACATATTAGTGGAATCAAATTCCACAACTTTTGAATCAGATTATTATAAATTGTCAAAAACTGACACTTTGCCAATCACTACCTGGTGGCCGATGACTATAAACTTTACTCTGTGTGTGTGTGGTCACATTATGCGTCTGAAAATGCATCTTTCTATGACAAAATTCAAACACAATTTAGAAGTTGTTTATTATTCAAAATCATTATCGAAAAACATGAGAACTGGAACCTTCAGTTTTCAGTTGAAATTCAGCATGTTTATTACATATATTATGCGGGAATGTCATTTTTTGCTGAAAGATATATATTACATTGATGAGTACAATAACCCATTTCCAATTATCTACATTTCAGTGGTGATTTCCAACCTTTTGTTCCGAAACTGCCTATCAGATCCATACAAATTGCGCAGCCAAGCATTTTATAGGTCATCCAGATATGGTTGAAAAAACATATAGCGATTTGCAGAAATTCGTTATAAATTATTCTTATGACCCAAATTTACACTGAAATTCAAGCTTATGTTGAATATCGAGTAATTTCTCAATAGTTCAGCGTGCGTGTCTCAAAGCTCGTAATTCGGCTTTCAAACACAAACAATTAATCATATTTTCAGTGCTTCTAGAGAGATTTTCATCTGGGTCTGCCAATTGTGATTAGTTGTTGAAAGAATCATTGGATTTACGCTTTTGTATTATACGACTAACTTGACGATACCCGATTGACAATCGGCTTATTTCGGATTTTCATTGGTTTTCAGGATTGAAAGTGTAATCGATTATTTGTATCGAACATTTATTTTTCCATAAAATGAAATAAACCTTACCTTCCTAAAAAAAAAGGATTCATTTGAACAATTATTCTTTCAATTCATTTGATGTAATAATATCATCTATCGTATTCCTTCGCAGAAATTTCTTGAATTACTGAATATTTTGAATAATTTCATCAATAAAAATACGAAAATCATGAAACTAAATGAAAATAAAATCAAACCCAAAAAATAGATTACCGCGGCTATAGTAGAGTCAATAAATCATAAAAACAAACTTGAATGATGAAATAAAAAAACAAAAATACATCATCGAGGTTATTAAAATTACTAAACAAAAGTTTTATCAAGCAGAAATAGAAAAAAAATCAAATTATGCAAAAATATGTAGAATTTAGTAAATCACAAAGATAAAACCAATCATAACAAATGAAATAAGGAAATAAGATTACGTATAAAAAAGAAATTGCAGAAGAATTTCACAACTATTTCACTCAGCTACGAGAAAACCTAGTCCGCAAGATATCACAACTAATCCTCCTCCAACATTCTGAACCTACTCCAATAAAAATCCTCACACTTTTTATTGGGTACATGTGACCGTAGAATAAATTAGAGACTATGTTAGACCACTGGAGTTGAGTAAAGCACCTGGGATAGATAATTTGAAAGCCCAAATTGAAAAAAAAATGGAAGTTAATTATGTCCACCCATTACTAGTCTAACAAACTTAGTTTTCACTAGTGGAATATGTCCTTCTCACTTCTTTCTTTCTTTCTTCAATCTATAAAAAAGATCAAGATAATTACAGACCAATATCCCTGTCAAAATTAATGGAAAAGACAGTGAAGAGAAGACTCACAAAATTTATAGATAAATATACTCTCATTTCGGAGCGGCAATTCGGTTTTCAAGAAGGACTCTCAGCTAATGACTGCCTCCAGTGTTTAGTTTCCTCAGTCTATAAATCTATTAATATGACCGAACCAGTGGCAGTAGTATTTCTTGATTTGGCAAAGGCGTTCGACACTGTGAACCAATCATAGTTGTTGGATGTTTTAGACGACGCAGGTATACGAGGGTTGCCACATAAATAATTTGAATGAAACTTGTCACATAGAAAGCAGGTGGTAAATATAGAAGAGGAACTTAATACTGAAAAACTGGGTTTATTTGGGATTTCCCAAGGAACTATTAATATTATTTAATTTATATTTAAATTATTTATTCTCTCACAACTCTACAGGTAAATTGATTGGATTTGCAGACGACACAGCTGTAATATATAATGCTAAAACAGGAAGATTTAAAAATTAAAGTTGAGCATGATTTGAAAAATATATTCGACATTTCTGGTCACAAGATATTAAGAGTTAATTATAAAAAACATACTTTGTTCCTTCTACTAGTTATGAAAATAATTTACCTACCCATAAGAAAATAGCTGTCAATAACATCGATATCTCTCTGAAAAACGAAATGAAATATCTTGGGATAAAACTAGATCCTCACTTAGGATCGACTGCTCACTTGTCAGACGTTGCTAAGCCGTTAAGATTTTTATTATATAAATTTAAACAACTGAGAAAAATACTGTATTTTCCAAATCTTGAAACAGTATACTACGCACTTGTTGAATCCCATCTAAGATACAGTATTGCCAGCTGGGAAGGAACTATGCCTAGTCATTTAGAACAGGTTAAAATACTCCAAAAAAAATATTAAAAGCTATTCATTTGGAAAATATGAGATCCAGCACTGTTTAAAGAAGCATATGTTATGAGTTTGAGGCAACTGTATATCTTTAGTTTGTTAATTTACTTATTTAAAAACCGTTCTGACTTGCAAACACTTGACCATCATCACCAAACCAGAAATAAGTCTGAAGACTTTGTACAAACAAACGCAGCTAAAAAATCGATAAGAACTAGATATTTCCAATTCGAGCACCAAGTTCATTTAACTTTCTTCCAGAAATGTATGAAACCCATATAAGAAAATAAAACTCACCATCATTTTGAAAAACCATTTGCAAAAGATATATTGAAACTTTTAATGCTGAAGATATTGATAAAATTCTCGAAAAAAAAATATATAAAAAAATTATATACCTACACGACAAAAGTAAAAGATGTGTAATATATGAAACCTCTTCACTGGTCAATGTACCCCATTGACGGTCTCAATAGGTTGCACTGATCAATTTATACGTGTAAGTTTAATATAATCCTACCCTTTCGGATTGTTTAGATGAGTTAACTCTTTTATCTAGAATGTCTTATATAATTATTGTATTGTTCGAACTGATTAAACATCATTATTATTATTTCTTGAATAACAAATGTGGCCAGATTGCATATTGTAGGGGGGTCGATATGGCGCTTCATCTCCGTACCTCGATCTATAAGATCTGATGTACATTATCCTTCATCTATTCAAGACCCGGAATTCCGATACTCCTCGCGAAGTGTATCAGTTTCCTGGCAGCTAAGTTCCTGATGTCTGAGGACGTTAATGAATTTCCTTCGAGAAACTTTTGCAAGTGCTTGGCAGTCGCAGAGCAGGTGATCTGTAGTTTCAGCGAGCAGTCCCGTTACCAGATTCAAGTATTTTATGTCCAATTCAAAAAACTCTTTGCGGTTGGCTTGGCAATTGTCTCGGAAGCCTTCTCGCTTGTCTTAGTGCTGGAACCTCTTTCTAATGTGTTTTGATTTGTTTAGCTTCCCAGCGCCAAAACTCTTCCTCAATGTGGGCTTTGCAAATACCACAGAAGCATTCTGGGCAAGGAAATTGAGTGTTTTTCCCTTCCTTGGCATGGCTGTCTACTTTTTCATTGCCTTTGATTTCCTTGTGACGTGGCACACACATCAGAGTGATCCAATAATTGTCTTATTGAGAGTTTGCAGCTCCAAGTCAGTCTAGACTCACAAGTGTAAGTGCTACTTGACTGTCTCCTCTCTCTTCTTGTCCCCCTGGATCCTCTTTCAAGGCATTCTTGGGCGCAAATTTCTATAGCATGTTTTTCTACTCTAAAAGTTGTAGGGGCTTTACCTACGGTTTTGGGAACCTGAAACTAGGACCCGTTACTCTCACTCTAGCCCTGAACTGATGCATTCCTTCCTAGCTGAGGCCCATTCGCTGTGAATATTTGGTGGCTGTTCATAAACTCTTCGAAGACTAGCTACAATGATTCTGCTCTGCAGCATTGCATATATCCATCTGATCAGCGAGGTCTTTATATTCCTTTCCTGTAGTGATCTGTTGATGAAGTCATGTGAGGTGTTATCGTAAGCAACACATATTCGTATACTCCCATCTCCTCATTACTGATTTGAATTTCCTAGAAAGTCTGATATAAACCAAGCTGTCTCCGAATTATTCAAGGTGATTTATGACATACATGTACCTAAAATCCATAATTATGTGGGAAAACATCCACAATGAGGCAGTAGAAATAATGAATGGAATTAGATGAAGCAATGAAATAAAAAAAAACGGAATCCACTAATTTAAAAACGCAATTTGTAGCCATTGGAAAAATAATTGAAAAAATCCTACAAACAATATATAGAAGAACCCGTCCAATCTATCAAATCAGATTTTTCATAGTTCTCGTCATTTATTCAACGTGAAAAAGGTACTTCGAAGATTCTTTATATTCTATTTGTGGATGACAATGTATAAAGAAATATCTCTATCCTCAACGCCTTTGCAGAATTTTTTAGCAATGATACACTTTCCAATAATGGTTTTTAGGAAGGATACTGATCATATCTATTTGAGGGATTGTGCTGATGTGTTCTTAAAACCACATCAGGTAATATACTATGTAGCATTGAAAACCTGTTCTTTTCCTAATACATATATGGAAAATATGCCCAATATTCAAATCAAATAGAAAAATAACGTGCAATCTTATAATCAAACTTTGCAAAGGACTTTGGGACATCAATTCATTATAGGCTGTGTCCCATTGTGAGGAATAAAATATCACATCGCTTCTTATCTAAGAGATCAACTATCATTAATTCAACATGCTTCACAAAGACTCTATGAGCAATGCTATCAAAAATCAGCCTCAGGTTGATAGCATTTATACCTCAGGTTGATAGCTTTTTCCATATTGGAATATGAAATCCTTACATCAAAACTCGATCATATTGGCCTCAGTACCAACCTACTTGGTTTCTTTCAATTATACCTGAATAATGGTTCACAAATCTAAAAAATGTATCGAATATCCCGTAGAGTGAAACGATCATTAGAATTGCTATTCATAAGTCATAAGAATAAACAAGACGTTTTGAAAGAGACGACTGATGGTTTGATCGGGTAGTCGACGTTGAGTTTTTGCCATGCCCAAAGCTAGATAGGGAAATGGGAGAAGAGAATCAGGAATAGAATCAAGAAGCCCTGTTAACAGTTGAAGAGTATGGTTGTTGGGCTCATTCTGCATTCATTTATGTAAGTAATAATTTTGTTATATTCATTCAAAATTCTCAACCATGAGAAGAAATTCATTATTTTGTTTTATTTTCAGTCTAATTTATTTCATTGTATTCATTTCACTAAATATATTTTTACAGTATTTCCAATCAATAAATAATCAGAATCTACCTAGTTAGTCGAAAAACAACCCTCAATGTCGAGTACCGTGGTTATGAATCACAATCTTTTATTGCCACCAGCGCGCAAGGGTGCACCCAGGGAATCAATTTGGTCTCTCTTCTTTTATCGTTATTTATAAATGATTCATATTACCACATTACAAGCAACATTCTTTAATTTGCTAATAATTTGAAATTATTCAGGATCATTGAATCTTTGACGGTCAGCTACCCCAAAACGATATTGACCATCTACCAAATTAGTGTTTGACATACAAATAACCCCTCAATGTGCAAAAATATCATAACTCTAGCTGAACTTTGAAAATTCAGGCTGTGGATTACAATTATCGAAGTTTTTCGATTCGTTGTGATGTAGCAAACATTTTGACTCAAAATTAGGCCTTCAACACACTTTAGCAAAACTGCAGCTGAATGAGTGCTTGGCCTAATTTTCAGAGACTGCAAAGATTTCAAAAATGAAGAAAGCTTTATTGCCTTCACTTCATATGTGAAATCACGAATGGGTCACTGATCTGACTTTCAATATATTTGAATCATATTCATCTGCTAGAGTCCATTCAACGACAACTTATCGAGTATATTATGTGCCAGGTTCGAGGTCGAGAGATCCCTAACAAGGTGTAGATAATAATTAAGAATTGAACAGATTTTCGTGATTATCTTTGGAAGACTGCCGCACATACCATTCCTGCATACTCCTCTATCAACTCACAAACTACCTGGTTGATTATCCACAGCTAATACACCAACTGAATTTTAAGGAGCAGGAATGCCGTTTGTTCTTATTTAACTATGCCAAGAACCAATATATTACTGAAATCTCCAATCCATTCCATGGGCCGAAGGTTCAATCATATGTGTGATAAAATAAGTTTATTCTCAACACCTATAGCAATGATAAAAAAAGATATTAAAAATCCAATAGTCGAGATCCCTTTAATTTAAATTATGTATTAATGTTATATTTGTTCCTTATATTCTTACAATTTCCTCTTTCATTAATAATTTTTTATATTCATTCACCTTTTCAATACTAATAACCGCTTTCTGAACTTCAGGACAATTGTAAATGTAAATTGATTAACAGGGTGTTCATAAAATCAGATGTGGACTGAACTAGATTTCCGATTGAAAGATAAACTTAGTCATTCTCTTGAATCATTCAAGATGACCCCTTGGGAGGTATTCATGTTGAAAACAAAAACGTTCCCAATTGAATACTGAATAGGGTTTTTCTGTTAGACATTCCAAAAATAACTTCATTTTCATCATCATATTTTCAAATTTTAGAGAAATATTGCTATTCAATATTCAATTGAGACTGCTTTTCTTTTCAACATTGAATGAACATTATTTTATTTTACGCACAGTAAATATTGTGAGAAAGCTGTCCTGTAAGTGAGTTAGATGCCTGTTTGGACAATAAACATTTTATTTTCTATATGAGGAAGTACAAAAAGCAATAGAAAATGCTGCTGGCAGTGATTAAATTACCGCAGATTTATTAAATGCTATGGAAGAATTATACGAGGAAATATTTTAACTAATAAAGAAAATCCGAAAACAAGAGGGAAATCTGGAAGAATGGAAGACTGGTATAATGAACCCAGTACCAAAAAGGAAATGCGTGACAAAATGTTGGAATTACACAGGCATTTTCTTGCTCAATGTAATATATAAGATAAGCTTAAATGAAATAAACGTAAACAAAAGACACTCACTTCACTGAATGATTTTCAGTGAACAGGGTTTTCAAACCACGACACGTGTTTCGCTATAAAATAGTTTTTTCAAGTGGAGCATTATCTCCACTTGGAGAAGCTATTGTATAGCAAAACACGTGTCGTTTTGGTAAACCCAGTTAACTGAAAAAAATTTAGTGAAGTGAGTGTCATTTGTTTACTTTATATGGATTTTCATCAAGTATCGGTCGTATCAATTGAAACAACTAAATGAAATATTTCAGGAATACTCATAAAATGAAATGAGAGACCATCTGAATGGATTCAAAAGAAGAAGGTCAACGGTCGACATAATTCACATTGTGAAAAAGTAATGGAAGAAAGCCAAGAATATAATATGATGATGCATATGAACTCAAGACAAGTAATTGAATATGCAGATGATGTACTTATTTGAAAACGTAGAAAAAAACGTGATATAACAAAAAAAAAATTCGAGGAAGGAAGTTGAGAGAACATGAACGAGAGGGGATACAGGACAATTCACCCCAATATGCAATTATTCAAGGATAAGAAACTGAGTGAAAAAAATTAAATTGAGAATACACAGGCCAACGATATTATATGCAATGGAAACAATTACGATGACTAATATGAAAGAGAAAAAATTAGAATAATGTATGAATTCGTGGATACGACCGGAGCCAGATGATATATGATGAAATAGAAGAGATACCGAAAAAGAAAATATTGTGATTATTATCAAATCAATGAGAAGAGATCATTTATAGAAGGGGAAAGAAGACAGCTCTCAGAGCCATCACTGAATGGAACCCAATGAACATGTACAACAGATCCTGGGATAGATCAAAGAGCAAATGGAAAGACTAGAAAGAAGAAGATATCAAAGATTCGAGGGAAAGAAATTATTAACGCAAATAAAAAATTAGGAAAAAATAGTACACCTAGCAAAAACACTATAAGACATAAACAGGATGTTCATAAAATCAGATGTGGAATCATCTGCGACTGAAAGATAAACTTTAGTCACTATCTTCCATCGTCAAGATAACCTCTTGTGGGGTATTCATGTTGAAAAGGGAAACATTCTCAATTGAATATTGATAGAAAGATTTTTCTGTGAATTAAAAGACTGAAAGATAAACTTTAGTCACTATCTTCCATCGTCAAGATAACTTTGTCTAACAGAAAACAACTACTTCCCGGCTAAAGCCACGCTGGACATTGAAGTAGTTGTTTCTGTTAGACATTCACAAAAATAACTTCATTTTAATCGTGGATTTTCAATCACAGAAATATTTCTATCAATATTCAAGTGCAAATGAATATCTCCAAAGGTATCTACGATGAAATATGACAAATTTATCTTTCATCGAGATGATTCCACATCTGATTTTATGAACATCCTGTTTATATTTTCAACAAATCAATCTATCATACCCCATGACAGGTTTTAATGTCAGAAAACACTAATTTCAAAGTGTCTCTCCAAAAGAAATGATTCTAACTTTTTCCATCTTTGCAAAGTGAGATTGCTTCTTGAAAATGTGTTTCCCATTTCTTCCGGTCTTCCTGATGATCGTGGAAGCGTGAAATAGATTTTCGTCGACAAAAATGTATTGAAGACCTAGTGAATGCGATGTCTCTCCTGCGTCAATGTTACGAATGATTTCTGGTGAGTACTCTCTTTTGGAAAACATTCTTCTTTGCCTCATTTATCTTTATGAGTTCTTAATTAAGACTGGAATAGAAAATCAAATAACTATCTGAATGAAAATGCAAATTTTCAATTTCAGATTTTTTCTTTTGAGTTAGGGCCTTTTCAGAATATCTATCAGATGTAGTTCAATGTCCAGCGTGGCTTTAGCCGGGGAAGTAGTTGTTTTCTGTTAGACATTCACAAAAAATAACTTCATTTTAATCGTGGATTTTTCAATTCACAGAAAAATCTTTCTATCAATATTCAATTTTTCCTTTAAGAGAATGTTTCCCTTTTCAAATTCACTGAAATTTGAAATTACAATTTCACAAATTATTTCTTGGAAAATATCGAACCAGGAACCTATCAGGTAACTCACCTGGGTTCATATGATATTGGAATTTCACTTCCAATAAGACCACCAGGGTATAACCACTATTTCATGAAAACGCGTTTTCGTCATCACAATATATATCGCCATATCCATAATAAAGACATGAACATATTACGGTA
Source organism: Gonioctena quinquepunctata (assembly GCA_018342105.1). Taxonomy (NCBI): domain Eukaryota; kingdom Metazoa; phylum Arthropoda; class Insecta; order Coleoptera; family Chrysomelidae; genus Gonioctena; species Gonioctena quinquepunctata. Next base: position 848,536 of record JAFIRS010000230.1, on the reverse strand, counting down.
ACAGTTCAGGGGTTCGAAACTGTCATTATTTACCATTTCACAAGGCAATTTGTCCTAAACGTTTTTCTCATGACGCGCATAGAAAAACCCAAAATAAATCTTCGTTTTCCATCACAACAAATGAAAATTAATGTCCCATCTATTTCCACCAAACGTGTTTTACATCGCACGGCTTATTATCCGACGCAAACAATGTGTATAGCGTGGGTTACTTCCGTGAAAAGTTGGAAAAGCGATTTTCTCGATGTAAAGAAGCCCGACAAATTGAGATGGCACTCAATATATCGCGGAATATATTCACTCAGGTCGAGCGGTATCGAATCTCGAACTTGGTCTATTGGAATATATACATCAAATAGAAGGTTGAAGGATCCTATATCAGTGATGGAGAATCGGGATACAGTGAACAAACCGTTCGTAATATCACATATCTGTACCATATACAGGGTGTTTCTTGATAACATGGTAATATATAAGGTTATTCTTGGATCCATTTTGAGAAAAATACTTCATATGAACGTATGTCCTAAAGGTCTTAACTTTTGAACTACAGGGTGCTAAAGTTTCAAGTTTTTTTTATGTTAACTTTGGTGTGATCCTAGATATTTTTGTGAAACGTGTACAACATAATTTTTTATTATTGCCAGTGGAGTTCGTGCGGGATTTGCACTGAATCATTTCGAAGAGAAAAGTAATACCCAACGGCTTTTTCTTGAAGTAAAAATCATTTTTGAAATTATCATTCCTTTCCGAGCAAATCTGGTCTACATTATTTTTTTTCGTTAGACGTACTGTTTTCGCATAAAAAAATCATTCATTTTCATCTTGCTAGACCACTTACGAGAAAAAAAACAATTTATGTAACTCTAAACAAAAACTTTTTTGAGAGAATGATTTTGAACGGTGAAATTAAAGTAATCTAAATACATTTTGGGATGCTACTACAAATTTACCATGAACGCACAATGAAATAAATTAAATCAGATGTTCAAAATGTGAACCTCCTGCAAATATACCTGCCTCTGCCTCTCTTTTT